>CM062805.1:49980086-50580086 GCA_031772625.1 Pinus tabuliformis | reverse complement strand
AAATTTTGTTCAGAACTGGAAGAAAGGGTAGATATTGGATTTTGAGGATCGTTAAGGGTCTCAGATGAAAATAATGATGAGAAATTATTCTCAATTTTATCAAAGGATGGTAAGAAAGTTGAACGATGATGAGTATCGTTCCATGGCATTTCATCCAAGGTCATAACTTCCATAATCCCTTCATCAGTTAAAAAATCTTTGTTAAAAGGATCAGGCATAGAGATTGGTTCCAAGCGTGACAAATGAGAATATTCATCAATGATCATATTCATTTGATCATCATCAGATGTTGATGGGTTGGAAAAAGACTGAATGGCCTCATAGGCTAACTCAAAAGGACTACGAGGCATTTCATTGCCATATAAGATCATTTTTTATTTTGACGGTACTTTCCATGGATCTCCCATTTTGAAAGTACTTGATGTAATCATGTTAATCTGTGCTTCATTATGAAGAATAATGGGTGGAGGGAATGCGAAAGTTCCCATCAAATATGAGTCTTTGAGCAGACCAACACCGACTTCTTCATATGGAGTGGTGGATTTTCCAACAAATAGGATACCTCTAGTAGAATTAGGGTCAGAGGTATAGTAGGATAATTGATCCAATTTCACAATTCTTCCTTTGTGAAGAAAGATAATCATCCTAAAATATGATGAGATTACTGCCACCATGGCATATGTCCAACTCTGACCACAAAAAAGGTTATAGTTAAGTTGAGCATCAACAACCTCAACGTCTATTGCAACTGTTTTTCCCGCTAACTCGATTAGAAAATCATCTAAAAGTCCATACAGACGAAACCATCTTCCATCGAAGGCTTTCAAAGTTGTGGGATATTGACTGACTTTGGAGAACCCAAGGCTTTCCAATAGGCAATGGGAATAATACATGTCGACGCTCCTTCGTCAATCACTGTTCGAAAAACTTGTCGAGTTTTGACGTGAACTGGTATCTGAAAATCCAGTTGGTGTGGGAGACGCGGGACATGATTTTCGAGATCAAAAACAATCAAATGGGAGTCTTGAGGATCTACAACTCCTATGGCTAATAATAATAATTTCCTTTGTGCTAGACAAGTTTGTAGCACTTCAAGGGCAGACATGGCCGAAGGTGACATAGCCAGATCTTTGACGATGTTATAATTTTGGGCAACCCTCGCATGAGGATTAAAGGCTGACTTACGAAGCATACCCTTAGGAGGCAGATGAATTATAATATCAGATTCATTTTTTCAATATGTAGCGGTTCAGAAGAAGGAGGCGTAGATGCGGAAGTTTGATCAAGTGAACTGGATTCATCTCCATTTTCAACAGGACTCTTTGACGTGTAATCTTTGGATCTTGTTGCTACCATAACTTTGGAAGACATCATCATGATATATGTTGATGAGGATGAGGAGGATTGGTCGTGAGAGGCCATTTTACTGTCTTGTGGAAGAAAAGGATCCTTCAAAACAATAGGCGTGGGTGAACCTTTGACGAATTTGGAAACTTCGGCCCGATGAGGGCACTCCTTAGTGTAATGATCTTCCTCACAAATTAAGCAAGGATAGTGAGGTTTCCTCTTTTCGTCAGATGGTTCGTTCTTGGTTGATTTCTCCTTAGAGCAGTTGTCTTGTTTAGTTTTTCCTTTTCCCTTTTTTTTTATTTTTGGATGGTTTACCCTTGCCAATAGATGAATCTACGACGTTGATTTCGGAAGTAATTCCGGGAGAAGGATCTTCATCAGGTGAATCAGATAGAGTTGAAACCTGAACATTCTTAGAATTTTTCTTTTTGTTCTTAGATTTTTGGCTCACATAACCAATCATGTCATCTACGACATGTGATCCTGGAAGATGTGGATTATTTGGAGTAGATCAGGGTAAATCTAGTATTTTTTCATACAAAATACCAGACTGAGTATAAACAAGATCGAGAAGCGCAAGCAATTACCTGCTCTTCAGTTACAACACCCCCTTTGGCCCCATCTTCAATTATTACTGGTAAAAGAGATTTTATGAACCATTCGGCCAAAATTTTGTATGGAATATAAACTTTAACTAGGCGATGTCTCTGCCTCCATTCGTGAATGTGATCTGAGTTATGGGTTGACGTTGATTTCTTCAAAGAAGTCAAAAGTTCAGTTCCATTGTCATACCGAATGGGTAGCTGAAAATGGGTCAAAAAAGATGTAGCGAGGGCGTTAAACATGTTGAAGGAAGTGCACGATAATTCTACATACCATTTGGTCGTTGAACCGATCAAGGTTCCTTGAAAAATTCGTAATCTAATAGAATCATCGCTTAATGAGTTGGACACGCACCAAAGATGGTAGGTCATGACATGGTTGGATGGATATTCACCCAACTTACCTTCGAACTTAGGAATATCACTGGGAAACTTAGTAGGAATATTCGACCAATAGGGAAAATAAAAAAGTGGATCATTAGTTAACCGAGAAAGGTCAGGCAAATCCAAAGTTGCAATGAAGGGCAACTGGCGATTGGGTTCTTGCGATGGATATTGATAACCTTGAGGGACGAGTCTCGTACCGGGAGGAGGATATCTAGGATATCCTAGGATAGCCTGAGCAGTTGGAATTTGCATACCTCCTGGGTATCCAGGATGAGCCATACCGTATTGGAGTTGAATAGGTTGTTGAAATGTATGACCTGGGTACGGTTGATTCTAGAAGGGGAGACTCAGACCCATTTGACCTTGAACAAATTGTCCTTGAAAGGGTTGGCTTTGCAAGGGTTAGCCTTGGAGAAATTGAGTTTGAAAAGGTGTACATTGAACAAACTAACTATGGGGTAAACCTTGGAAAGGTAGCCCTTGAAGAGGTACTTGCACATATGGGATGCTAGGCTAAATAATAGGTATTTGAAGTGCTGAAGGAATCGTACGAATGGATTGAGCACTAGATGCTTGAGGTAAATATTGAATAAGGGGTTGCATAGTGAACTGTGATGTAAGCGGGATAGTTGACTGCAATACTCCTGGAATGGGAGTTTGAGGCGATCCTAAACCTGGGTTCTGAACATTTGTTGGCATGACAGACTGCCCTACGGTTTGATGGGTACTTGGGGCGGACTGCTGAAGCAACTGTTGGACATGTGTCGATGGGTTAGCCTGGACGGTTGTTTGGACTTGAAAAGGTATACCTTGAAAATGCATTTGTTGCATAGGTTGTCCAAGAGGTTGGCCAGGTTGATATGAAGGTACTTGAGAAGCAACAAGAATTGACTGTTGAGAAGGGTTCCAGATTGTATTCAATCCAGGGTAAGGCATTCCTGCAGTGGGTTGAGGCATAACAGGATGACCAAAACTAGTTTGAGGAATTTGAACATAATTAAAGTAGTTTTCGGTGGGGGGTTTCCCCCAGCTACCGGGTAATGTCCACTAAAAGGTTATCCTCTCGGCGGAGGATATGATGGTTCCCCCCAGGCGGATAATAACCACCTATTGGGTTAGCTCGTGGATTATCAATATTACCAGAAATCATATTAATGGCTTTTTCAGATGCCAAACCTTCATTGGTAGGGTTAATTACACCAATTGACATGTTTGAAGATGAGTTTGAGGAAGAAGCTCTTGAATAAGCTCCTGCGAGAGAGTGATATCTAGGTGGTAAAAAACCACCATACAATGTGGACTCTAGAGAAGTGGAAAACATAGATGTATATGACACAACACTTCTAGGAATCATTGTGGACCAGTCAAAACTAGGTACGGTAGAATAAGGAGTCGTGTAACACAGAATCCCTTGCCCTAAAAAGTTCAAGGGTGTAAAATACCAAGGGTCAGGGTGAAGAGATCGAAACAAAAGTTCTAAGATATCTGCAGGTTCACTGGTAGAAACTATAGGTTCTTCCTCTTCGTCTGAAACAAGTTCTTCAATGGAAATAAGACTAGGAGGGAGACTATCAGTAATGATAAGTTTCACATGTGGTGAAAGTGGAGGATCCAGAATATGTGTTGTAGCAGATGTATGAATTTCAGGCTCAGAAATATCAGACTCAGGTTCGTCAATATCTGGTTCGGAAATGGGATTTCTATTGGAAGATTCTCTAGTATCTGATTCAGTTTGAACGAGTTCAATAATTTGTAAATCAGTTACTGCTTGGTGTGATGTTAAATTCCGAGTTTGATCAAATTCAGTTTCTATTACTTCAAGATCTAAAATAGCAGATGTTATAGGTTGATTAACTTCAGTTCCTCTTACATCATAATCTATAATAATAGAAGTTTTTGTTTCTGCTACAGTTCCAATTTCAGAAGATTTAGATTTTTCTGCTTTAATCTTTACTCAGGGGGATCCCCGAGTATCCTACGTGATTGTCTTGGTAGTTCTTCCACAATGAAAAATTTTCAATTAATTAATCACACAATATCTAAATTACACCTAAAGTCTCTAAAAAGTAAAAAAAACAACACAGAATAACACGCACTAAAAAATTCTAGGAGTTCAAATCATACAAACTTGTGAGAGATTTTTCAGCGAAAATCACATGGAGTACCATTTGTCAACGCGTTTCGAACCAACTAGTGTGGTTCATCATCAGGACAAGTTGAAGAAATAGATCCAACGTAGCATGCTAAATAGTCTGAGCGGAGCCTCCAACAGCTAACTAGACCAACGGCTAGTTTGACAATAGGACCGGGGTCAAAATTATTAAATTAGTTTAATTAGTAAGATTAAGGACCGGTATCTATAAAATGTCTTTGTTGAGAATGGTTATAGTAGATACATGGGTCAGAGGGCTTTCCTTAAAGCTTCCAAGAATTCTCGGTCTAAAAGAGAACCGAAAGAGCGAATTCCAGGTGTCCATCTTCCGTATGTTCAGGGGACCACCGATAGAATTGGAAGGATTCTCAGGAAGCATAGTATCCCTGTGACCTTTAGGCCCCTGAACACCATTCGTATGTCCCTCAGATCAGTGAAGGATCCGATCGACCCTAAGGATATGAAGGGCGTTTATCTGATCCCTTGTTCCTGTGGGACCCCCTATATTGGGGAGACTGGTCGCTCCATTAATCAAAGGATTAGCGAGCACGCAGCGGATCTTAGGCATAGGAGAGCTAAGTCTTCCGCCTTAGCTGAACATGCTGAGAAAACCAATCATCATGTTTGTATTGAGGAGGCTAGTGTTATTGCTAAGGTCTCGCATTTCCATCATCGAAAATTTAGAGAAGCGCTTGAGATTGAAAAGAGACCAAGCAATCTCAATAGAGAGGATGGCTGGAAAGTCAGTAGGTGTTGGGTCCCTGCACTTTCGTCCTAGTCGTTCTTCCGCCTTCCTCGTTAAGTTTTTTCTTTTATCTTTATTTTTAATTATTATTATTTTATTTTTATTTATTTATTTATTATTTATATTTCTTTATTTATTTATTATTTTATGTTATTTTATTTTTATTATTATTTTTATTTATTTTTTTATTTTTTATTTTTATTTTTTTATTATTTTATGTTATTTTATTTTTATTTTTATTATTATTATTTTTATTTTTATTTTTTATTTATTTATTTATTTATTATTATTATTATTTTATTTTTTTTTAATATTATTTTTAACTGATTTTGTTTATTTAATATTATTTATTTTATTTTATTTAATTAATTTTTCCCTTTTAGTGTGTTTATTTATTAGTTTTATTATTTTTTACCAATTAGCTTTTAACTTTGATAATACTTAGAAATTAGCTCTCATTTCAATTAATTTTATATATATCTTTTATGACCTTAAGGTCCTTTATATAACTAATCTTCCATTTAAATTCTAATCTAATTATTTTTAACTAATTTTTCTAACTAGCGTAACATCTTTTGATATTCTTTATTTTATTCTGTTATTATAAGGTCCTTTATGCACCTAATTTTCCTTTTAATTATTAATTATTTTTAATAATACTTTTAAATATAATTGCTTTATATATTTTTATTTAGACATTTAAAATTTTTTCATATATTATAAGGTCATGTATTTATCTAAATTCTAACTAACTCATATTTTTATTAATATTTCTTGAATACCCTCGATAATATTTTATTTATTTTTATAGATACTGGTCCTTAATCTTACTAATTAAACTAATTTAATAATTTTGACCCCGGTCCTATTGTCAAACTAGCCGTTGGTCTAGTTAGCTGTTGGAGGCTCTGCTCAGACTATTTAGCATGCTACGCTGGATCTGTTTCTTCAACTTGTCCTGACGATGAACCACACTAGTTGGTTCGAAACGCGTCGACAAATGGTACTCCATGTGATTTTCGCTGAAAAATCTCTCACAATCTTGATATAGATCACAGAAGCCTGAACTCGTACAAACTTACTCTTCACAAAGATCAATATTTACTAGTTGGTGATGAAATCCAACATTGAAGAGATCAAGGTGATTTTTTTAATAGAAAATGAATGTTTGGAACCAATTACCCTCACAACCTACTTAATGAAATGGTATGGTGCAAGTAACTCTGCTATAAACCATCTCGAGCAAAGATTACCCTCCAGAGAGTCCAAGTGAGTCTAGCCAACGTCTATTCCAAGTACAACATGACCTTCCCTCTACCGTCACCTTAGGTAGAGCCCTAGGATTATAGTCACTATGTTGACCAAATACAACAATTTTACCTTGGGGGACAGTCATAGTGTTAGGCCCCTATACTACTAGTGTAACCCCTTATTGTTATTAGTACAACCCACTTATTATATTGATGTACCCATGTAGTGCCCATATTGTTACTATTGTGCCCCATAGAAGCCCACTATTGTTATTATTGTGCCCTTACATTATTATTGTTATGTTGGCTCTGATTATGTTATGACCCCTTAGACTCCTATATATAGAAAGGAGGTCTTTTCATTTGTATCATCCAAGAATTCTTCATTTGTGTAATGTAAAGGAGGTTGCCCCCTCGAAGAGGCTGAATTCTAAGGCATTGATCTCTCTTTTCTATCTTTTTGTGAGCTGGTTTCATAACATTTGGTATCAGAGCTTTGGATTCTAGGGTTTCACTACTCCAAACAGATCATCGTGTCATTTTCGCTATAATTTTTTTTCTGCGATGTTTCAGAAGATAACCGAAAAACCCATTTGAGAAGACATCACGCTAAAGCTCAGGTCCGAATTTCAGAGTTTTTTGCGCTATATTTGCGGAGATATGATCTGAGGAAGTTGGTCTTTTTGCAGACTCCTGAATTACATTCCAAACAGGTGACCTGGGGAAAATCATCATAACTTTCTCTTTGAGCATCGGATTGAAATTTTGTAAGAAGGTATAGAAAGAGGACAGACTGTAGTTTCTTGTATATATTTTTTAGAGCCAAAGATCAAAACAGGGACACGTGGCACGTCGTACAAGTTCTCTCTACTGAACTAGTCTATAATCAGGTCACTGTGGGAGATTTGGCATAACTCTTCATTGGAGAATCCAATTGGGATCAGACTGGTGGCATTGGAAAGAGGACACAGAGGGCTACTACAGGTCGCAATTTTAAAACTTAAAGATCCAAAAGTACAGAGTTACAGTCGTTTCAAGATCGAGCTCCTAAAATCAAGAAAAAGCAAGATGAGGAAGTTTGATGGCAAGGATCCGGTAAATTGGATACTTCAGATGGAGCAATATTTTGATCTACATGGTGTACCACTGTTACAAAAGGTATGTATTGCATCTTCATATTTAGAACCGGATCAATTTTTATGGTATGAAGGGCTTTGTTCTCGTAAACAGCTTGTCACGTGGTCAATTTTCACAGAGGAAATGATAGCACATTATGAGCATACAAAGAGCAACACCTTCTTTAGAGCAACACCACAACAATTGGAAAGAGTAAAAGGGCTTTGTGACATAGTGGAAAGCAAAATTATGGAAACCAGGAAGCATACCCCTCACAACTATAAAGATGGAAGTGTTGTTTCTCCTAGCCTTCCACAACCTACAAGGGTTACACCACAACAATCAGAAGAAAAAGGAGAAAAAGGGCTTTGTTACAATTGTGATAGCAAATGCACTAAAGGTCATAAGTGTGTTGAGAAGAAATTATTTTACATAGAATATGAAGAGGAGGAAGAAAAGGATCAAGAAACATCAAAAGAAGAAGATATACGCTAGGACCCCACCCTAGAGAAAGAAGAAATGAATCAGACAATATCTTGTAAAGCATTGGCAAGAATTACCACTCCTCAAACTCTCAAGATAGAATGACATATCAAGAAGAAAAAGGTGCAAGAAGTGAAAGATCACATCGAGAAAGAAGAAATGAATCCAACCATATCTTGTAATTCATTGGTCGAAATTACCACTCCTCAAACTATCAAGATATGTTAAAATTGGCAACCAGGGCAAAACTTCATGTGGGTCATCTTATTCATGGCTGATAATATTTTTATTAGATTCCTCTCGTCGAGAGGTGTAGGATTGATATAAAGATCATCCGATTCCGATAAGTATTCATGGAGATATGAATTTATTTTGATTATGGAATTATTATCAAGCCGACCTACAACTCATGTAGGCTCAGAAACCCAACAGTCGCATCTATTCACCCACCAACGTTGTGTATAAATATAAGAGGACTTTTCCTCATTTGGACTCACTCATCTCATCACATCTCTCTCTCTCTCTCTCTACTGCGCAGAAATGAGTCTCTTCTCTACTTCGCTGAAATGGGTCTCTCTCTCACACATGTGAAGCCAGAAGCTATTGAATTTGAAGCTGCAACTGCAGAAGTAAAGATTGACTTGCGTGGCCTAGAAGATCTCCTCTTTGGAACTGCACTATAGGTTCATCTGAACCTCCTCTGAAAGCCGCAACTTTTGGTGGCGGAATGAAGTCAATCTGATGAACGGTTTGCAAGATATCGACTGCCCTAGTTTGAAGCCGGAAACTGCTGAAACTGAAGCTGCAACTGCAGAAGTAAAGATTGACTTGCGTGGCCTAGAAGATCTCCTCTTTGGAACTGCGTTGTAGGTTCATCTGAACCTCCTCTGAAATCTGCAACTTTTGGTGGTGGAATGAAGTCAATCCGATGAACGGTTTGCAAGATATCGACTGCCCTAGTTTGAAGCCAGAAACTGCTGAAACTGAAGCTGCAAATGCAGAAGTAAAGATTGACCTGCGTGGCCTAGAAGATCTGCTCTTTGGAACTACGTTGTAGGTTCATCTGAACCTCCTCTGAAAGTCGAAACTTTTTGTGGTGGAATGAAGTCAATCCGACGGTCGGTTTGTGAGATATCGTCTGCCCTAGTTTGATAATGAAGCCGCTAAAGCTGATGCTGCTGATCTAGTGTTTTCTACTGCTTATATGAATCAGATTTATTGTACTATTTCTCTCTGCTGAATTATTGAAGATAAAAGAAGATTTGATCAAAGGGTTTCCCCACACATTGTGGGATTTGTCCCTGGCTAGCCGCCACATCTTGTGTCTCTTGTCTTGGCTTGTTTTCTGTCGATCGTTTAATGTTCTATCTGCACTTTACTTTATGTATATGTGATTGCTAATCTGTGGAATATAATAAGAAAAAGAAGTAAACTGTTATAAGCATAGAACATACCATAACTTAACATGGAATCAGAGCTGAGGTGAAGACAAAGCCCGAGCAAGAGCAAGAGCAATCATCGAAGAGAATATTGGCAAGGCTATCCTAAAAGAACTATGGGGTCCTCAACACTCTTTCCTGCTGAAGACAAGCTCCATGAGAAAGCTGACTATCACGGATGGAAGATGTCTATCCATCTAACCCTTGAGAATCAAGGAGTGTTGGATCATGTGAGAGGCAATATTGTTGAGCCTCCATCAAATGCATCCGTTGCTGCCTGGAACAAATGAAAAAATGGAGAAGTCAAAACAATAGAAGATCATCCGGGACTCTATCAACAGGCACTTGGTGGCCTACATCTCTGAATTGGACACCTCCAAGGAAATCTACGATAGACTGGTGAGTTTATTTAAAGTTAATGATGCAAATCAAGTTTTGTTTCTTAGAAATAAGCTGAGGGAAATCAAGAAGGGTAAAGATGAAAGTATGCAAGCATACTTCTTAAGAATCATTGAGATTAAGAACGATCTCCTATCTATTGGGGAAACTATCACTGACAGAGAAATGGCACTCACAACTCTTGGAGGATTACCATATGAATGGTATGTGTTCAAGACTACTCTTCTAAACTATAATGTAATTCCTGGTTTTGAGGAATTAATGGCTAGATGCATTCAAGAAGAAACAAGGGAAGAAGTGCAAGAAATGCCCATGCCTAAAGGTCCTCCTGCTGCCTTTTCTTCTCACGCAAAGAAAAGAAATAATTCCGAGACTAAATCAAAAGGAAAGGCTGGACCTAAGGCTATAAGAAAATGACGATGTTACATTTGCGATAAAGCAAGTCACTATGTATGAGATCATGAGCATCATGATGAATGAGATCATGGACATAAAGGGCAACATGAGATCATGGACATATAGGACAACATGATGATGATGCACACTAGTTTTAGTAGCATTATGATGGATAAAATCATGGACATGGGCAGCATGATGATAATCATGATTAGAGCAGCATGATATAGTATGCAGTGGTGCAACTCGAAATCCCTCTGATGGCAATCAAAGGAATGGCAAATTCAACAACAAAGGTAAGAGGAGAGCTGGGAATCAAGGAAGAGGACAAGCCTTCAAGAAGGCTAGAAATTCCAGGATGTATTAAATGCACCTGACCTAAAAAAGAACCTAGTGTCCATCTCGGCAACGGAAGACAAAGGCTACAAGGTAACCTTCAACAATGGCAAGGTACGTATATGGAAAAATAATGTTAAAGATGCCTTTACTCTTGGGTTTAGTGTTGATTCATTATATCAGGTCAATGGAAGTTTTCTAGGTGTCATGTCTTATGACACATCTCTTTAGTCCGAACTTTGGCATTAGAGCTTTGCCCCCCTTCATTATAAAGCTATACTCGGTGTAAGACAAATGGTGACAGGGATGCCCGAATTCTGAGTACAGAAAGAAGGTGTATGTCCAGGATGTGCCAAAGGAAAGCTCAAAAGGGGACCATTCCCCTCAAGCCAAAGCAAGACCTCCGATATTACAATTGGTTCACTCAGGCATACCTGAGGTTGGCATTAAGAGGGAGACTACTACACCACATACTCCTGAGCAGAATGGTGTGGTGGGAAGGAAGAACCGCATGATGATGGAAGCTGTCCGGGCCATGCTACATGATCAAAGACTTCCGAAGTTTCTATGGGCTGAAACTACAATCACCGTCGTATATGTACAAAATCGATGCCCTCATCAAGCATTGGGTTCCTAAATTCCTGAAGAAATGTTCACCACCGGTCAAAGGGAAGTCGTGATTAGTCATGATGTCACCTTTGACAAAGAGATGGCTCTCAGCAAGGTGGACAATCTGCTGACTTTGAGTAGCTCTCAAGAAGCCGTCACCAGGGAACCGAAAGAAAGGGATGATGAATCAATGCCTGATGTAGAAGAACCCATGGATCCGATTGATCCCCATCCACATGAGCCTTCCTCTTCTAGGAAGAGGCCTTCATGGCTTAGGGGGTACTTGATGATGCTGAAGGACATGCTGCACCCTGAGGAACCTTCCATCAAAGTAAGAAACTTAACAGGTATCAGGGATACCTGACCATCATGAGCACGATCATACAAAATGAGCCTTCATCATTCTCAGATGTCATCAAGCATTAACTATGGAAGGATGCTATGACCATAGAATATGATTCTATTATGGAGAATGATGTCTCGGAAGTAGTTACCAGACCCTGGACAAGGCAATTGTTACTTCAAAATGGCTTTGCAAGATAAAGCATGCAGCAAATGGAAGTATGGAAAAGTATAAGGTTCATTTTGTTGCTTGTGGTTTATCCTAGAAGGAAGGTATAGACTATGATATTTGCACCTGTTTCCAGATATACGACCATCCACTTGATCATAGCCCTTGTGGCTTCACAAGGATGGAACCTACATCAGACGGATGTCAAGACCGCGTTCTTGCATGGTTCTATCAAAGAAGAGGTCTATGTGGAGCAACCTGAAGGATTTGAGATTTATGATTGAAAATCTCATGTATGTAGGTTGAAGAAGGCTCTTTATGGGCTGAAGCAAGCACCTCGAGCATGGTATGAGAGGATCGATAGCTACTTGATGAAGCTAGGATTCACTAGGAGTGAAGCCGATACTAACCTTTACTTTAAGGTTGAAGATGACAAGCCTCTCATACTAGTGTTGTATGTGGATGACCTCTGTCTAACAGGTGCAGACCCTCTCGTTCACAAATGTAAGAGGGAGATGACTTCTGAATTTGAAATGAAGGACCAAGGACTTGAAGTGTGGCAGAAGCCAAGGGAAATTTTCCTATCTCAAGGAAAATATGTGGTAAATATATTGGAAAGATTCGGTATGATGGACTGTAAGCCTGTGACTACCTCGAGGATCTTAACTTTTAGAAGTTATATGGTAGTGATGTCAGACCAGACTTGGGAAATGCATCTGAGTTTCAAAAACTCATTCACATTGATGTTCTTGGTGAACCTCCGTCCGAACATATGTTTTGCAGTTAGCATTGTGAGCCCATATTTGGTTGAGCCTCACTGGATTGATGCCAGGAATCTTCTGAGATGTCTTCACGACACAATATTTCATGGATTAAGATACGCTGCGAGAGATGTGAGACTACTTGGATATACTGATGTTGATTGGGCAGGCAGTGTGGTGGACCGTAAGAGCACTTCCGGTTACTGTTTCACCTTGGGATCTGCTTCGATATCCTGGATGAGTAGGAAGCAGAAGTCGGTGGCTTTGAGCATCGCCGAAGCAGGATATATTGTTGCTAGCATAACCTCGTGTGAGGTAGTCTGGTTGCGAAAGCTCTTCAGTGAGCTGGTTGGATTTACATTAGATACCACTGTGATTCTCTGTAACAACCAGAGGTGGGATTCGATTATTGAGGAATCCCGTATTCGTCAATTGCTCCAGCAGATAGACATCATCTGGGATATGGTAAGTCGATGAGCAAGGAAGCTCCATCACATTAAGATGATGTACAGGTTGATACACCTTGTCAAAGCCCCGAGGAAAGATCTAATCTGTGATTTTCCCAAACGACTTGGAGTCGGCAAGAAACCCTTGTACAAGGTCCTGCATGTTGCATACATTGAGCTCTAGGAGCTCTGAGGGCTTGCGGTTATTACTGGAGCAACATACGACCACAGGGTGACTCACCCTCCCCTGGTGGTGCGCACTGGAACAAGATGATTCGCTCTCTTGTGGAACAAGATGATTCGCTCTCTTGTGGGACAAGATGATTCGCTCTCTTGTGGAACAGGATGATTCGCTCTCCTGTGTAGCAGGATTGATGTGTTCTCCTGTGAGACTTGGATTAGGGTGTTCTCCATGGCGATTGTAGCAGGATTGATGTGTTCTCCTGTGAGGACAGGATTGATTAGTTCTCCTATCGAGGCATCCTACCCATGTAGTCTGGTACTCATGGGAAGTACCTCTCATCTGATCAATGAGCAGGGAAATGAAGTTAGGGACCATAGTAGTACCGATGGACGCATCGTTGTATCTACCGTACTCCCTACGCTAGGATGACCTCCATTGATCTGGGATCAATGATACTGGTCTGGGACCAGTGGTACATACTCCAAGACTGACTTCGTGTCAGTGCAGTACTGGTCTGGGACCAGTGAGAGTGGTACATACTATGACGCTGACTTCAGGTCGGTTGAGACTGGTCTGGGACTAGTGGTACACTCTCTGAGACTGTGATACTGGTCTGGGACCAGTGGTAGGAGTGGTACTTACTATGAAGCTGACTTCGGGTCGGCTGAGACTGGTCTGGGACCAATGGTACGCACTCTGAGACTGACTTTGAGTCAGTGGAGGATGATACTGGTCTAGGACCAGTGGAGTTGTACTCACTATGACGTTGACTTTGGGTTGGTTGAGACTAGTCTGGGACCAGTGGTACATACTCTGAGACTGACTTTGAGTCAGTATGATACATCCTCGATCATTTCTTCTTCTTCATAATTCGGACAAAAGTAGAGTAGAACAGAACAATGCAAGAGCAGAGCAGAACAAAGCAAAACAATACAGATCAGTGTAGGGCAGAACAAGACAAAGCAGAATAGAGCAGAGCAGGGCAAGGGTCAGGCTGTACAGGGCAGTGCATTTGATGGATGAATAGTAACGACCGATAGACAGATTGTAGATGAAGTTCTCCATGGTTGAGAGGGAGTGTTAAAATTGGCAACCAGGGAAAAACTTCATGTGGGTCATCTTATTCATGGCTGATAATATTTTTATTAGATTCCTCTCGTAGAGAGGTGTAGGATTGATATAAAGATCATCCGATTCCGATAAGTATTCATGGAGATATGAATTTATTTTGATTATGGAATTATTATCAAGCCGACTTACAACTCATGTAGGCTCAGAAGCCCAACAGTCACATCTATTCACCCACCAACGTTGGTTATAAATATAAGAGGACTTTTCCTCATTTGGACTCACTCATCTCATCACATCTCTCTCTCTCTCTCTCTCTACTGCACAGAAATGAGTCTCTTCTCTACTACACTGAAATGGGTCTCTCTCTCACACATGTGAAGTCGGAAGCTGTTGAATTTGAAGCTGCAACTGCAGAAGTAAAGATTGACTTGCATGGCCTAGAAGATCTCCTCTTTGGAACTGCACTGTAGGTTCATCTGAACCTCCTTTGAAAGCCGCAACTTTTGGTGGTGGAATGAAGTCAATTCGATGAACGGTTTGCAAGATATCGACTGCCCTAGTTTGAAGCTGGAAACTGCTGAAACTGAAGCTGCAACTGCAGAAGTAAAGATTGACTTGCGTGGCCTAGAAGATCTCCTCTTTGGAACTTCATTGTAGGTTCATCTGAACCTCCTCTGAAATCTGCAACTTTTGGTGGTGGAATGAAGTCAATCCGATGAACGGTTTGCAAGATATCGACTGCCCTAGTTTGAAGCCGGAAACTGTTGAAACTGAAGCTGCAACTGCAGAAGTAAAGATTGACCTGCGTGGCCTAGAAGATCTGCTCTTTGGAACTGCGCTGTAGGTTCATCTGAACCTCCTCTGAAAGCCGAAACTTTTGGTGGTGGAATGAAGTCAATTCGACGGTCGGTTTGTGAGATATCGTCTGCCCTAGCTTGATAATGAAGCTGCTAAAGCTGATGCTGCTGATCTAGGGTTTGCTACTGCTGATATGAATCAGATTTATTGTACTATTTCTCTCTGCTAAATTATTGAAGATAAAAGAAGATTTGATCAAAGGGTTTCCCCACACATTGTGGAGTTTGTCCCTGGCTAGCCGCCACATCTTGTGTCTCTTGTCTTGGCTTGTTTTCTGTCGATCGTTTAATGTTCTATCTGCACTTTACTTTATGTATATGTGATTGCTAATCTGTGGAATATAATAAGAAAAAAAAGTAAACTGTTATAAGCATAGAACATACCATAACTTAACAAGATAGAAGGACGTATCAAGAAGAAAAAGGTTCAAGAAATGAAAGATCACATCGAGCATCAAGAAATGAATCCGACCATATCTTGTAAAGGATTGGAAGAAATTCCCACTCCTCAAACTCTAGAGATAGGACATATCAAGAAGAAAAAGGTTCAAGCAGTGAAAGATCACATCGAGCATGAACAACAAGTTCTCCAACTTTTAAAGGATAACGCCACTTCGGTGCAAAATCAAATGAAACAACAGGTAGATCAACATCGTAGTGAAAATTGTTTTGATGTAGGTGATTGGGTATTTTTACTGCTACATCTCAAGCAAGCTATTTATGAGAAGGAAATGTTGGCAATACTACATGCACTTAAAAAATTTCGACCTTACTGAATGGGAAGACTCTTCAAGGATGAGGATGTGGAAGCATTGTTTTGTGCTATTTCTATTATCCAACCAGATTGGATAAACGAAGCAAGGGATGAATGGAAGAAGGACGAAGAAGTATGGCCACTTATTCAAAAGTTGCAAAAGATCCCAATTCAAACAATATTGCCAGAAATTGAAGAGGAAGGAAAAATCATATTGGAACCTGGAGCAGTCACAGAAACAAGAACCCGACAACTACGAAATTGATCAATTTCAGAGTATCTCATCAAGTGGAAGAACTTACCCGCTGAAGATTCCACATGGGAGGACAAGAATTTTATACAGAAGCATCAAGAACTACTCAAGCGTTGAGGACAACACGTTTTGAAGGAAAGGGGCATGTTAGGCCCCTATACTACTAGTGTAACCCCTTATTGTTATTAGTACAACCCACTTATTATATTGATGTACCCATGTAGTGCCCATATTGTTACTATTGTGCCCCATAGAAGCCCACTATTGTTATTAGTGTGCCCTTACATTATTATTGTTATGTCGGCTCTGATTATGTTATGACCCCTTAGACTCCTATATATAGAAAGTAGGTCTTTTCATTTGTATCATCCAAGAATTGTTCATTTGTGTAATGTAAAGGAGGTTGCCCCCTTGAAGAGGATGAATTATAAGGCGTTGATCTCTCTTTTCTATCTTTTTGTGAGTTGGTTTCATAACACGTAGATTGGATGTACACACAAGGGCATAGTAACAAGCTCAATCCCCTTGAAGGTTCCTCCACATGATCAATTGAAGGTTTACTTTCAAGTGACCCCAAGTACCTTTCAGCACCGTTGTAATATGTGTAAATCATTGTATCTAGGCCAATGAAGTGGGTCGGATCACTTCACCAGATTCGACACGACCTTGTGCTTAACTCATGTCTAAGAAGAGCTTCCTAGAGCAAAATGGAAATAATTGGATTTTCTCTCCCTAACTCAAGATTCTATTATTCGTTTGTAGCTTTGGAAAGTTTACTTCCTTCCCTATTCCAAAGCCCTACACTTAAGCTACTGTAGGTGAAAAGAGCCCTAAAAAATTATAAAATTCTAGGTGAATTTTAATTAACGTTGTATTATTAAGATGTTCTTTTACTCAATGAGTGATGAAGGTGAAACTTATGATCATGTGACATGATTTGAAATCTTAATGCACTCTAAAATGCAGAAGCAAATTTCAATTTCGATGAAATTCTATTTAGAGAAAAGAAAGAGTTTTCTTTGATTTTTGAGAAATAAAATGCAACAACTCACAACTTTTCGAATTTTCTCAAAGCAACCAATTTCACTATTTTTATAATGAATAACATACTCAACAAACTAATTTCCAGATTTCCCTAATTATCAAAATAAACTAAAACACTCTTTTCTTCTAATCACTCAAAACTTTCAAGCATACAAAAATCAATCAAGAAGGTTGGAGAAAATACATATTCTCCTATGAATGCTTTGATTTAATGACAATAATGGTGCAACCGCGAAAATTTTCCCAAGATGAAAGCAATAACTCTTTTTATCAAGCAAAAATAACCATGATTCTTTCACAAAAGCACAAGGTCTTCAGAAATCCTAATTTGCAATTCAAAGTGTTTTTTACTACAAATAAGCAATATTCAAGGCTTAACCTGTGTATTTGATAGAACAAAATAACAATATCACTCATAAAAAGACATTCAAACTTGTTTTGATCAATCAACAAATCAACTAGGCAAAACCCTAAGGTATTCTTTCAAGAAGACCTAATCTTCAAAAAATCATCAACAAAGCAATCAACTGAGTTCAGAAAAGACAACACATAGTCCAAACAAATAGAATGACACTTTTAGAAAGACAAATTCAGGTCTGGGTTGAAGCTAGCATGAAATTTTCAAAAAAATTCAAGGCTTGCGCGGGTTTCTAGTAGAAAACAGAGCACTTTCGTTCAGTTGCTACGAAAAAAGGGCATGGAGCTGTGCTCTGTGTACTAACAGAAACATCGCAGGGAAGAAAACCTAAGAAAAAATAAAAAAATCAAGAATCAACCAATCAGATCTAAACGACCATTAATTTATGAAGATTTAGGTATGAAAAAATCAGAAAGCAAGGCTAAGGAAAAAATATGAGAATAAAGACGTTCCCCAATGGAGTCGCCATTTTGTTACACCGGACAAGAGTGATCTCCCTAGATCCTAAATGGAAACTAGAAACAATCATGACAAATGAACTGACTCTTTCCCTAAGTTGAACTTGTTCGAATTATAAGCAGTCTAACTAATGGATAGACCTCTTACTGGTTTCACGAAATGCCTGATGAAGATCCCTGGTTGTGACTTGATGCAGCTCTTCAATGCTTGATAGAACCTGCAAACATAAACCATAAAAGGATCAAAAGCACATGTGATATAATAATTCAAACAACTTAGCCTAATGATCAAGGAAATTAGGGATTGAACTTGCCTTAATGAACATAATAAACAATTGCAAACTATTCATCATTCACAAAAGACAAAATCAATGGGAGAAAGTGCTCATTTGTATTAATAAAAAGATAAGAGGAGCCTTACAACCTTCGCCTTGATGCCATGAGGTCCCTCCCAAATGCCTTCAATCTCCTCCTTAGATGACAAGCTCTCCAATCTCAAATTAATAGCATAAGTTTGTATTCTCTGAATTCTGACCTCCTTCATCCCTCAACCCTTTAGTCCTTTTATAGATCAAAGGGGAGGAAGTTCCAGATCCCTAAGAAGAGGATGAACCTCCTTTAATGAGGGATGAGGTTACCATGAGAAAAGGGATGGAGATGCATCTTATGAGGGTTATTGTTCGAATAGTCATCACCTAGAAGCTTTTAGTTGGGAAATATTCGACCAACTGTGTTTCTAGAATGTACTTTTTATTTTTACTTTCTAGAATTCACCTGCACGGGTTTATAGTTACAGACAGAGTGCAACTCTGCGCTGTTCTCAGAGTCAATTTCAGCGCATGCATGGGAAACGTTAGAGAAATCAACGTAGGTGGAACTTAACAAGGTGTAAGGGTTATTTGACCCAAATTTATCATGTACTTTAACATATTTTGAGTTGTTTGACTTCTAAGGGAGCTAGTTTCAACATGTTCATGGATGGTAAAAATATCCATGAACAGATCAAGTGTCATGGCGACAAATTGACGTGTAACACTAACCCTTGGACATTCTATGACACTAACTTCACGATACACACTTTCTACGGGTATAAGCTATTACAAAAGCCATTTATAAGACATTTATTACCCTTTAATACGTCTTTTTGGCCTTCTCTTATGCCATAAACACAAGAGTCTTCCTACCCTACCTAGAACTTAAAGGACCATAGAGACATTCATCCCCAAATCACTCTCCACTCCATGGTATAATATCTTTCGCAAGACTATTCTAAACCTAAGGAAATACCTAGATGAACCCTTAATTCCCCAACCATGCTCCATGAAAGAGAAAGGGTTATTCAACATGTTATTGGAATTTAGGATATTGGACATTGGGGATAAGGCCACTTCTCCCTTACTAGATATCTCCTTGATAGTGGGAGAGGATGATACTTCATCAACTTTTTCATCAAGAAGACCTAGATTGGGGAACTTATCTTACTTCCATTTGTACTTATCCACAAATCTTCAAATCCCTCTCCTCTAAAATCAATTGAGAATCTTGATCTCCTAAGCCATACTGACCTCCTTAAAATCCTTACAACTAACATTTCCCATCACTCTAGCTACCTTATTAAAACCCTTTTTGACCCAAAACTTCTTATGAATTTCAATCCCACAATTCGCCAATAGGCGACCATGGGTATATGGCATCTAACACATTTTAAAGAAATTATAGAATAATCCAAACTTTAGGAATGAGGAATCAAGCCTTGTTAAATGATTATTTCCTCAATGAATCCCTCCCTTATGTCTAGAGCCAGCATAATATTTCCAATGATCACTATACTTGTATCCATAAAACTCATATCCATCTCCATAAATGAACTAATGAAGTTTCACATCTCCTTGAAAAACTTCTATTAGGGTCCTATAATTTATAGGATCAAATGATGTTTGAATGATTTCTTTTAGTATTTCAGATTGTAAATAATATTGCATACTCCAAATGATTTCCAAAATATATAGAAAAATGAAAATAAAAAATGAAAAGAGGGTATAAATAGAAAAAAGGAAAAAAGAAAAGAAATGATAAAAGAACCCCACAAAAAATTGAATAAATGTAAGAGTGACGCTAGTTGAAGTGCCACTGATAGTCCAATAATTTTGTAGTGATAAATTCATGAAATTGTGTGCAACTTGTTTAAAATGCCAGAATACTTCTTTTTGTTTGAAACATGCAGTTTAATCATGTTCAAGCAAATTTTCAATTTATGTAAATTAAATTAGAGTGAATAACTTAGCCAAACAGTGTAATCTTGGCTGAGTTTAGATAGGTAGAATAGGTGAATAAATTAATCCAACAATTTAATCTTGATTAATGCAGTTGTTAGATTAGTTTAGTTGTTGGATAGATATTTTTAAGTTCTTTAAAAATGGAAAAATAAAACAGGGTTTGCACTCTCAAATGCACCCTAATTAGTTAAGTTACATTAGTTTAGGAAAAAGTTGATTTATTATGTAAATGGTTGACAATGGCTATTTTCGTCCAAATTTTGGACTTTATTGTAAAAAGATATGCCCGAGATATAATGGGACCGACAGTGTTAAATTTTACACACCTTACCTCCCCCGATCATGACCTCGCTTTAATCCAATAGCTCTTAAGCCTTTTCATATCCCCCCGCTATGATTCTCTTTAATGACCGGGGGGGGGGGGGTTCTGAAAAGTGATTTCCCCATTGCTACGTGTCTTCCCCTCATGATTTCGGACCCCCCCCTCCCTCTAATACCACAAACAATGTGACCCCCCTCCGAAAGCATTTTCCTCCGTCTCGCCACAACCCACCTTCTCGGTTACATCACCCCCCACTTCCACTCAACCGCCCTCCACTACCGCCACTTATCCCTCTGCCTATCACTTCCCGCCAATGGCCTTGCGCCTCCATCCACTTATCATGAGCCGCCATGTCAATGACCGTTATACCATTCCGTTGTAGCTCTTTCTCGTTGCCTCCGTCCCGTGGCAGAGTAAATGATGCTCTCGGATAGCTGTTTATCCAACGGTCCCGCTCCATCTGTAAATCTATAAAACTCCATTTCTCTCGCGCTAACGTCCCTTTCTCATTTTCCTACTGTTACACAGCTCCTGATATCTGTTCTCTTGCCTGTCAGCAACTGCTCACAGAGGAAATTCCCTCCATGATCTTTCCCATGCAATTAACAATTCTCCTCTACTAATCCCATCTGTCACTCTCTCCCACTTTTGTTCTGCTACCATGATGGGCCCCGAAACTGCCACTGTGTTGAATCCCATGCTCACTCCCCCTGTGGATTTAGACCACATCCCCCTTGCTGACAAAGATTACAGAATTGTCGAGACATAATGTGAACGACCTCTTCGAATTATGTTGTTGGTTTCGTGATACTTATCTTGATCAGTCTGACAAGATTAACCTCTGGCAGTCTAGACTACCCCTGTTCGTTTTTCCCTAGTCTTACTATTTCCCCGAATTATTCCTTAAATGTCATGCCTCTTATCTCTCAAGTAAGAGGGCTATCATCTCCCCTAATTCCACCATTACCTCTGAAAGTATGAACCAAATGTTGCAAGTCCCCTACAATGATTCCCTCACTCCCTTTTCCCTTGAAGCTCTCAAAGAAATCTATCAGAAACTTACCTTTCCCCAGAGAGTTAGGATTTTTGAGGTCTTCCTTCCAGAAGATTCTCAACTCCCCAAGAAGAATCCCCCTTATCCCTATTTTATTTTCCCTCAAAGGACTAGACATATTATCTCTGTCTTGTCATGCCTACTTGGTTACTTTTGAGAAGAATGGGTAGCTGAGCCTATTTTAGGCTTTCTATCCACTATTTCCATTGAAGAAGGACTATCAGTCACCTTTGAATATGGTAACTTCCTTGCAGATGAAATTCGTGAACAATTCCTTCAGTTTTTAACTGAAGGAATGTTCAGATATTCTTCCATTATTATGTATATGTTCATTTTCTTCCAGACATACTGGTTTCCCTTTGTAGTGCAGAAGCTTGATCAGCAAGGAGAGTCTCAGTGAATTATTTTATGGACCTCCATGATCATAAAATAATTGCAAGAATTCAGTTTTTACAGATTTTATTGATCAGTTTGTGTATCCAGCAACTTGTTTTCTGAGTGGCCAGTAGGTTCCAAGAATCAGCGGGGATATTCAGAAAGTGTTGCATCTTAGTGAATAGGTGAAGACAGGAGATTGGCACCTATATTAGTCATTTATAGAGATCAGAGTTTATGGCTCAAAGCTGCCACCATATAAGCTGCTCAAGTATCTTCCAATGAGTATATTTGCCTTGGAGTACATCAGGCAAATAATCCACTCAGACAACCTCCATTTTGTGGCAGCCAAGATGAAGTCTCAATTCCGAATTAGGACAGCAAAATTAAATATTTGGAGGAAATGGTGATCAAAGTAGGTTTTGATCCTGGTAATTTCAAGTTCATGGAGGAGATTATTAAGAAAAAGAATGCTGACATAACAACCTAAAGAAGCAATTGAAGCTCCCTGCGATTGAATATCCCTAGGCAACGGAGACAGGAGAGATAGCGTTACAGAAAGAAGAAATGTTGAAGCTACTAGTGGAGCAAAGTGCACAAATCAAGGAAATGGAGGCATAGATGGATAAGTTGATCAAAGAGAAGGAGCAAAATTCATAACTTGCACTAGTTCCTCTTGATGCAATACCAATTGCATCCCTACTTCAAACATGTATCCCTACAACAGCTACAACAACAAGAACATCTTCCTCTGCAATACCTCTTTCTTCAATTGCAGATGATCCAATTAAGTTGGCCCAATCCCTGGAAAATATGTCGATACAGGGAGAAGAAATAAAGAAGTTAAGACATGATGCGAAAACCTTATAGGAGTAGAATACAAAATATGAAAATTCCCTCCTAACAGAAGTACAAAAATCCCAGTCACTTTCCCAGAGATTGCAATAGATGGAAAAAGACACTTCCATGGGTAATACCTTGGCCCAGGTCAAAGAAAATATTTGGAAACGGATCAATGAAGATATGATAGATATCTGGCCTTCAATACAGATTATATTTGAGCAACATGAACTGATCGAAAGGTCTAATGAAACCATTGAACAAGTCAAAAAACAGTTGGGTGACAAACCCAGTGAAGCTACTGAGCTCATCAAGTTCCTCAACTCTAAAAATAAATAGGAATTAGAAGAGTTGGAGATTGAATATAGAACATAAACAATATTGGAAGTCAAGAAGGTGCTGACTAAGAGAAATTTGGTGAGGCAGCTTGAAGAAAAGTGTCAGACTCTGGACATTGGCGTACAAAGATTCTTCAAAAAGCTAGAAGCCCTCTATAAGAAGGGACTTCCTAATTTATTGGTAATAAATGATAAGCTCAGTACATGGTCCGATTACAATGAGAAATTAATGATCAAATCTAAAGACAATTCTAAGTTTATAGGTGGAAGAATCAACATGACCGAAAAAGCATTCTTGGAAGCGTTGGCATATGACTTGGACATTTAGTATGAAATTAAACACATATTCATTTCCAAACCGACATTTGCTAAATATACTGAATTCGACGAGGTTTATAGAAAGTTACTAAAGACAACTATCCAAAGTGAGCAACGCTGGGATAAATTATGTGAATTACTGGAGTAAGCAACGGATTTGGTCGTACAGCTCAACATCAACAACACAACAGGATTTGATGGGCCAGACAGTCAGCAATCCCACAAATTTAGTGCCAACACTTCAAACAATTCAAATTTTCCTAATTTTTTGTAATAAGTTAGATAGATTCAGTTTAGGAATTCCTAAATACATCCTAGTCGATTTTGACAAGATTTTTTGTAAATATCTTATAAATACTTCTCTTTTAGAAGTATCAAGGGTTGATTACTGCATGGATTTTTGCATTCTAGAACGCTATTGTACTATTTTATATTTGATGGGCTGATCAGTAATAAAAAGGGACATTCTTCATGGGATTCATGTGTTAGACTATCTGGTGATGTGCTTCTCTCACTATTAATGTTTTACTACTTTGTTTCCATGCTTATGTTTTCTGAAATTTGAATTATTTTACAGAAAATTGATGAACATAATTTGTTGAAAAATACACTTTGCTTCTGGCTATAGATAATTTCTATGTTTTCTTCTGATATCATGTTAAGGAATTCTTAATTTCTCTTTAACTTCTATTGAACTTATATCTTTTCTTCCATTCCATTTCACTTAAATATAAAGGATCCAATTAGTTTAGCTACCTTTCCCTATGAAACTCCTTTCTAAAATCTGAAACAGACCCCTTTTGAACTGTAGACTCCATAGCCCAATGGAAGGTTCAGGCACTTAATCAACCAATCAATTTAAAACTAAAATTCGAACACTCATAACTAGCCTAATATCTAATACAACAAAGTTAAATCTTACAGAGAGAGCCCTCTCTGAAGCTAGTAGGGCTAGATCCCAACTTCCAAAGTAGGTTTGTGGTTACCTTTGTGATTTTCTTCTGCAACCTTGGAAAATTAAAAAGTGCTAACAATTTCCATAGACCAAAATCCTAGGGGTAACCTGGGAAGTTTAACCCAAGCTAAAATGATGAATGCTTTCTCTAGTTTTGCATTTAGGAAGGGGGACCATCTCTTTAGAATTAAAGGGGATAATCCTCACACTATATTTTTGCAACATTATTTGATACATCTCCAACATCCTTAAATATAAAGGCTATCCACCCCTTGGCAAGGAGATGAAACTAAGGTCAACAACCTATATTTTTTTCCTAGGCTTGGCTATTCCAATCTCGAAGAGTTTTTATCACACATCCTTCGGCCCTAAAATCACCCACTAAGGCCTGCAATGCTAACCCTACTGCTTGATGTATCCTTATGTCATCCCCCATGACAAATTGAATTGAGCTCCCTCTCTTCGCCACACACCTCTTACTTCTTAATGAACAAGGTTCAACATCACTTCTACTACTCTCTATTCCAATACATACAATGCTAACCCTACTACTTGATGCATCCTTATGTCATCCCCCGAGACCAGTTGAACTAAAATCCCTTTCTTCCTCGCACACCTCTTACTTCTCAACAAACAAGGCTCAACATTGCATTCGACTCCTCTCTATACTAATGCCCTTGCTGGAACTCATCAGAACCGTTTTCCCTTCAATCAACATAAGAGTTGAATCAAAGAAAAAATGAAGAATAATGTTAAATTCTAAAGATTTGACTCCTCCCATGGGTGCTGAAGATTTTACTTCAAATCTTCATATGATGAAAGTTTTGGAGCAAAGACTAGCTCCTGAGCTGAAGTTGCAAGCCTAACAAAAGATGAAGAAATGATTAAAGAAAAAATATGGCAAAAAGAAACTTTACCAAAACCTTCATTCCGACTAAGAAGTGCAACCTCAATACACTTCAAAGACCATGTGAACCCTACACAAAAGGCATGTCCCTTTTAGATCCTTATCACCGTTATTCCATGCTCAATTTTCAAACAAACAATCCACACCCTTCACACCAACTTTAGGCACTTATCCCACCTATATCTCATAATGTTGTTGATAAATAGTTAAGTTCGAAAAAATATGGGACTCATCAAGTAAATCCTTTAAATGTTCCATGATGTCATTGTCAGAAGTGTAAACAAGAATCAAGAACCCACTGAAAGTCCTATTGATGTCACCACCTTACAAGCCCTAGCCCTCTCCTCTCCATACCCTTACATCTCTTAATTTTTTTTCTTAATTGGTATCATTTTAGTAGGGAGTTGCTAATAACTAATATACTATGCAAGTATGCAATTTAATTCACCATAGGGTCAAGTATACAAAGTACATGCCACATACTTTACACCAGGTACCATCCTTGAAATGAAAGACATTGAATATGGATTTTTTAAAATATATTATATCTAGCGCAACCATATCGATTAAATAGTGGGTAAACGCTAATAGACATCAAAATATTTACTTCATAATACATCTCACCGCCAAGATTAAAAAAATAAAAAATATTAACTAAATAATAATATATTTTAAAATTTTATTATTATTAATTATAAAAAAATATTGTACGAGTTAAATTTATATAGGTTTAAAAAAACATGTAAATAAATTCTTAACCAAAGAGATTTGCTCCACTTTACCTTGGAGTTTTGTTACAATACCATGGCCAAACACCATGACCTATCAATACCACATGCCCAAAAAAAACCATAATTCACTTCATATGCCATTTTTTTTAATTAATCAATCTGACTATAAGGGCAAAAATGACATAACTACTTTGGATATAAATCTCAAATTTTGATTTGTGTATACTAATAAGAATATTATAGAATATTGAGTGAAGGTTAAGTCCCTCCCATCCACCGTAATTATTGATAATTAAATTAAAATTCTAGAAGCATTATTCTAAAATAGACATGCCTATCAATGTAACTAAGAATATTATAGAATATTGAGTGAAGGTTAAATCCCTACCATCCATGGTAATTATTGATAATTAAATTAAAATTCTAGAAGCCTTATTCTAAAATAGAGAGGCCTATCAATGTAACTAAGAATAGTCTAAAATATTCAACCGTGGTTAAATCCCTACCTTTCACTAAACAATTATTGATAATTAAATTAAAATTCTAGAAGTGCCATTCCAAAATAAAAAGTTTATTAACCTAATTTTAAAATAAAAAACAATATATATCAAATATAATATAAATATTTTATTAATTAAACAAATAATTTAAAATAAAAAATATTCAAATTAATATAATAAAACATTTAAATATAATATTTTAATTCTCAATTATTATCTATATAATCTTTAACTTTATCTTTGGGCCTAAAGACTAATTCTAAAACTCAATATAAAGGAGATATGTACTTCTTTCCATAGATATGTGTTCTTTTTAAAATAAAAATAAAATATTTTTTAAATAAGAAAAAACATGCCAGCTATAATAAAAAACAAAAATGATTATACATGTTTGGTTAGTTTTAATTAAAAGTGTTATAAACCATGAATAATCTCATTACAATGGTGGTAAAAATATCTCTTTCTATGTCCATATCAAATAACATAATCTTATATCAACTTTATAGAAAAATTAAAGAAATTAGAAATAAAAAAAACTTGTATTTTCACTTTTTAATATAAAAATACTATATACCTTTTATATTTTTAAAATATTTAAGTATATGACTTAAATACACTATTTAAATTTGCATGTTAAATAATTTATTTCAATATTAATTTTATAATGTATATATAAAAAAAATTGATTTTAGTGTTAGTCATAAAACGAAAATTTGCACAGCAATGAAATTTGTCACAACTACAAACTTATTATTCAAATTTTGCACCTTAAAATCAGTAATTAGTAATTAATATATCTATACTAATATTAAACACAAATTTAATTTCATTCCGCATTCTAACCTTTTCTCTATTGCAATAGTAAATGTGGATTAATTAGTTATCGCTTTAAAACAATTCCGAATACAACCTTGGCAAACCCTAAAATATATCCGATATAACGCACGTCGCAAAAGAACGAAGATAGAGTTCGTTTAGGTGGGGCTAACTTTCCAAGTGCGATAGGACCATGTCGTTAGCAACCCCATGAAACCGAGGCCTTAGATTTTCTGGACCCTCATTAGGGTTTTTATCTGTTATAAATGTAACGCGTTTCTTTTACATACCATTGCCATTAGAGGTGTAGCGGGGTGTGCTATCGGCGAAAAATGGTCCATTTTTCCGCCTCTGGATCGGAGGGCCTGGGGCTTCTGTTTTGTGTGTGTTGCTACATGTTTGGTATCGTTTGTTTGTTGCTATATTGCATGGGTACAATTTCAGGCAGCCAGTTTGCAAGTTGCGATTGCATTCATGGTGTTAATGTGCCCAGATAGTGACCTCCTGTTTTTCTGATTCGCTGAGAAGAAGTGGTAATTCCTTCCTTTGCTGAAGCGAGTCAAGTAACGCAGGTGTACATTTTTACTCATCTGCCGGTCTGCATGTTTAATAAGGTAATGCTGTGTCTTGAATTGTTTGTAAGGTTTGCAATTTGTTTGTTTGCTTAATTTTTTGTTTATAATTTTTCATAATATTTGAGCGAATGAATGTTTAAATGTCAGCATTTTTTCTTTTACAGGATTTCGAAATGCCCTTTTTTATCGGTAGTTCAGTATTTTTTGGCGTACGTACATATTAAAGGTTTCATGTGAGGGTTTCTTGTTTTGTCAACAAATGAAATTCAAACAAGATCCAGGGCAGTCATGGGGCCTTTGTTTATTCTTTAAGCGATTCCTGCTGGGAAATTAGGGCTTATCTTCGATGTTTTCTATTTGATCCCGCTGCTTTGGTCTCTCCTTTTTATAGGATAGGTAGGATTCGTCTCTGGGTACATCTGTGGGTTTCATTCTCTCCCTTCTGTGTGTAAAAGTATGTGACTTTTTGTCTGACGAATGTGTGCAATAAGTGTTGGATTCGTGGAACAGAGTACATAATGGAACCAAAAAATGTCATTGGCCCAGTGGAACACAACTCATTTCTGTGCTTTAAAATTTAAAAAGAAAGTTGAAAAAGAGCACTCGTATTTTTACTAAGTTTTCATGTCGTGAGTGAAATAAATTATTCAAAAGCGAATTGACCCCCAAAGGAAATAGATATGTGGACAATGTGGGAATGATATTTGGAAATTGTTTTAAGCAGCTGTTTTTGGAGTTCAATGGCTGCAAAATTTGACATATTTGAAGTAGCTTTTGTGTTTTTGGTCTTCAACGTTTCTCTTTTCCAGCTTGAATATATAAGATAAGATAATTATATTTATATCCAACTAATGATCACAAAGTAGGTCAAAAAGACTCTAGAGTATAATGATGTCCATAAAACGTTGGAGAAGCAAAGGGTCTCCTAAAAAGAAACAATGCATGAAGTAAATCAACATCTTGCTCTAGCGGAGAAGATCGAAGAGCTAATAAGATCAGACCCATCTCTCCTAACATACTGAATGAAGAGCATTGAAGAAATTCAACAAGAAGAAACCCAACAAAGTTAAGTGTGTATTGTCCATTAAATAGTTGTTTGGGGGTTTGTGCACTGTTGAGGTTTGGAGGACCTAGTTTGTATCTTAGGAACAGATCTTGCACTGGGATCTCGTTATATTTGTGACCAACTAATGATCACAAAGTAGGTGAAAAGGACTCTTGAGTACAATGATGTTCATACAAAGTGGGAGAACCAATGTGTCTCCTAAAAAAGATACAATGCATGAAGTAAATCAACATTTGGCCCTAGTGGAGAAGATCCAAGAGCTAATAGGTCCGAGGATCAGGCCCATCTCCCTTAACATCTAAGGTTGAATGAAGAACACTGAAGAAACTCAACAAAGTTTGTTGGCTTGATGAAGAGCAAGCTGAAAGTGCAAACTGTCCACTAAATAGTTGCCTAGGGAGTTTGAGTGTTGTTGAGGTTTGGAGGACCTAGTTTGTCTATGAGGAATAGATTTGAGATCTGAGACAAATTTGTTGTTGAGATCTCATGTGGCACGGTGAGGTCCCATAGATCCTGATCTAGAGTCTAGATATGTACTGGTATCAATCGGTCTCTTGGTGCCCTTGTGTGGGGTTTGGTTTGATGGGAGGCTGAAAAATATGTGCTTAGAACTTGAGAGCCTCTTGCATGTATAGGGTGAAACATCACTAATTGAGATACCTAGATACCTGAAAAAGTTGGCGAGGGTTTGAGAATCTCTGAACAAGCAATGAAACCTTCCCTTGATCTCGTAATAGACAGGGTATCCAAGAATGAAGTGCACCTCGGTCTCCACATTTTTGTAAATGACATACATGGCAAATTTTGTTTGGTCTATCCACGTGGTGGTCTGTCTCTACCCGAAGTCTATGAGAACCTACTTTGAACATGCTTAGAGGAATGTGAAGAGCATACATTTAGTGGTGAAATGTATATTGGGTTGAACAATGAGCCTGCCTCCTAATTCCAGGAAGTGCTCAACGTAGAAAGCCATCTTTGGGCGCAACCCTCTCAGAGGATTGAACTAGGTGACTTGGACCATCATCTTGTAGATGTCCATGATGATCTTGTTTAGTTCTTTTATAGTAAGTAAAAGATGACCAGGAGCATCAAAGGAATATAGGAAAGGAGGGAGACAATCCAATTAAATTCCCACCGACTCTAAGAGATCTCAAACTCCTATAAATCAAACATCTAGGTTTGCTTGAAGGAGTGGAACAGGCAATAGTCTCAGAAGAGCAATATGCCAAGTAAGGATATCGGTCTCTACTCTTTATTGAGTCTGCAAAGCCCTCGACACGATGCAAGAATGAAATGCAAGAATGAAACCAATCCGAAGACTGTCTCAAGTTGAAAGGGTTGAGATCCAAATTCTGCAAGGATGATGTGCTGCGGTATTGTTAGTTTGCATCTAATGATGCGATGGAGAAGAAGAATTTGGACCCTCTCAGTTGAAGAGTGATTTTTTGCGCTTTTGGCCTTCAAAGTTTCCTTTCCAGCTTGAATAGAGTAATTTCCACCATGATTTGGGCATTTGGCCTATGTGCTCCAGGTTGAAGAGTGTTTTCCTTTGGAAGCTGGGTATTTGGTTTCCTTTGTTGCTGGGAGGGTGGTTTCTTCTGGCTTCTTGGTATTTGGCAGTTGACCCTAGCTTGAAGAGTGTTTTCCTTTGGAAGCTGGGTATTTGGTTTCCTTTGTTGCTGGGAGGGTGGTTTCTTCCGGCTTCTCGGTATTTGGCAGTTGACCCTAGCTTGAAGAGTGTTTTCCTTTGGGATTTTTGGGCAATTTGGGCATTTCTTCCCGTATTCGGCATTTGGGTTTATTTTTGTATTTTAAATCTTTTGTTGTGATCCATTTATTTTCTAGTTGATGGCAGAAAACTCGTCGCCTTAGATTTCTTTCACAAGACAGGGCATTTGATAAAGAAATCATACTTGAATGGTGGGCTTATATGATACAGCTAAAGGATATCTATCAACATTTTATTTCTATGTTTGCGCTGCGTGGTTGATATTAGGAAGGCCCTTTTTATTTTACGCGAATAAGTAATGGTGCAAGAATCGAATATTCATAGTAGATTCAGATTTAGATTAAATAAATAAAGATGTTGGACATTTCTATTTGTCTTGGAGTTCATTCCATCTACGGTATACAATGCCTCTTTATTGACTGCAGAGGCTAAGGGTCACAATGATAAAGAGGCTAAGGGTCACAATGATAAAAAGGACTCTGTGACCTTTTATTTTGTGGGGAGGGTGTGGTGGAGGTTAATTTGAGTATAGAAGATTGATGGTAAATAAAAATGAAGACATTATTTAAATCCAATTGATTAGTGGTAATTTAAAATAGTCACATTGTTCAACTGTGGTAAATAAAAAAACCTCCACATTTTTCAAATCAAACTAGTCGTCATTAAAATTTGACACATTGTTTAATACAAAATGGTTAGTGGTAAAAGATGGTTAGTGTCAACCAAAAAAACTATAACAAATGAAGTGAAGATCTGGTCAACTAACACCACCACCACATAAAGACTTCAAAGCTTAATTTGAATTCTTTCAACAAAATTTCCCCTTGCACTTTACCTAGGGGAATATCAAATAGTTAGGCTTCAAGATTTGAAGTCTTATCATAATAATAGTTTCAATAAGCATTTAGGAATTATAGAATAACCACTGGTCTCTTTAAAATCAACGATAATCATAAAGAATGAGAATATTCAAACATGCTTCTTGTTCACTTCTACATATTGGCAGTTTCTCAGATGTACCTTCATTGGAAGCTTAGTTCAACAATTTCAAATTGAATATTTTACGAGTTATTAGTACAATCGTTTAGACTTGTGATTGGGGTGGGAAGTGTGTTAGCTAGTGAATATATGGATAATCACTAAGTTTGAGACATTGATATGAATTGTAAACCTTATATTTGATGAGGTTAATAAATTGTCATTGAGATTTACATATAGAATTTTGTCAAATTGATGTATTATAAATTCAAATTATAAAATCAATACATGGCATATTTTATCTTGTTTGCGCTTCCAATTCTTCACAATGATGACTAAGATGGAAACACAATTGTTTGCTTAATCCATAAACATTGATTGGGTTGTTTGATTCATTTGCTAAATGTGCCTTTGCGTTAACTTGATGGGTTGAGGCTATTTCACTTGGATGCCTAAGCCTTAATGTTGAGGGGAGGGCCATAGAACCAACTCTATTTTTACTTTGCTTGATAAGATGAGCAACTATTGTTGAAGATCACCTAATTTAGTTTAAAGGACTCAAATGTTCTTTTTCTGTTGCAACAATATACCCATAATGACTTCTTGATGGGCATCCAAAATTGGAACTTCCTTAATCAATTTTTTGTTAATTGAGAGAAATATGTTGTCATGCCCAGCCACAATCTTGTCAAGTTGCTCAAGAGCCCTGCTTGGTGCATTGAAGCTCTTTGTGATCTGTCAATCCTATGCTTTGGTTTTGAATACTAGATAGAGAAATGAAACTAAAATAGGAGTGCAAGAGTTGAAACACAAGGGGTATACTGTAAATACATAAAGAGAGGGTAGGGTTGTTTAAAAGGAAAAATTGAACATGCCCGATATCATACCAACACATCACCTCTAAAAGTTAGACGAGTAAGCCTCATTAAATCTTGTGAAATGTGCATCGATGATTCAAGAGTGTGGACCATGGATGAGGTTTGCGTGTGAGGGGCAATTGAGTGTCTCGCTGCATCCCTCTTGAATCTAGATACAACACAATCCACAATTCATCCCAATGTAATTGCATGATGAATGAGATAACATTTATAAATCAAGTGATAGATCGGTAAAGTATCATGTTAGTGTGGGTGAGAGATTCCTCATTTTTGAAAGTGTTAAGGTTAATATATCGATACCTTTTTATGCATCTCTTCATAAAATGGTACAAGCTAATTTAAAGGCATGAGACGAGTTTGCATTATTCGACCTCACAAAAGCAAGTTAATGATAGTGAGATAGAACCTTGTACCATATTACAATAAAATTTTGTAACTTTAAAATATTTGAAGGTGTACCTTTAAAGCTTTGAAGGTGGAGGTGTTGAAGTTAAAGAGAAAAGTGGTCTAGCTAAGTTTAGAGGTTACTAAACTTGGGGACCCACATTCCACAAAGACGTAGTTTTTGATTTTTTTTTTTCTTTCTAGAGTTAACTTTAGAAATATTTAAATTACCTTAAGCTAAATCGGATTTGATCTTAGCACTTTGGAGTATTGGCATCTTAGCCATAGATCTCGTTGGTGGGCCCAAGTTGACTTAGAAGGGGAAAAAGGCGATGAAGGGAATCATTATCCATTAGATTTGTTTGGAGGAAAAAATTCAGCGAGAAGGGTAGTGCAGAACAACGAGCTAGGGCTTCAACAAGGATAAAAGGGCTTCAGACGAAAGAATACATCGACTGTAGGATGCAACTACAACACTCAACCACCCAGAAACGCGTAGAACAAGCATGCAGAGACGACAATATGGCTTGTACAAATTTAGTATAGAGTTTCTTGCGCAAAGGGCCATACATTGGGATGATTTCCAGCAAGGTTGAGTTGAATTTATGGGTTGTTTCATTATCATAAGGAAGGTCTTCATTTTGTATGAAATTTTTGATAAATATTCCTCGAGGTTGCCCTAATAGAAGCCACTAGACAAGCAAGTTTTCACGTGTTGGGTTTCTTGGGTAAAATTGTGTGGTTTTATGGTTTCCTGACTGTGTTTTTATTTTTGGGTACTATTGTTATTTTCCATGGCATGCATGTTAGAAAAACACAACATACGTTTGTAAAAGAAGTGAAATTCCAATGTAGTTATTTACTTGCATTTTTAAGAAGTTAGAATAATTGAGTTTTAGGGAAACTAACATGGTATCAGAGCAAGGCTTTGTAAAATGACACGCCACCAGGGAAAGAGCAACGTGGAAGAGGAAGTAACAAATTTCCATCCACTAGAAAATGTGTTTAGTCAGTTAGACTAACGCGAAGATTTGAGCAGAAGTTGACTAGGAAGATGGCATATCACAGTGGCTGAACAAAAGAACTGTAGTATTGTTGGAGCAACCAAAGCAATGCTGCATGATCAGGGGCTGCCTATGTTTCTGCGAGCAGAGGCATGCAACACAACAATGTTCCTACAAATTAGGAGTCCACAAAAAGTTTTGGGACGAGTTACACTAGAGGAGGCATTCACATGAAAAAACCTTGATTTATATCACTCTTCCATCCTTCATATTTTGGTGTATTTCCATGTAGCAAAAGATAACATGAAGAAGCTAGAGTCCAAACCTGAAATGGGTATTTTTGTGGGCTACAACGAAACATCTCAGGCGTCTAGGGTGTATGTTCTAGCATTGAGAAAAACAACTATTAGACGTGATGTGAAATTTTATGATGTGAGGGCTCTAAGGAAGTCGTTGGAGCGTGAGCAGAGTGCAGAGCAAGAGGAGGAGTAGCAGGCTCCCAACTAGGAAGCTCTACTAACTTCTCAGTGGTAGTCACAGTCAGTGGGTGGACATGCGTACAAAAGGGTGATGAGAAGATAGTGCAGGACGAGGAGGAGATAGGTGAGAGAATGGAGGTAGCCACTCAATGAGTGTCTCCCAGTACATGGAGAAGAAGGATCAAGTGGGTCGAGAAGCTATTTAGGGAGGCCCAAGAGAGGGTTGGGGCACCCAACTCTAGCTTTAGGCAGAGCAAACAACCATAAAGGTACTCTGGCTGCATGGCACTTCTTACAGAGTGAGTTGACTTAGAGCCTTCTAGCTTTAAAGAGGTTGAGTCAAAAATATGGGGAGATGCCATCGTTGAGGAGTATAACTCCATTATGTAGAATGGTGTTTGGGAAGTTGTGCCAAGATCGGAGCACAAGACACTGATTGGATGTAGATTGGTCTATAGGATTAAGCGTGGAGCAGATGGGAGCGTAGAGAAGTACAAGGCTAGATTTGTGGCCAAAGGCTTCTCCCAGGGAGAGGGTATAGACTATGATCAACTGTTCGCTCTATTTGCCCGGTACTTGTCCATCAGGACTATTATTGCCTTGGTAGCGCAAATGGGGTGGAAAATCCACCAGATGGATGTTAAAACAACCTTTCTCAATGGAGAAGTTGAGGAGGAAATTTACATTGAACAACTAGAAGGGTATGAGACACACATCGGGGATTCGCACATGTGCAGGGTCAAGCGATCTCTCTTTGGGCTCAAGCAAGCACCAAGAGCATGGTATTCATGCATAAACAACTATCTTCTTGGATTGGGCATAAACAAAAGTGAAGCTGACCCTAACTTGTACTTTATTGTGTTTAGGGGGAAACCTCTCATTCTTGTATTGTAGGTTGATGATCTCATTTGGACAAGGAAGGAGAAGCTCATCAGGGATTGCAACACTGATCTTGCATCAGAGTTTGACATGAAGGATGTGGCACTGATGCACTACTTCGTTGGATTGGAGGTTTGGCAGGGTGATAGGCAAATTTTCTTGGAACAAGGCAAGTATGTTCTGGAAATTCTCAAGAAATCTAGGATGCAGGGTTGCATGCATATGACCACTCCTTTAGTGACAAATTGGAGGAAGATAGATGCTAGTAGGGTAGAATGTGTGGATGCTACATTCTACAGGGAGTTGATAGGGTCTTTGATGTATTTGGTGAACACACAACCAAATATCTACTATGCTAAAAACCAACTCAGTCAGTTTATGGTAGAGCTTACAAGAGTGCATTGGGTAGCTGCTAAGGATGTATTGAGGTATCTTAGGGGCACAATTGACTTTCAATTGTTGTACAATAGAGTAGATGGAGTGACGTTGACAGGCTTTGCAAATGCAGATTGGGCAGGGAGTCCAACAAATAGAAAGAGCAGTTTAGGTTTTGCATTTAGTGTGGGATTAACAGTGGTTTCCTAGTTTAGTAGGAAGCAAAGATCAGTAACATTGAGCTCAGTAGAGGTTGAATACATGTATGCTAGTATGGAAACTTTTGAGGCCATTTAGCTAAGATAGTTACTTGCAAGACTCTTCAGTTAGAGTTTGGAACCAAAAGTAATTCACTGTACTAATCAGAGTTGCATCAAGCTCTCTAATAATCCAGTGTTACATGATAGGTCCAAATGCATTGAGATCAGGGACCATAATCTAAGAGGCTATGTGCAGAAAGGAAAAATCTAGCTTCAGTATGTCCCTACAACAGAGCATACAACAAATGTTTTTACTAAGGCTTTGTCCAAGGGCAACTTTTTATTTCACAGAGATAAGCTGGGTATTGTGGAGAACCAATTCTTTTCGAAGAGGGAGTGTTGAAGTTAGGGAGAAAAGTGGTCTATCCAAGTTTACAGGTGCACTAAACTTGGTAGGCGCAATTTTTAATATTCTTTCTCTAAATTAACTTTGGAAACATTTAACTTTAAGCCCTTGGAATATTGGCATCTCAGCGATAGATCTCGTTGGTGGGCCTAGGTCAACTTAGAAGGGGGAAAAAGGCGTTGGAGGGAATCATTATGCATTAGATTTGTTTGGAGAAAAAGCTTCAACAAGAGGGGCAACACAAAACAATGAGCTAGGGCTTTAATAAGGATGAAAGGGCTTTAGAAGAAAGAGAACAACGACTGTAGGATGCATCTACAACACTCAACCACCTAGAAACACGTAGAACATGCACACGGAGAGACCCATAAGACCTATACAAATTTAGTACAAAGTTGTCTGCGTAGAGGGTGATACACTATTGAGTTGAATTTATGGGTTGTTTTAGTATCATAAGGAAGGTCTTTCTTCATTTTGTAAGAAATTTATGATAAATATTTGTTGAGATTGCCCTAATAGAAGCCATCAGACAAGCTGGTTTTCCCATGTTGGGTTTCGTAGGTAAAATCGTGTGTTTTTATGGTGTTGTGACTGTGTTTTTATTTCTAGGTATTAGAAAATCTCAATGTACTTTTGTAAAAGAAGTTAAATTTCAGTGCAATTATTTACTTGCATTTTTTAGAAGTTAGAATCGTCGAGTTTTAGGGAAACTAACAGGAGGAGCCAAAACTGGTGAAGTAGAAGTGGTGGGTACCAACTTGTTAGAAAACATAATAAAACACCATGTAGTCGAGTGCATGATGGGGATGCCAATGCCTAATACAACACTAACACAAGTGTAATATTCAACATCGCTCCTTAGTACCTCTTATTCAAAATGTAATAGCCTAATACAACACTAACACAAGTGTAATATTCAATGTCGCTGCTTAGTACCTCCTCTTATGCAAAATGTAATAGATAACTAAATTAAAGTAAAAACAATAAAGAACTAAAATTAAATATAGGCAAATGCTTTCAACAATGAATAAACTCAGTGTTTGTAACCAATCAAAACTAAATGAACTATTGTAGAGTTACCTCCTCTTATGCAAAATGTAATAGATAATTAAATTAAAGTAAAAACAATAAAGAACTAAAATTACATATAGGCAAATGCTTTCAACAATGAATAAACTCAGTGTTTGTAACCAATCGAAACTAAATGAACTATTGTAGACCAATCAAAACTAAATGAACTATTGTAGAGTTACCTCGGCTTATGCAAAATGTAATAGATAACTAAATTAAAGTAAAAACAATAAAGCACTGAAATTACATATAGGCAAATACTTTCAACAATGAATAAACTCAGTGTTTGTAACCAATAGAAACTAAATGAACTATTGTAGAGTTTTTTAAGTCGCTAAATCTATTTATGCATTCAAAAACACAATTTGAACAATTCAAATTCATGATCATGCCAAAATTGTATTATAGAATTTTGGTGAAAAATGCAAAAACTTTTAATAATTAAATTGTTATATAATTAATTTTTAATATAAAAAATAAATTGATTTTGTTTTGTGATTTGTGAATTGGATTTTGTTGAGATTTAGTTTTATTAAAGATTTATGTTTAAATTTGTTTCATCATGATAGAAATCATATTTGTTTTCAAGTATTTTAATGATATGATAAAATATATAATGATAGTTAACTTGGACGGAAATCAAATTTTTAAAAAACAATTTAATTTAAAAAAAAACATTTATTTATTTATTATTATTATTTTTTTTAAGTTTAAGAAACATTTTTTTTAGTTTTAATTTTTTAAATCATTATAATTTAATAAATTAAAAAATAATAATATTATAATTAAAATTTAAAATATGGAGATACATAATTTAATTTTTAATTAATTATATATATATATATATATTATTTTTAAAAAATATGTAAAAATGTTCATGGGTTTTGGATAGACCATGGTCTGGTGCTCTATTAAGACACTCTTTGATGTAAATCTGGTGCTTTATTAAAACACTCCTTGATGTAAAGTTACCGATTCATTCCCTACCCTAATGCTTTATTAAGACACTTCTTGATGTAAATATGGTGCTTTATTAAGACACTCCTAATGTAAAGTTACAGATTCAATTCCCTACCCTATCCAATCCAGGTGATATATTGGACATAATAAAAATATAGCCCTGCCAAACTGAAAAATATATATATATATACATATAAATAAATAAATAATAACGATGATATAAAGCCCCGAGGGATAGCTCAAATGGTCGAGTTCCCGTTGATAGTCCTCCGGATTTGGGAGGTCATGGGGTCAAATCTCCTCGACGCCCTCGGGGTTAGGCCGGATGTGGCCGACCGACAGTTCCCTTCGGGTGGAGCTGCCCCGATTGTTTACGTGGACGTAGCGGCCCACCTCTGGTGGCCCGTGAACCACACGGTAAAAAAAAAAAAAAAAAAAAAAACGATGATATAAGATTAAATTTAATAATAACCATTATTAAATTACATCCATATAATAATATTGCAACACGTGCTATTTTCTTATGATCATATTTCAATAAAAAAATCCTATACCATAAAATTCAAATTTATATTATTATTACGAAAACATCGCCACCTCGCCATCAATTTTATTATGAGGACCACCTCAAATATTTTGCAGAAGTTAAATTAGCTATCCATAAAAATACCACGCTTCGATAAAACTAATAATAAAAATACCTCTGAACTTAACAGTCATAAGGCCAGTATAGAGGTACGTTAAAACTTGAATACGATTTTATAGATGGAAATTAATAGTCATAGGGCCTCATAATTAAAATATTGAAAAATATTTTAAAGTCTTATATAACATGCCGGTAGAGTTTATAGTAAAAATTAAATAATGATTTTATTATTATTATTATTTTTAATTGAAACGGGTATATTTTATTATAGGGGGTTTAGTTGGGTCGGAGCCTAAACAACCAATGTTACACAACATTTCCATACATCTTAATTCAGCTTGATCTACTCTTTAACTTGAATTAAGGAATGCATGATAAGATAGGGCTATTGTCGTTAATATTGAGATCTCCTGGTGCTAGGAGGCATCCTTTGTTTGCCATTACATCCGCTTCACTATTCGAGCTTCTGAGAATGTGGAAAATTTTGAAGGAAGTGAAGTCCTGCAGAATGATCTTTAACCTTTTCAGAGACTTGTTGAGGATGGCGTTGTTGAACTGGTCCTTCGAGTTGATCTTCTTGATGAGAATTTCTGAATCTCCGAACGCTTGACATTCTTTAATGCCTCTATCACGGACAATTTGGCAGGCTTTTGTGAGTCCAAGAAGTTCTGCCTGGTTGTTTGTATGAGGACCAAGCCCCCAACAGAAGCAGTCTTTTCTAGAGTTGTTCGGGGAGTAGATGACTCCACCAGCCCCCGCAGCCCCAGGGTTACCCTTGGAGGCGCCGTCAAAGAAGATAGTAGTTTTATTTTGGGACCTCCACCATACTTGAAAGGTATCATCTGGTTCTCTAATTCTCCAAGGTGGATTTGGGAGGGGGAGGATCTGGGCATTTCCTTTAGGGTGAGAGCTATGGAGATTCAACGAGTTCTTTTCAAAGGGGGGGAGAGAGGAGTCTGATTTATGAGATTGCAGTAGAACAGATTCAAGGAGAAGGGCTTTTGCCTTGGCAGCTGATTTTGCAGGATTGCAAGGAGAGTTGTTGAAGGTCAAGTTGTTCCGGGCGAGCCAGATTTCCCAACACACAAATTTGGGGATGGAGAGCCAAATGTGGTAACAAAGTGAATTGATGGGGATATTATGAGGATAGCTTTGGAACCAAGAGGAGTAGAGGTCAGCCATGGAGCTATGCTGGGGAGGGTGAACCTGCAATCCGAGAAGAATTAATATCCAAATCTCTTTGGCAAAATCGCAATCTATGAACAAATGAGAGGCTATTTCTCCAACATTTCTGCACATCACGCATCTGTGTGGTCTTGCTATATTTCTTTTTAACAAATTATCTCCTGTTAGCTGTTTGTTGTGCATGAGGATCCAGAAAGAAAAAAAAAAAAAAAAAAAAAAATTACTTTGGGAAGCCTGGTGATGTTCCAAACCTGTTACCAAATGGTGGGAGAGCGAAGTCTGTCTTTTTTTGGTTGCAGGGCAAATAATCCCATTCTTGAGGTATAAGCGCTGGAGCCACCCCATCCCCAGCTGTCTGGGATGTCACGATGAATAGGGGCAGCGTTGATGAGAAGCGGTTTGAGCAATTCAAGTTGATTGTGTAGATGCGCTGGCACGATTGGGAAGTCCCAGTCAAACCAATTCCCACTGCTGTCCCACGCAGAGATGTCAAACAACTTACGAAAGCCTGCGCTGAGGAGCCAGCCACTTAGCTCTCGGATCTCGTCATGGGAATTGAGAGGAGCACAATTCATTATGCGGTCTTCCCACAGTAAATTTTTTTTGCCATTGCTAGGTATGCGGTACAGATGATTCCTGAAGCTGTTGATACTATTTCTGCAAAGATTCCATGTTTGAGTGCCTGTGGGAGTATTGTTCGTTGATAAATGCCTGAGAGAGATCCCCTGCGCATATTTGGTCCTGAGCGTTTCACTGACAGGATGTGAAGGGTCAGAGTAGATTTTCCAAAGGAGCTTGCAGCCAAGTGCGAGATTAGAGAGAGCTGGGTCTCTGATCTGGAGTCCTCCGTCCACTGTTGGGCGCTTAACAAGATCCCAATTTGCCAAATGCAGTTTTCTGTGATTGCCTTTGCCTCCTTTCCAAAGAAAATCTCTCAAAAGACCAGAAATTTGTTCCATGATATGTTTCGGTGCAAGAAGGAATGAGGCTTGGTAGATGGGGAGGGCAGATAAAACTGATTTTAATAAGATAGTTTTCCCTCCCTTGGTAAGCCAGTAACCTCCCCAGGAGATGATCTTGGCTTTAATCTTGCTGATGATGCCATGCCACAGAGTTCTATTATTGACTCCAGATGTGAGAGGTAAGCCAAGATATTTGATGCTGTCCCAATGAGCAAAACACTCAAAGCCAAGAATCTGAGCTATGTTGTTAAGACTATGTTGGTTCACATTCCATCCGTAGATTGAACTCTTTCTATCATTTATCAATGCTCCTGAGGCTCTGCAGTAACTTTTTAGAACTGTGTCAAAGGAGGTAGCTATTCTGATAGAGGCTCCGCCTAATAGGAGAGAGTCATCTGCAAAGAGTGCATGGTTTATAGGCTTTAGAACATTCGAAGTTCGAATTTCGGGGAGTCCACCAGTGTTCATTTCTGCAGCAAGCTTCCTGCTGAGAGAATCTGCCATAAGAATATACAGGAATGGGGATAACGGACAACCTTGCCTCAAGCCACGATAGACTTGGAAGAAGGATGTTGGGCGGCCATTGACCAGGGGAGCAATCCAAGGATTTGTGATGCAGGCTTTGATGAGATTGATAAATTGAGCAGGGAAGCCGAAGGATCGGAGAACTTGGAGGAGGAAGGAGTGATTGACCCTGTCGAAGGCATTGGCCATGTCGAGCTTGATCAACATCCCCTTTTCTTTCCTCTGTTTACTGGAATGGATAGCTTCCTGAACTTGAATGACGTTATCCAAGATGTGTCTGCCTTTGACGAACCCCCCTTGGGGACTGGATATTAATTTTTCAAGCAGGGGTTTGATTCTGTTTGCAAGGATTTTGGCCAAGATTTTGTAGGAGGCATTACATAGGGAGATAGGCCTGAACCTGCCAAAAGTTTCTGGATTGACCTCTTTTGGGATTAATGCTAGGAAGGTTGAGTTGATGCCTCCCCCAACCTTAGCTTTGCTGAAAAATCCATGTATCATTTTCAGCAGATTTGTTTTGATGATCTTCCAGCAGACTTTGTAGAAGTGAATTGTGAAGCCATCTGGCCTGGGTGCCTTGTCTGATTCCATTGCCCATATAACTTTGATGATTTCTTCTTCAGATAGAGGTTTCAGGAGAGTTTGATTGTCCTCTTGATTGATGAGATGGGGGATGTTGGAGAGGAGGTCTTCGGTGTCTTCTAAACTACCTTCATTCCCAAGCCCATAAAGATTTTTGAAATGATTTTCAGCTGCTGTTTTAATTTGGTCAATCTTATTGTAGATCTGTCCTTCTTCATTCTTGATCTCAGAGATATGGTTTCGAGATAGGTAGGCTTTGTACTGGCGATGGAAGAACGAAGTGTTTCGATCTCCTGCCTTGAGCCACAGACTACGGGATTTGAGTCTCCAGAACTCTTCTTCCCGTCTGAATGAGTGGTGGGTATTTCTTTGGTGAGCAGCCTCTTTATTTAGAATTTCAGGGGTGATGTAAAGACCTTCCATTCCCATTTGCGTAGTTTCCAATAGTTGAACTTCTTCATTTCTTTGATGGGAGAGGGATTTGGGGAGGTTTCTTAGCCACTCTTTTAAGGCTTTTTTGGTGGCTTTTAATTTTTGCTCCCAAACATAGCTTGGGGATCCATTGATAGGGGTGTCCCATGCAGATTGAACCGTGTCTAGAAAGCCTTCTTTTTCAATCCAAAGAGGACTGAATTTAAAGGGGATTGGTCCAAGATCATCCTCAGGAGCCATGAGGAGTAGAATTGGCTTATGGTCCAAGGTGAGTTTGGGAAGAATTTTTGTAGAGATAAGAAGATTTTCCAGTAACAAGGAGCTTTGTAGCAGGAATCTATCCAACTGGGCAGATATGTGGTCAGTCCCAGTTCTATTATTGGTCCAAGTATATTTGCCTCTTACCGGGGCAAAATCTAGAAGGTCCCTCTGCTGCATTAATTCTTCCACCAAAGGCAACAGTTGGTCTCTGGTGCTATTTCCCCCCCCTTTTTTCTTTTGACTTCATGACTACGTTGAGATCTCCACCCAGGATGATGTTGTTGGGGAAGTGGAGGTCTAAAAATTCAGAGAGAGAGTTCCAACATTCTCGTTTTTCAACATAAATGACAGGAACATAGAGATTGAATAGGGCTATAGTTAACTTACTTTCTAGATGCTTGAGCTCGGTAAAGATCCAATGCTGGGTCTCATGAGAGTTAAGCAGGTGGAAGTGATCTTCAGACCAGAGAGTTGCAACACCTCCTGAAGTTCCCCTCGAGCTGACTGCTTTGCCTGCATTCTTCTTCCATTTAGACTTGTTGATATCCATAAGGGCTTGCCCTTCGATTTTAGTCTCTTGGAGCAGGAGGATATCTGAGGGCTCTATTTTCAGCAGATCTTTGACGGCTTCGATTTTTGGTTGGGTCCCCAAACCTCTGCAATTCCAAGAGACTATATGCATTATTTACCTGGCGAGGGATTTGGGATTCCTCCCTTGGAAGGTCTTGCTCTAGTGTTTCTCCCAATTGTCATTTCTATTATGGATTGGCTGCCTTATATTTTTAGGTGTTCTGCCTCCTCTTCTCTGACTACTTTGTGAGGCTTCCTGTGTGCTCTCTTCGAGGGCCTCTCATAGATCTCTTCCTCTGAGGAGTCAGACAATTCTGCCACTTTTTTCTTTGTTATATCTGCATACGAGGGGATGGAGGGGCTACCTTGAGAGGCACTAGGCGAGGCAATGCTGCCTCCATATTTGTTAGCTTGAGGATCTTCAATCTGAGTCGGAGTAATCAAATCTGCTTCTAGAGGATCTGGTGAAGAGCTTCCTTTGGGATTTGGGTTCTCATCCGGGGCCTGGGGGTTCCTTTTTTCATTTCCATGTTCTTCCGAGTTGTTCCCCTTGTTGGGTCCTTTCCTAGCTGCTTTTGCATGTCCATTTTTCTGAACTAAGGTCCACTGTTCTCCCTTCAATTTATCACTTTGTTCTTCAGCTTTTTTCTTGCAGTATCGCGCAAAGTGTCCATAGCCATGACAGTGTCTACATTTAAAAGGAATCTTCTCGTAGTCCAGCTCTTGAATGTGAGACCATCCGGCGACCGTGAGTTTTATTGCTTCTGGTAGTCCTTCTTCCAGATCTACTTCCACGCATATTCGGGCATAAGAGTACTGGTCTTTCCTGGCAACCCGATCGATGTATTTACCAAGGGAGTTGCCAATGATCTGGAGAGATTTCTGATTCCAATAGTGGAGGGGAAGGTGGGGAAGTTGCACCCATACTGGGACCGTAGTGGGAACAATTTTGGGTCGGACCAAAGTCTGGAGACCATTTGTTTAGATAGAAGCCTTGCGGCCCCATGAAATAGGGCCCGTTCCTGAAGATGAGGCTTCGATGCTTGATAGATTCAAACACGAATACGAAGAAGCCCTTGCCTACAAAATAAGATTTGATACCTTGATCAACAGGGACCACTTTCTCTTGATCCAGTCTCCAACTGATTTGGGCAAGGGCCAAAGGCCAGTAAACTGCCCTATGAGGCCTCGATCAACAAGATTCAGTGCTGAGCGACAATTTTCTTCCACAGGGAGGGCCACCGTGGGAATGCAGTCTTTCTTTTGTACAAATTTCTGTTGCTGTGCTGAAGGGGGCCATTTGCCGCATGTAGCCACCATCTTCTGGAAATTGAGGACTTTAGGAAGGGGGGGAAGGGGGGGGAGCCCCCATCGCTGGTCATGGCTGCCTGGGAGGGCGCGCAACGGCTCAGTTGCGGGCATGCGCAGTAGCTCGATGGAGCTAGGTCAAATTACAGTGTAATATTTGAATCAAAGTGGAGCTAATGAAATTTTAATATGTACAATAAAATTTCATTTTGATAGTTGTCTATTATTTTTTATATGTAAATATTTATCTAAATTATGGTGGGTAGCTATTCATATGGCATTTTGTGTGTAAAGTTATGACACTATATAAACCTTTTTTAGATTTTTATATTTTTAATATAATTTTTATATCTTGTAATTCAATTTAAAACTACATAAACATAGCCATCAACCAATTAGAAAAAACAATTTACATTTAAAAAATAAAAAAACATATATATTTTTTTTAATTTTCAAAGTATTTAAATTAATATTTTTTTTTTTCAAAATTTTAATATTTTTTTATAGAATCTATTTAAAAATTTCAAAACTAATTAAAAGTTGAAGTATTTTTTTGACCAAAAGAAAAAACAAAATACAAAAATGGTTTGGGTTTTTGGATTGAAACACATTGAATTTTTGAAGTTCTGTTTTTAAGAGTTCTTTGTGTTATTGAAATTGTACAATAAAGAGCAACTTTTAGTGATCTTGTGGGAAAAATTTATTATGTGTTGGTATAACTTGGCTTCAAAGTACTTTGTTGCAAAAGGGAACTTAACACCTTGATTTCAAACACCATAAATTGAATGAGAGTCAGATTGCTTTTAAACTAGTGATGCATAGCCCAAAGTGTTATCGATCAGCAAGATTCTTTCCAACATGTTCAAACATTGGGCCTCATCCTTTTAAGTATCATTAGTTATTTTTTACATGATTTTAGATTTCCGTGAGCTCCAAAATATTGGATGGATTGTGTCACCAATGCGATTGGTCAATTGGGAATGTGTTTTTTTTAATATGCTCATTTTAATTGGCACAGTCTATCGAAGTGTCAATTTCGCTTGGACAACCAAAAATCATTGAAATCCAACTATTTTATTTAAAAAAAATTGATAGTAGGAGTGCTTGAATCTTGTTTTTGGTGGAAATGGATTCAACATCATCAAAACGTTAGTTTGTATAGCTGCGAAACGTTTTGTATGATGCTAGGGAACACACTTTCTCCAATACCAAGAAAAGGTTTATAAGGAAAATGTTTTGATTAGAATTAATTAAGTAATCTATTAATTTTCATAAGTCTAACTTAGGGAAATAATTTAATTAATCATAATTAATTGAGATAAATCAATTTTCCTCTAGACTTCTGGAAAAGTCATTTGAAAGAGCTAAGATGATCTTAGATATCGATTGAGATTAGATCATGGCTATTGATTTCTCAACGAGATATTATAAGAGGAGATCAATGGGTCATTTGGAGAACAAATCATATTAGAAAGAGATTGAGGCACAATATTGTAGTGAGAGCAAAGGCACAAAAGCAGTGCAGGGACACCCACAACAGGGGTTTTGTTGGTCTGAGGGGCTTGTCTCAGGTTCAGAGTGTGCTGCGCACCAACAAAATCCTCAACTACTAGACCTTTCGACAATGACCTACAAACAAATTGTAGTCTCACCCGAAGCAGTTATGGGAGGCTGCAGAACCAGGGTTCCGCAATCGAAGGGATATCTGCGCAGTGGCGTTGTGTTTACTTCTACTCTATATTGATCGTATAACTTCGCACAGATGATTAATTTAACATAATCACATTAAACCCATAAACTCTAACAAATAACAATATATCTTACAGTTCTTTGCATAATTAAGTGGGAAACATACATAATGATACAAACAACAACAAAGACTAAATACAGAAAAATATGCAATTCTTCACCAAAACTTCTTCTTTATTAATATAAGTCTTTAGTACAAATACATTTTCAACCTACGCACCGAGCTGCAGGTGTTATGCACACTCAACTGTAGAACCTTCCAGGCCTCCACGCACTTAGCTGTGGAGCCTTCCCCAAAACTACAGACTAGAGACGTGAATACATTGATTTAATTCACTTATGATATACATTACATTACTTTCTTTGGCTAAGGTATTACACATCCTTAAATACATTTCATCTTTACAAAAACCGTGGTCCACATACCATGGATCCACAAAGCAAGGACTAATACTCGATACTAATTACAAAATAAGGGCTTTATCCCATCCCCAAAGCCCTAAAAGTTTGCACGATGAATATATCTTCGCCAGCTCCGCGTAGTCCACTCCTCCTTTTTCAGGGTCTTTTACCCAAAAAGTGGACCAAGTTGGGCCGTGCCCAATAGGCCCTCAACACTCACCCATGACTCGTCCCGAGTCACTTAGCTTCGATGCCCTTGATCTTCGCTGCGATCCCGTTATATATTGCGTTGTAATGCTGGAGTGTTTCTTCCATCAATTTTTCTGCCTGGCGCACTTCCTTCAACAAAGATTCTGTAGTAGGGCCAATAGTCTTCTGTAGTAACTTCACTTTCATTCTCTTCAATTCCTTCAACCTTTTGTCCACTGCCTGGGAAAGTTCCAGGGCTTCCTCCTGCCACGACTAAGTCCTCTCCTGCAAGATCTGTGCTTTCCTCTGAAGATCATCTATTTGCGTTTGGAGGTTCTTTCCTTTGGAAATGTTGGCAAGCCTCTGCAAGACTGGTAAAGTCTACACCACTACCAATATTTCATCGCGTCGCTTTTGCTTGGCCTACAGTTATTCCTCAATCTTCAAGACGTTTGGATCCTCCTACAGTGAGGTCCAAATCTGCATAGTATCATGGAGTAACTTTCCACAATCTACCACTGTATCATATATGCCTTTCAATGCTGCGTTGAGGTCCCTTTGTCTCTGCTCCTGAACCTTTGGTGGCGTACTTAGTTGCAACCTTATTTGCAGCTTTGATATCTTCACTTCATAATCAAATTTCAACTTAGCTATAGCATTCTTTGAGTCTTTGATCACGAGGGCGAGTTTCACGACCTTTTCTGCTAGTGCTTCATCCTCACGGACATGCACGTTCAGAACTGTGCTGCAAGTCTCAACAATGGCCTTCTCCAGCTATTCTCGTTACTGTCTTGCTTCCTCCCTATCCTTGTCCAATTGCTTAAGTTCCTTCTTCATCGTTGCTTTCTTTGACTTCGCCTTTTCTTTTAACAACGACATATGCTTCTCTTGTTCCTGCAATTCTACGGTGATACCTTGGTGAAACTCATGCAACATCACTGCAACATCTGGAGGGGTAGTGCAACGAAATTCATATGGACACTATGCCATGCTTTGACTTGCTCTCTATCTGCTCCTGCTTCAAAATTCAGTGCCCCAATTGGCACGTGTAACATCCTAACTCCGTAGGTTGTTTCCAGTCTCTATTCTAGCTGCAACAGCTGGGTTACCTACTCTGGTTACCTTACTGCGCGCGACAATGCCTTTAGCTCCGCGATGCCCTGCTGTGCCTCATCAAATATTAGCTTGTAGCGATCATCAACCTTGTCTTAGATTTTTGTGTTGATGTCCTGGATATTTTCTCCTATCTCATCTATGTACCCATTAGTGAGGACAAGCGACATTGCTCCCTTACTCTTATCTGTCTCCTGCTTCTTTCTTGGCCACATTTTCACCACAAAGGGAGAATCTTATGATACCTCCACATCGCTGAGGTGTTCTTTTTGTTCCTTTCCTTGCCATGTTTCTTCTATCTCTTCATCGACATCCTTTTTACTCATACCCACACCCTGCGAAGTACCCTTCTCTGTCGCAATTGCTCCAACTGTTCCACTGGGTGGAGTCATCCATTCCTCTGGCCAATCCTGCACTACCGCAAGGAGGTCATCTTCTGTTACTAGGTGTGGCAATGGATGCAATCTCTCTGTTGGATCATTCCTTGCTTTCACATATGCCCTGTGAAAGTCTGCCTTGAACTCTGCAATGTGACAGTACTATTTATACAAGCTCGGTGATAGTCTGGGATACTAGTTCACCACCATACGCAGATCCATTTCCATGACTACAAAGAACATCTTGTTCTCTGCTGCGCGTGTTGGCTACTTCGTAAACCATAGCGAAGCATACTTCGCTACTTCACATACATCCACCTCAACAGTTGGAAATTGAGAATCTTCCAACTCCTTCCATGCAATAAGTGCAATAAGAATTAGCAACCAGACATAGTGGAAGGTCTTGCCTTCTTCTTATGTTTCCCTTGCAATCCATCAAAAACTCTTTACATAGATAAGAAGCCTAGTTGAATTGCACCCCTGCACTACACTACTCTGCTAATGAAACTACTGCTGTAGGTACCTCATTGGCCATGCACTTCCTCATGATCTTCCTCGCTAAGATATGTTCGGCGAAGCGCAAACCTCGATCCTTGATAGATTTTTTCTCATATCCATGGGATTTCTTTACTAACTTGAACTTTTCTTTCATCATCTAGGCCATCTCCTTGTCTTTATTTTTACCCATGAATTCATCCGCGGGTTCCTTTCCTTGATACAACAACACTGCTATTTTTCTGATGAGCATCTCATCAATCAGGATCCTCGTCCCTAGCCAAATGCAATCATCATTCACCATTGCGAGGAGTTGCCGCATACAAATTGTACTGAATGGGCTTCCACTGAAGTCTGGCACATTCAACATGTTTAAAAGCCCTGCTCTCTACACTCTCGCAATCCATTCTTGCGGTTCCGATTTTGTAACTTCGCTATCCGGGTAGTAAACTTTCTTCAGGTACTTACTGGGCTCAAATTGCAGGAATATTTTTTGTCATTGAAATCTCAGTCTTCCATTTTGAGATGGGGGATCTTCCCCAACACTTCTCCTTCAAAAGGTACCTCCTCTGGCAATAGTGGTGTGTAGGTAGCAATTTTCCCTTATTTTTGCTCCCTAACCGGATTTGCGCCCGAATTTCACGGTGGCATGTAGGTGTTGGCATTATGATGTATGTGTTGTACTTGATGGCAACCCACTTGTAGCAGAACAACTCTCTTGTATATGGTAACTAGATAAATCTACAGAAGAGATATCAGATGTGACAGAATGCATGACAGGAGTGTTTACAAATGTAATGAAATGTAGGGCAACTTCAAGGAATCAGTTCAGAAAGCAACTCACCCAGATGACAAGTCACAGTACTACAGGTTAACAACACAAAGTTACAGATCAAACTACACAGAATGAAGAAAGAGAGGTATACGCAGGTTCACCATTGACCAAGCCACGTATACACGCGGGTTCGCTATATACAAGTTGCGTACACGTACACACGCACTTTCACAAAAGGAAAGGCGTGTATACCTTGGAAAACTAAGTGTTTGGTTCGAAGTATTTGGTCCATGGTATTGGTCTAAGGTATCGGGTCCGAGGTATTGACCTTAGGTATTTGGTCCAAGGTATTGGTCCTAAGTGGTTTTGGTCCATGGTATTGAGAAAGGCCTAAAACTATAAAAGGAGGAGAAGATCATTAGGCCAAGTGTACAAGTATTGAATATCTGATATAGTGTGAAATCTAATATGCAGGTTATTGGCTTATGGTATTGTGCTTGATCTAAACCGAGGAAGAACCTTAGCGCTTGATGAACGATAAGATCTAATGATGTATCATGATCTTAATGCTTGAAGTGAATTATTTTTATGTGGTTTGATCATGTATCTGAATAACTGTCACATGTTGTAGTCTGTAAATATGATGATCTGGGTATGACTAAAGTCTGGAATAGTTGTTATGTTTAAATCATCTTTTACAGCTCTGTACGCAGGTTCACTTTAGAAAAGAAGCTTATACATGCTGGTTCTGCATATTAAAACAACGTATACATCATAAATTTGATTTTCATATCTGTACGCTAGTTCGCTTTTAGGAAAGCACGTATGCACGCAGATTCGACACATGGAAGTAGCATATACCCTATAAAATATGTTTTAGTTGCTTCTGTTTGCTGTTGCAGCGTTCTAGGTTATTGCTTGGGTTCTGGTTACTGTATTCTGGTGACAGCATTCTGAATGATCAGATTGATGGAGTGATTGATTGATTCAGTGGTGGTTGGTTCAAAAGGAGATTGGTTGATGCAGATATATTTGATAATTGAATGATGTTGTTGATGGATCCAGTCTAAAAATTTATGAAACGTGCTCCCTGGTAGAGAAGAGAAGGTTGTAGCCTTCTGTAGGCTAGCACCTACATACTAGTAAACATATCAGCTAGTACAAGCGCTAGGGGGTTGTAACTGCCTTCCAGTAGAAGTTGGAGAATGAGAGAAGGTTGTAGCCTTCCACAGGTAGAAGCCTGCGTACTGGTATAAGACTGCATCAGTACAAAAATTGTAAACATAATATTCTTATTATTAAAAGAAGACATAGACGATTGCAGCAGGTGGTTTTCACCCACATTGGGTTTCCACCTTATATCTTTGTGTTCATGTGTGTTTCTTATGTGTGATGATCTATTCTGTTTTCACTGCACCTGGTTACTATTTATATGGTTAATGAAGTTCTGATGCATTGATTAAAGATCCACATATGATGAATTAACTAAATCATAAGTTTGCTGGATATACGCTAGTTGCATTAAACACAGTAGCGTGTACACGCGAGTTCCCTTAACTGAAGTAACGTATATGAATCTAATTATGGAAATGAAAAATTATTGATTTGCTAATACTGATTCACCCCCCCTCTCAGTGTTATTTCCAACAATTGGTATCGGAGCATGTCCTTCAGAAGAAGCTTGATCGCTTGAAGGAAGATCCATCATCATGAGTAATCAAGAAAGCGGGGGATCCATCAGACCACCAATCTTTGATGGGAGCAACTTTGTTTATTGGAAGGTGAGAACCACAACCTATCTTCAATCTCTTGGAACAAAATTCTGGGAAATCATGGAAGGAGGATATACATTTCCATCAACAATTCCTACAGATACAACAGGTAAAAAGAAATATGAAACTAATGCGAAGGCTGTTAATACATTATTGGGAAGTCTATCACAATCAGAATTTGTCAAAGTTATGAAGCTCAAATCAGCCAAAGAAATATGGGACAAAATTGTTCTAAGCTACGAAGGAGACTCTCAAGTAAAATGTGCTAAACTACAAACTCTCAGAATTCAATATGAAACTCTCAAGATGCACAATGATGAAAGTATAGCTAGTTCCTTCTTACGTATAGATGAGATTGTTAATTGCATGAAGAATCTGGGTGAAGAGATAAAGGAAGTTACCTTAGTTGAAAAGGTTTTAAGATCCCTATCTGCTAAAATTGAATCAAAAGTATCTGCCATAGAAGAAAAGCAGGATCTACAGACTATTAATATGACACAGCTTCAAGGAATCTTAACTGCCTTTGAGATGAGAAAAGGAGGTCCATAAGATATGAGAGACGCCGCATTTAAAGCTTCAGCAAAAGGAAAAGAAGCACTCAATGAATTAGGACATATTTAAGAAGAAGAAGAGGAATAAAACTTTGTCAAGAAGCTTCAATGGGGTTCCTGAAGATTCAGAGGTAAACTACCTTTCAAATGTTTTGCCTATGGTAGAGTCGGTCATTATGCTACCAAATGTCCTCATAAAGATAAATATGATAAAGGGAAGGAATCTGCAAAATGGAATAGAAAACAAAGTGTAAGTAAAAAGAGCTACTATACTCATGAAGATAGCTATGGTTTATCAAATAGTGATGAAGATGAAAAGAGTAATGACTATAGACTTCTAATGGCTTATGAAGATGATGATTTTTTGGATGCTTTAGATGAAGATGACATTTATGAAGAAATCTCTTAACTCAAAATCTGTTTAGAAGAAAAGAATATGATTATAGATACCTTGACATACCAACTTGCTGAAAGAGAAAAACACAATGAAAAGCTAGAATGTGAAATTGTGGGTCTAAGAAAAAATCTTGAGAAAACAAAAGCTCTCAATCTTAGATTTGCTAAAGGATCATAAACCTTAAATGAAATTATCAAAGTGCAATGCTCTCCTTTGATAAAGACAGGTCTTGGATATACTGAAGAAACATCTCAATCACAGAAGCTGTCAACCTCCACTAAAAGATATCTTGATGCAGCAAAGAGCAGTGAACAGTTCAAATCGTTAGCAAAGGCATAAAGCAGATCACCAGGTGAATCAAGCTCAATTTACTTCAAGGATGAACAGAAGCCACAATCAACCTCAGGTAAATCGTACTCAATTTTCTTCAAAGAATATCAATAGAAACTACAATTAAAAGGTGAGTAGATTCGATAATTGCAGGAACTTCTTTAATGGCCATTGTTTCTCATGTCATAATTTTGGACACAAAGCTACTCAATGTGTTGTTTACAAAACTATCATGACTAGAGAAGCACAAAATCAAAGGAATGTGACAGGGATCAAGAAATGTTCCTATAATAACTTCTCTCTTCTTGAAAATGAAATAGAATGCTCAATTTGTAACAACTTTGGCCATGAAGAATCTGAATGCAGGAGTAAATTTCGGCAAATAGCTCAAAAAGAGAAAACTCCATTAAATCCCAAAATATGGAGAAAGAAAGAACCACAAACAGAAAGATGTGGTATAGCCTTGTATGCAGAAGGACAAGAAAACCAGTGGTACATCAACAGTGGATGCTCAAAACACATGACATGTGACAGAGAAAAACTACACTCATATAATGCCTTAGAAAAGGAAAAGAGTGTCTCATTTGGAAACGACACTCCTACTGTCATAAAAGGTAAAGGCTCTGTTTTCTTGAAATAAAAAGTTAAAGCTGGGAATGTTATGTATGTTGATGGCTTAAAGCATAATCTGTTGAGTGTGAGTCAAATGTGTGATCAAGGAAATGAAGTAGTGTTTCGATTAAATGGATGTGTTGTTCGTGAGCTTGATACAAGGGAAACCGTGATTAAAGGGACAAGAACTCCAAACAACCTATACATACTCAAAGGAGGACAAAAAAATGTTGTCTAAGCAAAAATGATGAAAACTGGCTATGGCACAGAAGATTGGGACATCTAAGCTTTTCTCAAATAAGAAAAGCATGCAGATTCCAGGCTGTTTGTGATCTTCTAGATATCAACATTCCTGAAAATACTATATGCAAATCATGTCAATTCGGTAAGCAAACCAGAGCTCAATTCATCGAAAAGGAAGGGTCAGCTAGTAAGCCTCTTGAACTTGTTCATACTGATTTATGTGGTCCATCAAGGAAAAAGTCACCTCGTAGAGAAGAATACTTTATATTGTTCATTGATGATTTTTCCAGAATGTGTTGGATACGTCTTCTAAAGCATAAAGATGAAGCATTTGAAAAGTTCAAAACCTTCAAAGATTTGGTTGAAAATGAATTAGATCACAAAATCAAATGCCTCAGATCTGATCGAGGAGGGGAATTTACCTCGGATGAATTCTTTGACTTTTGTGAACAACATGGAATAAAAATGCAGTTCTCCACTGCAAGGACTCCTCAACAAAATGGAGTGGTAGAAAGGATGAACAGAACTATTCAACAAATGGCTCGTGCTATGTTAGATGAATCTGGAACTCCTGCAACCTTTTGGGGTGAACCTACATTCGCCGCCGTCACTATTCTCAACGAAGCAAATGTTCGGGTAAACATCACTCAAACTCCACATGAACTTTGGTATGGTAAGACCCCCACTGTAAAATAATTAAAAGTTTTTGGAAGCAAATGCTACATAAAAAGGACTGATGAAAAACTTGGTAAGTTTGAACCCAGAGTAGATGAAGGTATTCTTCTTGGCTACTCTTCCCATAGTAAAGGATATAAATGTTACAATAAAATACTTGGGAAAATTATTGAAATTATTGATTTTGTGCTTGATGAAGCATGCAAAAATCCAAAATAGATAAAAACCAAAGATTATGACAATGAAGAAGATGAGGATCATTTCCCCACATCAAGTCACACTGATTCTGAAGAAGAAACCAATGAAGCACCAGAAGAAGAGAGAACGATAGAAGAAAAGACCCCGTCTAGGTATGTTCAGAAAAATCATCCTGAAGCTCAAATTTTAGGGGAAAAAGGGGCAGGTATGCAGACTAGAAGAACCATTGCCGAAGCTTCAAGCTATCTAGCATTACTATCTTCCACTGAACCTCAAAATGTAAATGAAGCATGCAGAGATGAATGTTGGGTCAAGGCCATGAATGAAGAACTTGAACAAATTGAAAAGAATAATACTTGGGAATTAGTTCCTAGACCTCATGATAAGAATATCATAGGAACTAAATGGATATTAAAAAACAAGCTGAACGAAAATGGAGAAGTTATTAGAAACAATGCCAGACTTGTTTGTAAAGGATATGCTAAAAAGAAGGTATATATTTTGAAGAAACTTTTGCACCTGTTGCTAGACTTGAAGCCATCAGAATGTTTCTTGCTCTTTCTAGTTTTCAGAAATTTAAAGTATACCAAATGGATGTAAAATCTGCATTTCTTAATGGAGACTTAGAAGAAGAAGTCTATATTGAACAACCAGAAGGATTAATTATTGGAAATGATGCAAAACTTGTATGCAAACTCAGGAAAGCTCTCTATGGTCTAAAACAGGCTCCAAGGGCATGGTATTACCATCTTGACAAATATCTCCACCAACAGGGTTTTTCAAAGGGGTCAGCAGATAACAATCTATATACAAAGATGGACACTGATAAATTACTAATAATTGTTGTGTATGTTGATGATATCATTTTTGGTACTAATGAAGAATCCATGAGTCAGAATTTTTCTTCAGTAATGCAACAAGAATTTGAAATGTCTTTGCTTGGTGAGCTTACCTACTTTCTTGGTCTACAAGTTCAACAAAATAAAGATGGTATTTTTCTCTCATAAACCAAATATCTCAAACAGGTCCTGAAAAAGTATGGCATGGAAGATTCTAAACCAGTATGTACTCCAATGGTAACAGGATGTAGTCTCATCTCAAATGATGAATCAACAGTACATCAACCAACTTACAAATGCATGATTGGCAGTTTGCTTTATCTAACAGGTACCCGACCGGACATCATGCATGCAGTGGGAACATTTGGAAGATTCCAAGCAAATCCAAAGGAATCTCACCTTCAGGCAGTCAAAAGGATCTTCAAATATCTTCAAGGAACACAAAACTTTGGTTTATGGTATCCTAGAGATACAGATCTTACACTTCATGCATATATAGATGCAAATTGGACAGGAAGTGTTGATGATAGAAAAATCACTAGTGGTGGTGCATTTTATATGGGTTCTAGGTTGGTGTCTTGGTTAAGCAAGAAACAAAGTTCATTTGCATTATCTACAGCTGAAGAAGAATACGTGGCTGCTGCATCTTGCTGCACACAATTACTTTGGATGATGTAAACTTTGCAAGATATTCAGATCACATGTACTCCACCCATCTCCATTCTATGTGATAATACAAGTGATATCAACATTTCAAAGAATCCAGTCATGCACTCCAAGACCAAGCACATACCCATCAAATATCATTTCCTATGTGAACAAGTGCTTGAACAAAAAGTCAAATTGGAGTATGTTCCCTCCAAAGAACAGGTTGCTTATATATTCACTAAACCACTGCCGAGAGAGAGACATTTGAATATCTCAGACGAAAGCTGGCAGTAGTTTCTGCATCATCTTGCTGTTAAATCCTATTTTTTAGAGAAAGGTGGCTATACGGGAGTTTCTGTGGACACAGTCGCGTATATGTTAGTTTGAAGAAAAACAGTGGGCTAGACTCAGGAAAAATGGGGTCTGCTATGGTTATGTCAATTATCTGCTCTGTTTGATGATGATTTCAATCTGCTGATATATTGGTCCTCATAGTGTTGTTGATCACTTGATGTATATCGGATTGATGATGATGCTTTGATATATCTTACTGATATATGCAATGATCAAATCTGACAGTGAACAGGTGGAACAGGTCCAGGGGGAGAACATGGTTGATGATATTTTGGGAACTAATGATGGACATATACAGGTTACTGGTCTGGAGGCTGTTGACATATGTTGCTGATGACTATCATGGTCATGTTTAAGACATTTGGTCTTTGTTATAAATGTCTTGTATATCTTTTAATGTAACGGTCGTGAAAATACCTAATTTGTAACCCCACTATGCATGGGATTGATGATGTAACGTTTCTTGTTTTTGACATGTATAAACAATTGATATATCCCCACTTGGTTGGGTGGATGAGTCAAATTTGATATATCCCCACTTGGTTGGGAGATGGATGGATGTATGATTCATTGGTGATAGGAAGGTTATTTGTGATGTATGAATAGAGTCATGTTCTTCTTTTAGAACATCTTTTTGCAGACTTTGCTTATGCTCAGGGGTAGCATGGACTCAATCATGGGAGTTCAATTTGCACTTCAACATATCAGAGAATTCAACATGCACTTAGGGGGAGCATGACCCTTTGCCCTTGATGTCAAAGGGGGAGAGTGACTTGGTGTGGTTGTTGCCATCAAGTCCAAAGGGGGAGATTGTTGGCATTATGATGTATGCATTGTACTTGATGGCAACCCACTTGTAGAAGAGCAATTCTCTTGTATATGGTAACTAGATAAATCTACATAAGAGATATCAGATGTGAGAATTCATGACAGGAGTGTTTACAAATGTAATGAAATGCAGGGCAGCTTCAAGGAATCAGTTCAGAAAGCAACTCACTCAGATGACAGATCATAGTACTACAGGTTAACAACACAGAGTTACAGATTAGAGAACATAGAATGAAGAAAGAGAGGTATACGTAGGTTCACCATTGACCAAGCTGCGTATACACGTGGTTTCACTGTATACAAGTTGCGTATACGTACACACACACTTTCACAAGAGGAAAGGCACATATACCTTGGAAAACTAAGTGTTTGGTTCGAAGTATTTGGTCCATGGTATTTTGAACCATGGTATTGGTCCAAGGTATCGGGTCCGAGGTATTGATCCCAAGTATTTGGTTCAAGGTATTGGTCCTAAGTGGTTTTGGTCCATGGTATTGAGAAAGGCCTAAAACTACAAAAGGGGGAGAAGATCATTAGGCCAAGTGTGCAAGTATCAAATATCTGATATAGTGTGAGATCTAATACGCAGGTTATTGGCTTATGGTATGTGCTTGATCTGAACCGAGGAAGAACCTTAGCACTTGATGAGGATAAGATCTAATGATGTATCAGGATCTTAAGGCTTGAAGTGAATTATATGTGGTTTGATCATGTACTTGAATAATTGGCGCATGTTGTAGTCTGTAAATATGATGATCTGGGTATGACTGAAATCTGGAATAGTTGTTATGTTTAAATCATCTTTTACAGATCTGTACGCAGGTTCATTTTAGAAAAGAAGCGTATACATGCTGGTTCTGCATATCAAAACAACGTATAAATCACAAATTTTATTTGCAGATCTGTACGCTGGTTCGCTTGGAGGAAAGCGTGTATGCATGCAGATTCGACACATGGAAGTAGCTTATACCATATAAAATATGTTTTAGTTGTTTCTATTTTCTGTTGCATTGTTCTGAGTTATTGCTTGGGTTCTGGTTACTGTATTCTAGTGACAACATTCTGAATGATCAGATTAATGGAGTGATTGATTGATTCAGTTGTGGTTGGTTCAAAAGGAGATTGGTTGATGCAGATATATTTGATGATTGAATGATGTTGTTGATGGATCCGTTCTAAAAATTTATGAAACATGGTCCTTGGAAGAGAAGAGAAGGTTGTAGCTTTCTACAGGCCAACACCTACCTACTAGTAAACATACCAGCTAGTACAAGAGCTAGGGGGTTGTAGCTCCCTTCCAGTAGAAGCTGGAGAACGAGAGAAGGTTGTAGCCTTTTGTAGGTAGAAGGCTGCGTACTGGTATAAGGCTGCACCAGTACAAAAATTGTAAACAGAATATTATTATTATTAAAAAAAGACAGAGATGATTGCAGCAAGTGGTTTTCACCCACATTGGGTTTCCACCTTATATCTTGGTGTTCATGTGTGTTTCTTATGTGTGATGATCTGTTCTATTTTTATTACACCTGGTTATTATTTATATGGTTAATGAAGTTCTGATGCACTAATTAAAGATCCACATATGATGAATTAATTGAATCATAAGTTTGCTGGATATACGCTAGTTGCATTAAACATAGTTGCGTGTACACACGAGTTCCCTTAACTGAAGTAGCGTATATGAATCTGATTATGAAAATGAAAAATTATTGATTTGCTAATACTGATTCACCCCCCCTCTTAGTATTATTTCCAATAGTAGGCTGGGAGCATAGAGGGAATCTCCACATCCTTTGTCTCCTTCCGCTGAAAATCAGCTTGTTCCTCACTGTCATGGACCTGTTGAGGTCCCTCCTGTTGTATCGGTCTCCTTCCTTTATGTATGGGTTTCTTTCCTTTGTCCTTCGTGTTCTTCGCTCACACTTCCTTCTGTGTCTTCTTTCGTGGCAATGTTCTTAATTCTACTGCAGAGACCTCAACTAGTCTCTTGTCCTTCGTCTTCTACAACTATGATTGTGGTTGTGCTTGCGGATGTACAAACACCTTTCTTGGAGACCTTAAGCGCGTCGGGGACATGGGTACATTCACCCTTGTGGTCTTTCTTGCTTGTGACTCCATGATACTAGCTAGCCATTTCTTTGTAAATATCCTCACCAATTCTTCCCAGCTCCTCTCAGGCATGTGATAACTCTTCTTCACTTAGGTGTAATTTCTGATCTCTCTAGGCAGCAAAGTGTAAAATGTGGCACGGGATGCAATTTTTATAACAATTTTTAATTCATACGCTCATGACTGGCTTAGATTTGGCTCATTTAATGCAGGTATGGACTAGATATATCTAGTTGTGCTTCATAAATTCTTTTCTCCCGTGCCTCTCAACGGCAAATTATTTTTAACGGTGCCCTTTTTCCTTCCAACGATTATATTTCCGGTTAACTTCATCAGATTTCCCCTTTGGTGTAGTCACCTCTTCTTCATTGCTGCTCCTTCGAACTTTGTCATACTTCTGAGTATCGCGCAACAATATTCCTTCGCCGAAGTCCCTCCCTGTAGAGTAGTTTATAGTCCAGTGCCCACTTTCAACTGTAGGTGGCATTAAGACTTCCTTTCCTTCATTTTTTAGTGTGAAGTTCTAGGGACATAGTCATCATTTTATATCTTCAATCTACTACCATTCACTCGTCCTGGAATCACCTGACCTTTCAACTTCGCGAGCCAAACAACACCACCATATGAAATGTTCTTGACAATATATGGCCCCAACCAATGCGTTTTGAATTTTCTTGGGCACTTTGCAAACTTACTGTTGTATAATAATACAAGATCCCCTTTGCAAAATATCTTCTTCTTGATGTGCCTATCATACCAGTCTTTCTCCCTTTCTTTCTGCACTTGCTGATGGAATCTTTCTATGAATCTGTCTTCTTCTAAAGTTAGTATCTGTGACATTCTTTCGTTCATCATGTCGGTGTTTTCCATATCTATGACAGCTGCAATTCTCAGACTAGGCACAATGTATTCCATAGGCATAACTTCTTCTTGTCCATATACCAACCTTAAAGTTTTCTTCCCAGTCAATTTCTTACATGTCGCTCTTGTCCAGAATCTTATTGAAAGCTTCCAGTGTCCCATTTGCTTGAGGATGATAGGGAGTGCTCTTCTGATGGTAAACTTGAAATTCCTTATTTAGTGCTTCAATCATCTCATTCAAAAAATGTGTCCCTTGGTCGCTCATCAAGATTTTCAAACAACCAAATTTGGACAATATATAGTCGAAAATGAACTTCGCAGTGGTTTCTGAGCCACAATTCTTTACCGATTTTGTCTCGTCCCACCTTGTCAAATAATCAGTCACGGTGATGATATATCTTGCACCAATCATTTTCCTTGGCGGACTGATAGGTCCAACAAAGTCAATTTCCCATTTATCAAAAGCCTGCAAAGTCACTTGTGGTACTAGTGGCATTTCATCTCTTTTGGATGGCTTTCTTGTCCTTTGACATACATCACATGCTTGACAAAAATATTTTGCTTCCTTATGCACCATAGGCCACCATAACCCAACTCTCAAAATATTCTGCGTAATGAATTTTCTTGCATAATTCCCACCTACAACTCCTCCATGAGCTTCCATCAGAATGTTTTGTCTTTCATGTTCATGGACGTATCTGCGCAATACTTCTTCTAGCCCCATTTTATACAAGTGTCCCACAATCAGCGAAAAATCAGCTGCTCGAACCACCAATTCCTTCTTTTTCTTTGTAGTGTACTCCGCGGGCACCATTCCTGTGGAAAAAACTGAATAATATCCACGAAGTGATCATCTACGACTTTAATTGCAAATAATTGTGCATCGGGAAAATTATCTTCAATATTCGTAGGTTCTTCTGTTGTCTCTATCTTGGATAGGTGATTAGGCCCACCATTCAATTTTCCCAGCTTCACTATAACTTCAAAGTCATATTCTTGGAATAATAACAACCATCGATAGATCTTCCCTCCCAAAACAGACTTATTCACCAAGTACTTCAGCATGGAATGATCTGTGAACATTTCGAAATGTGCTCCCAACAAGTAATGTCTGAAATTTTGCAGTGTATACAACATGGCTAACCTCTCCCTTTCTGTCGTGTTGTAATAATTGTATAAGTTTCCTTAGACACACAATTTTATTAATCAGAAAAAGAAATTACATAATAAATTTTGCAAGAGTTTACACCCGAACACTCCAACACTCTTGCAATTAGTAGAATGAGCTATATATAAGCTCAATGTCCTAACCTATTCTAGTTATGGACTACTTATTAAATTAACAAGTGTCCATTTAAAATAAATGCAATTCTAACCAATCTACTAACTCTACTCCTAAATTTGAGCCTAAGATACGACATTATTCTAGATTAAGGAGTTTAGACTTCTGTGATCCATAATATAGTTAGATAATCTTCGGCATAATCACATAATCAATCTTTTGTCGACGCGTTTCGAACCAACCAGTGTGGTTCATCGTCAGGACAAGTTGAAGAACCAATCCGGCTTAGCGTGATTAAATAGCGTGTGCAGAGACTCCAACAGCTATAATGCTAACAGCTAATTTTGACCGAATGATCTTGGTCAAACCACTAAATTAGTTAATATCTCGCGAAAAAACTGAAAAAGGTCCATAAAGGAATTCATAGATAATTTAAATTAAATATTTATATTATTGTTATTAACCAATTATCAAGAGAATACATATTTTAATTCTGATGGTCATTATATCCCATAATATATTAATTAATCTATATTTAATTATTATAAAATACAAGTATTAATCTATAATTAATTAAGATGGTCCTTCTATCTCATACCATATATTAATTAATTTATATTTAATTATTATAAAACACAAGTAAAGGTAATCCATCAATATTATTTTTAGAATTTAGATATACTAGGTAATTGTGTAATAATTAATCTATATTTAATTATTCTAAACTACAAGTATTAATCCTTATTTAATTATGATGGTCATTAATCTCATAATATATATTAATTAATCTATATTTAATTATTATAAAATACAAGCTGAGGTCATCAATCATTATTATTTTTAGAATCTAGTTCTATTAGGTAATAGTGTAATAATTATTTAATGGTCTTAGGTAAGTTAGATCTTCCCTAATTTGTTCTTATAATATATCATATATAATATTTAAATATATTGGTCAATAAACTAATAAGTAGTATAAAATAATATACATATATCAAATAATCTATTTTTTAATAATTAATAAATCCAAATAGATTGTTAAACCATTAATCTTCCTAGAATTTCGCTATATCAGGTAAAAACCATAATTTAGAGTTGTTACAACCAAGCCTGTTAATAATAGCATACCTAATATTATTGTTATATCATCATTAATGGTCAAATAATTAAATCGTTATTTATTATCAATTAATAAAGAAACTCAGACCTTAGGTCAATATATTATTACTAACAAGAAATTACCCTAATTTATGGTTGATATGCTTACTACTATAACCAATAAAATGGTATATCATAATATATCTTAAAGGTCAAACATCTAATAATCATCAAATTTTATTACATAATTGTTTATTCCAAATTTTACTAAAGATGATTTTGTCATTAATATTTATAAGGTTGACAAAGGGTTATTAGAAAATAGTTAAAGGAAAAACTCAATTCTAAGGTTAATATAGCCATAATTAGAATGTATAATCAAAGAAATGAAGGAAAAAAATCGAATCTAATATTGGGCCTATTTAATTAGATTCGATTTTTTTCCTTCATTTCTTTGATTATACATTCTAATTATGGCTATATTAACCTTAGAATTGAGTTTTTCCTTTAACTATTTTCTAATAACCCTTTGTCAACCTTATAAATATTAATGACAAAATCATCTTTAGTAAAATTTGGAATAAACAATTATGTAATAAAATTTGATGATTATTAGATGTTTGACCTTTAAGATATATTATGATATACCATTTTATTGGTTATAGTAGTAAGCATATCAACCATAAATTAGGGTAATTTCTTGTTAGTAATAATATATTGACCTAAGGTCTGAGTTTCTTTATTAATTGATAATAAATAACGATTTAATTATTTGACCATTAATGATGATATAACAATAATATTAGGTATGCTATTATTAACAGGCTTGGTTGTAACAACTCTAAATTATGGTTTTTACCTGATATAGCGAAATTCTAGGAAGATTAATGGTTTAACAATCTATTTGGATTTATTAATTATTAAAAAAGAGATTATTTGATATATGTATATTATTTTATATTACTTATTAGTTTATTGACCAATATATTTAAATATTATATATGATATATTATAAGAACAAATTAGGGAAGATCTAACTTACCTAAGACCATTAAATAATTATTACACTATTACCTAATAGAACTAGATTCTAAAAATAATAATGATTGATGACCTCGGCTTGTATTTTATAATAATTAAATATAGATTAATTAATATATATTATGAGATTAATGACCATCATAATTAAATAAGGATTAATACTTGTAGTTTAGAATAATTAAATATAGATTAATTATTACACAATTACCTAGTATATCTAAATTCTAAAAATAATATTGATGGATTACCTTTACTTGTGTTTTATAATAATTAAATATAAATTAATTAATATATGGTATGAGATAGAAGGACCATCTTAATTAATTATAGATTAATACTTGTATTTTATAATAATTAAATATAGATTAATTAATATATTATGGGATATAATGACCATCAGAATTAAAATATGTATTCTCTTGATAATTGGTTAATAACAATAATATAAATATTTAATTTAAATTATCTATGAATTCCTTTATGGACCTTTTTCAGTTTTTTCGCGAGATATTAACTAATTTAGTGGTTTGACCAAGATCATTCGGTCAAAATTAGCTGTTAGCATTATAGCTGTTGGAGTCTCTGCACACGCTATTTAATCACGCTAAGCCGGATTGGTTCTTCAACTTGTCCTGACGATGAACCACACTGGTTGGTTCGAAACGCGTCGACAAAAGATTGATTATGTGATTATGCCGAAGATTATCTAACTATATTATTCTAGATGTCATATCTTTTACAACAATATTCTATTTCTAAGTGTCTCCAATATTTAATTAAATGTTCTAAATAAATAAATATTCTATCCTAACTTTGTCAACTATGAATTGTGTATTTTGGATCATCTAACATTCCCTCCTATGATCCAAAGATACATTACAATAGATACCAAGTTCATCTCTGAACTTAGTAAATTTGATCCTACCAAGTGGTTTTGTGAAAATATCAAAGACCTGATCTTTTGAAGGACAATAAACTGACTTGATGACGTCTTTAGCAATAAGTGATCTGATGTGATGATACTTGGTGTCCACATGCTTTTTTTTTCAATGAAAAACTGGATTCTTAGCAAGCTTTATGGTTGTCGATGAATAATGATGTAGCTTCTGCTTGAGGGATGCCCAAATCCTGCAAAACTCTGTGCAACCAAACAATTCACATGCTGCTTCCCATGTTAATATGTACTCTTCTTTGGCTGAAGAAGTGGCCACTGTAGCTTGTTTCTTACAATTCCAAGATACTGCAACTGACCCCATGTTCATCAAATAACTTGAGGTTGATGCTTGATCATGAATTTGCCAACAAAGTCAGCATCTGAAAATCCGCCAAGTACAAAGTTTTTAGTCTTTTTGTAAAGAAGACCAAAATATTTTGTTCCTTGGAGATATCGTAGAACCCTTTTGGCTCCACTCCAGTGGCTGTCTCGTGGTTCTTGGATAAAGCGTGAAAGAATACTAACTGCATAAGATAGATCTGGTCGAGTGGTTGTCAGATAAATCAGGATGTCAATCAAATGTCTGTGAGTAGTTCTGTCCACCTCCCCCCCCCCCCCCCTTCAAATTTTGGAAGTTTCAAGTTTTGTTCCATGGGGGTAAGAACGGGCTTGCGATCCCGCATTCCAAACCGCTGAAGAACTTCTGCTACGTACTTACTCTAAGAAATGAAAATATGATGTGGACGTTGGAATACTTCAACTCCAAGATAGTAGTGAAGTAGTCCCAAATCTGTGATCTTAAATCTTGCATGTAAATCCTTTTTCACTGGTACAATATGATCATCATTGTTTCCAGTAATGATCAAATCATCTACGTACATAACAAGAATCACACATTTTTACCCTATTGATGTACATACAAAGTATCATCAGATTCAGTTCATTGAAAGCCAACTTTCTGAAGGTATTCGTCCATTTTGGCTTACCAAGCTCGTGGAGCTTGTTTTAACCCATATAAAGCCTTGATCAGTTTGCAGACTTTATGTTCTTTCCCTTCAATTTCAAAACCTAGAGGTTGTGTCATATATACATCTTCCTGTAAATATCTGTTGAGGAGAGCACTCTTTACATCCATCTGATGAACTTTCCATCCTTTTTGTACTGCTAATGTGAGTGTTAAGCGGATGGTGTTCCATTTTGCTGTAGGAGCAAAAGTTTCCTCATAATCAATGCCTTCCTGCTACGCAAAACTCTTAGCCACAAGTGTAGATTTGTACTTGTCGATTTCTCCATTTTGGTTGTACTTAATTATGTAAACCATTTTCAACCGATGGGTTTAACACTTTGAGGACAATCAACAAGTTTCTAAGTGTTGTTATCTTGAACTGACTTATATTCTTCAACCATATCTTGTTGCCATTCTTTATATTTTATTGCCTCTTTGTATGTGGAGGGTTCAGTAAAATCATTCATGATGAAGGCAAAATTTCCTTCATTTTTGTGTGACCCCCCTGTTCCTGTTTTATTTTTCGCATCAGTCCTTACATCTTTCAAAAGTTGAACATCCCATTTTGGCAATTGATGTTCACTTGTTTGAGATTCTGAAAAGTCACCATCATTATAAAGTGGATTGATGTAAACTGATGTTCGTTGATCAACTGTAGATTTTGGGGGCAGAGAGTCACTGTCAGAAGAAATGTTGCTACTAGGAGATTCTGATGAACTACCAGAAGACCCAGACCATGTTGGTGAAGTAGATGGACTGTATGAATCATCTTTAGAGGAAGGAAAACCAAGTTCATACCAATTTTTTGAATTTGGTTGACTTTGCATATTTCCTTTCCTTTTATCTCCTTTTGTTACCAACTTTTGAAGAAGAGTTTCTATTTCTTCAACACTCTTACTCTCAGTTTCATCAAAAATTACATCTCTGTTGACAATAAATTTCCGATTTGACAGAATCCTGTACCCTTTCTTCTCATCTGATTATCCAATCATTGTGTATTTCAAACTTCGTGAGTCAAGCTTAGTTCGTTTTTCTTTTGTAACTAAGGCATAACACACGGAACCAAAAACTCTTTAACTTTAGGTGTGAAACAAAACCATGCTTCATAAGGTGTGATTCCATCCAAAGAAGCAATGGGAGACCCGTTCCTTAAGTAAACATCTATATGGATTGCTTCTACCCAATAAAAAGGACTGAACTTTTTAAAAGTTAACATATATCTCGCCATTCCTAACAAAGTGCGGTTCATTCTTTCTACTGCTCCATTTTGCTGTGTAGTGTAGTTATTTGTAAGATGTCATTTGATTCCATTATCTCTACAATAAATTTGGAATTCATTTGAAGTGAATTCTCCTCCATTGTCAGTTCTAAGAGTGCCAATCTTTTCTTTGACTTCGTTTTCAACAAGTTGACTAAAAGTTTTAAACTTTTCAAATGCCTCTAACTTATGCTTCAAAAAGTAAACCCATGTCATTCTGCTGAAATCATCAATGAAGAGTAATTTTGCAACCTCCTAGAGAAGCTTGCAAGGTTCCAAAAATGTCACTGTGTACTAATTGAAAATGCCTATTTGCTCGCCATGAACTTGTCGGGAAAGTATCTCTACTTTGTTTTCCATAAATGAAAGCTTCACATCTTGCATTTTCTTTCTTGAAGGTAGGAAGTCCCTTAACCATTCCTATTTTTGCAATTGAGAGAGACTATCAAAGTTTAGATGTCCATATCTCACATGCCATAATCTGATAGGTGAAATGTTTGTGCTTGCTGCCCCTGCAAAGTCATAATTCCTTGGAATAATTGTTCCTTTCATCCTTAATAGTTTTCCATCTTCATACCCTGTCATCACTGTTTTCATGCTTTGTTTGATTGAATTAATTTTAACTAGGCCATCCTCCAAAACCACCTGATGTCCAACTTGTTGGATCGAGACTAAAGACAACAAATTCTTTTTAAAGGTGGGTACATACCATACATTTGAAATGAATCTTTCTCTAATGTTAGGAAGATAAACTTTAATGACACGTTTTCGATAAGGAGTATGTTTTGTATCATCGACAAGAAAGATTGAACTAAGGTGGCATGGTTGGAAGTTCCAAAAGAAGTCTCATAAAAAAGTCACATGTTGAGTTGCTCCTGTATCTAAAATCCATGCATCTTCATAATCACTTTTAAGAAAAGTGGAAACTAATGCTACTGATTCTGAGCTTTGACTTGATGTGAAGACATATTCCGAACCATCATTATCTTGATCAGTGGAAAATTGAGCTGTGTTTTGATGGAACTTTGGAATTTTATCAATGGAAGTTCTACAATCTTCTGCAAAATGGCCCACTCTGTTACATCTTCTGCAGACAATTTGATTCAAGTCTCTGCCTCTTCCTTGATACTGTCCTCTACCTTTGCTTTGAGTTTTCCCTCTGCCTTGACTTTGACCTCTTCCTTGATTGTTTCCTCTGCCTTGAAATTTGCCTATGTTTTGAAAGTTTCCTTTGCCTTGATTGTTTCCTCTTCCTTGAAAGTTTCCTCTACTTTGGCTTCTTCCACGACCTTGTCCACTATGTGCTGCTGGATGTTGATTGAAATTTCCTCTTCCTCTGTCTTTAGAACTTTTAGTTGATGATTTACTTGTGCTAGCCTCTGTGAAGAAGACATCTTCCCCTTGTTTCTTCTTCCCAAAAGTTTTGTCATGTTGAGCCAACATCTCACTTAGCTCATCAAACTTTAATTTATCTAACTTTCTGGTCACTTGTAGAGTTTCCAAAAAATGTGTGTAAGAAGAAGGCAATCCAACAATTAGAATTGTGGTCATGAAACTGTCATCTACTATTGGAAATCTAGATTTTACTATTTCTTGCTTAATATTTTTAAGTCTGGAGATATACTGAAGGACATCTCCTCCTTCAGTTAGTTTTTGTTGAAGCAACTTAAGTTGTAGACCAACCCTTTTTGATTCAGGTTGTGTATCAAATAGATCTTTGAAAGTAGTTCCTTGACATTTTTAACTTCCCATTTTGCAAGTGAAGTTACATCTGTGGGTTTATTAGGCTCAATGGCTCCATCACATGTGTCTTGCCACAATTCATTATATATTAGAGTGCTTTCAATGAGACGTTTCCATGTCTTGTATGATTTTACCGCATCAAGTTTATCAGAATTAGAGAACAAATTAATTAACTTCAACATTGTAGTTTTGAAGCTTTGCACTAAAAATAATCAAGCACATGAAAAAGATGAGCAACATGTCACACGAAACATGCCAAAACGATCTATCGGGGCTTGTCCTTGACCCTCGCATAGTCTTTGGAGGAGAAAAATGAATGAGCTTTGCACTTGGCTCTAGTCAATTTCTCTTAAGAATTTTACAATGAAATCTTTCAAAATTTGACTGATTTACAATCCCTTGCAAAGTTTTATGCAAAATGTACTCTAACCCCCCCTCAAAGTAAAAAATTACTTTGAGTTACAATGTCTCACTTATCTCTCCAAATAAAAATTTACAGATAGAATCTCCTTATTACTCCAAAAATTACAAAATTTACTGCCCCAAACATTTACAAATAACCCCACACCTTAGTAGTCTAGAAAAAATTATAATTTACAAGTGCACCTTTTTACTCCACAAATTTACAAAAAATAAATTGCCAAAAATTTCAAAAACTTACCATATCTCTCCAACAAACTCTTCTTCACTCTTCGATCAACTTTAAACTTACTTGAAAAAAGGCACTTTAAGAAGCTCAAATTTGTCCTTACATTGGTTGACGTTGTCCTCCACGCTGGTTGCTAACTGGCTCATGTTGGCTCACATTCGCTTCCACATTGGTCGCTCACTGGCTCATGTTGGTTTTCACGCTGGCCTTCACGCTGCTTGTTGGCTAGCTCATGCTAGCTTCCATGCTTATAATTTCGAGCTCTCTGCATTTAATCACACTATGGTAGCTCTAGTTATGATCTACCAATCCGATCCAACTATTGCAGATTTCGATTTCAATTGTCTCAGACCATAGAAACTATCTCGAAAAGCTTCACCCTCACTTCTAGTATTTCTGAGAAAGAGTAGAGCGGAAACAATGAGACAACAAACCAAATAAAGTACAAAATCTAGTATAAATGTGAGCTCTTTCTGAGTATTATGTGGAATCTTCACTACAGATAAACTTACAAACAGTAAGCAGTAGTTTCTTCTTGCAAATGAGGGCTGCATAAACTCGACAGTAAAAAAAATTCAATCCAGTTTGCAATTGTTGGAATGGCAGAAGATTTTGCAAACGAATTGAGTGGTGTAGTCCACTATCTACTGTGGATGTATTCCAGCGTCGGTGAATTTTGACACAACTGGACTATTTGGTTCAATGAAACCTTGGTGATCACTCCCTGACTAGCATGGATGCTCCCCACCACCATTGCGACAAGTAGAGCAATACATTTCCGAGCTATAGAAAAAGAAAGGACAACAGTTTGAGAATGAGGATTTCCTAAGGCAATCAGGGGATACAACGGTTGAAAGTGGGTTGGATATGACTGTGGAGGATGTGCTTATCATGGCCAAACAACGTGTTGAAGCGGAGCAGATAACAAAAATTCAAGACACAAGAGAAAATTTTGATAATAATAAAAAAATGATTTTTAGATTTAAAAATCTAAAATCAATAAAATAATAAAATTTCTTTTCCTTAAAAAAAAATTGGACAAATTGCATACCAATCATTTGTTGATAAATTCAATGGAGTTTTCCAAGAACTTGTAGAGCTGGAATCTCCTCCTCACATCAGCTGCATTACTGAAGTTCTGATACCACAATAATTGCAGAAGTGTCCCCAGACACAATTTTATTAATTAGAAAATGAAATTACATAGTAAATTTTGCAAGAGTTTACACCCGAACACTCCAACACTCTTGAAATCAGTAGAATGAGCTATATATAAGATCAATGTCCTAACCTATTCTAGTTATGGACTACTTATTAAATTAACAAGTGTCCATTTATAATAAATGCAATTCTAACCAATCTACTAACTCTACTCCTAAATTGGAGCCTAAGATACGACATTATTCTAGATGTCATATCTTTTACAACAATATTCTATTTCTAAGTGTCTCCAGTATTTAATTAAATAAATATTATATCCTCACTTTGTGAACTACGAATTATGTATTTTGGATCATCTAACTTGTAATTCTTTTCTACCTTAGACAACTTCCTACTTGCAAATGCTATGGGACAATCGATATCCCCTGCTTCCGACTACACTAGTACTACTCCCAAAGCTATGCAAGAAGCATCAACATGCACATGAAACTCTTTCTTCCAGTTTGGGAAAACTAGAATTGATGCAGTTACCATCTTTTCTTTCATGCGTCCAAGCTCTTATGGAATTCTTCAACCCATTGGAAGGTCACATCCTTCTTCACCAACTTCTTCATCGTTGCAGTTATCTGCGCATATCCTTTTATGAACTTCCTTTAGTAACCAGTGTGTCCTAGCATAGTACGTAGTTGTATTACTATTTTTGGTGCTGACAAGTTCACAATGACTGCGATCTTCGACGGATCCACCATCAATCCTTGTTTACAAACACATGTCCCAACAATATTCCAAATGGCACACAAAATATGCGCCTCTTCATGTTCAATGATATATGATACTGCCTACATGTATCCAACATCAATCTTAAGCTCACAAAATAGCCCAAATACCGTTCAATCATCGAAGTAAACTTCTAAAAATTTGTGTATGTATTCCTTGAAAGCTGCAATTAAAACTCTAGAGAAAATAGAAGGCACATTCTTCAACCCAAAAGGCATCACTGTATACTGAAAGGAGCCCCATTATGTGGAAAACATTGTCTTATGTGATTCGTAAATTGTAGTGGATATTCCACTGGGTAGTTCGTCACAACAGGTCTGATAATAGTATATTAAAAATATGAGATTCTACACTATTACAGTTTTGTTTAATTTCTAGATTTGTAAAATTAACTGTAATTAGTGCATGCATATAAAAGTAAATCAAGAAGAAAAGTAAAGAATGACAAAATAAGTTGGAAGGTGAGGCCGCTTCGCTCTCCTTATTTGTCTGGAAATATGGCTGCAAATACAAAGAAGTAAAGTCTGTGGTCCGTGGGCTGCTACAATTCACAAATCCTCTCTGTGTGCTCTACCTCCTATCTCTCTTGGCTATCTTTGCTCAACTATGGAACAAAATTCTCTAGAAAGAATGAAATCCTCTTCCTCTTAGTGGCCTGGTTATAACACAACCCGATAGCCTACTAGTGTTTAAGTTTGACTACGTCAGCTCTTAACTAGAGTTACAAAATCGAGTCTTCTAGATTATTTTATATAAAAAACATGTGGCTAGCCTCTTTTCCATGAATAATGGGGGTTGACGCGGTATCATCCCAAACTATAGGTGTGAAAACAGGAAGGTCAACTTTCGAGTGGCAAACTATAGGTGTGAAAACAGGAAGGTCAACTTCCGAGTGGCATAACGTTTGCATACAGACTCTGATTGGCGCGATTCTTACGCCGTAGGAAAGATCTATGTGTGTAGAATATCATGAAAGGTGCCATGCTTTGGAGACAAAGTTCTACTCCCAAAAAATGTCGTTTGATGCCTCTAAACGCTCCCGAAAGGTTTCGGACCCCATTTCGCCAAACTGGGTCCCACCGGTAAAAACGGTCCATTGAGCTAATTCCTCCACTTTTTCCACTCCAAATGCATTGAGATGGATGAAAAATAGATGGAACTAATCAATTTATTGTCTTGTTTGGCACTTACTAGTGAAATTTTTGACTTACCTTTGTGCGCGTTGATGATGAATGATTTTCCATCCTTGATGAGCTGGTACTGGTTAGCTCTCCTCATAAATATTGCATCACACATGTACATATATGGACTCCCAAACACGACTCCACATACATCAAAGAGAACCACATCTATATTTACTTCATCAATAAAATCAACACTGATAAAAAATCTAATTTTACACTGTTTTGTTACCTTCAGCTCTGCATCCTTATGTACCCATCCCAATGGATATGGGTTTGGATGATCACGAACTTTCAGCCCCAACTTCTTGACTAGATCTGCTGCAATGAGATTTTCCTACGATCCTGAGTCAAACAGAGCATCAATATTCATCTTCTTGACCTGTATCTTTACATGGAAGAGTTTGGTCATTTATTTCTCTTCCTGTTGCTGAAGGCTACTCAGATTCACCTCCTTCTGCACTGATGTACATATGATCTTCTCATCCACGTCTGAGCTGCTTTCAACTTGGTTGCTCGAATCAGTGGCCATGAGATTCTTCTTATTATATTTATCCTTGTTCTTCGAGTTTAGTTGTGTATGCAACTTCCATCACTTATCCTCTGTATGGCCATCAATGTTGCAGTGGTTGCTAGGATCTTTACACTGGTGTGTTGTGGCTGTCGTATTTTTATCTTTTCCCTCTTTTTTCTTCTTCTTCCCATCCTTAGAAGTGTCTTGTTTCTCCTTTTTCTTTGATCCACTTCATTGCGCTCTTTTCAAGCCTATGTTCTCTAGGTACTGTGCCTGTACACAAGCCTCGTCCACCATTTTTGGCTTGAACATCATCACTTGCTCATGTAGATGTTGGTGTAGACCCCCCAAATACTTGAGGATTACATTTGGGTTCTTTGGAGAGATACCCAACATTACAACCATCCTTCTAAATTTTGTGGTGTACTCCTGCATGCTTTGGCCCGACTTTTCCCTGAAGTAATGCCACCGGATCCACTAGTCTTCCACGTATCCAATGGGATAAAACTGTGACTTAATGAGGGTTTTGAAATCCTCCCACTTAGTCACTAGAGGTTATCCCTCCAAGCTCAGGTTTTTCGTGTGGCTCTCCCACCAAGTTAGTGTATGGCCCTCTAATTTCAGCCACGCGAATGAGATCTTCTGTCCTTCCTTGATCTGATGGACATTGAAATAAACTTCTAGTTGCTGAAGCCAGTGGTTCAGCTTCAGAGTGTCGATCTCGCCGTGGTATGGCTTGATATCAACTTTTTCTTCCACTTTAAACAGGGATTGGTTCACGACACTCGAATTGGGTTGATCTTTTTCAAGTTTTTTCTTTGGCTGGTTATCTGCATCTTCTCGATATCCCAATCCCCCTTCTGATTTGTCCTCTGCATTCGAACCCCCTTCTTCTCCAAATATTCCCAGCTTATTTCTTAGGGCCGCCATGAGAAGGTTGACATTGTGGTTTGTATCCGTGACTTGTTCTTCTAGCCGCGAAAACCTCACCTCTGCAGGATCATGAGGTTCGTTTACAGATTCGTTGCCCATGATTAGAGTTTTACAATTTTCGGCCTCGCCGATATAGATCCCTACAATCTCCACAAAATGCCCAAAGAAACCTGCTCTGATACCAAATGATCCATAACATGTCGTGGATATTCCACTGGACAATTCATCCCAACATATATGATAATATTATATTAAAAATATGAGATTCTACACTATTACAGTTTTATTTAAATTCTAGATCTGTAAAATTAACTATAATTAGTGCATGCATGTAAAAGTAAATCATGCAGAAAAGTAGAGAATGACAAAATAATCTCACACACACATGATACACATGATGTGCTCTCTGGGAAACCATTTTGGGATAAAACCCATCTGGAAGGTGAGGTTGCTTCGCTCTCTTTCTCTGTTTGGAAATATGGCCACAGATACAAAGAAGTAATGTCTGTGGCCTATGGGCTGCTACAGTGCACATATATTCTCTGTGTGCTCTACCTCCTATCTCTCCTGGCTATCTTTTCTCAATTATGGAACAAAATTCTCTCAAAATAATGGAATCCTCTTCCTCCTAGTGGCCAACACAACCCGATAACCTACTAATAGTTAAGTTTGACTACATCAACTCTTAACTAGAGTTACAAAATAGAGTCTTTTGGAGTCTTTTACATAAAAAACACGTGTCTAGCCCATTTTCCATGAATAATGGGTGCTGAAGCGACATCCTCTCAAACTATAGGTGTGCAAACAGGAATGTCAATTTCCGAGTGGCATAACTTTTGCATACGGACTCCGATTGACGTGATTCATGCATCGTTGGAAAGACCTCTGTGTGTAGAATAGAATAAAAAGTTTCGGTGCTTATGTGGAAAAATTTTACCCCCCCAAAAATCATTTGATGCCTCAAAACACTTCCGGAAGGTTTCAGATTCCATTTCGCCAAACTGGGTCTCGCTGGTAAAAACGTTCCAGTGAGCTGATTCCTCCATTTTTTCCATTTAAAATGCATCAAGATGGATGAAAAAAAATATAATGATCCAGTTCAGATCATTATGTCTATCTTCTGGTGTAATTATGATCTGATGATACCCTGAGGAGCCATCTGTAAAAGAGTAAGCCTCTCGTCCTCCTACATTATCCAACACTTCGTCTGTAAATGGTGTAGGGAAAGGCTCATGCAAGCATGCATCATTCAATTTCCTCAAGTCCACACAGATTCTAATTTCCCCTTTTGCCTTCTTCTCCTAAACTACCATGAGACTTACCCATTCTAGCTCTTCGACATGTTCAATTATCCCCGCTATTAACATCTTGTCCAATTCTTCTTTTACATTTTCCTTATACTTTGGGTTCAGTCTATAAGGCCTCTGCTTAAAGACTTCACATCAGGCTTCAGAGGAATCCTCATAACTCCCAAATCCCCTATGATGCCTTTCATGTCTAAAAATTTAGTGGGAAACAACTCCTGGTATTCATGCAACAAATCTGTTATCTTGCTGACAATGTCTTCATCCCAGTAATCTCCTATGGTCACATACTTTGACTCAGCTTATGACCCTATATTCACCTTCCTCATCTTCAATGGCTTCATTATATCATGCATCTCTATGTCAGGTCCCTTTACTTCGCGATGTCCCTCTGACTCTTTTATATCAATGTTGGAGGATCTTTGTCCTCTTCTGTAGTGATATTATAACATTCTATAACATTTAGTACCTGCACATCCAAATCAGGTTGCCAGATAACTGGAACTTCATTTTCAAAAATCTTTTCTTAACTATATTCAGAGCTGCATCTATATGTGGACAATCATCTTTAAATTTGAATTTCATGACAAATACATCCACCATCTCCGCCCAGCTAGCATTTCCATGCCAAAGTTTAGTTTCCAAATCCCAGTTCTGAGGGATTGTTTCCAAGGTATGGATGAAGCCATGAACCCATTCCTCTTGCGGAATTTCTCCCCAATCCACAATACAGAGTTGTATATTGTCTCTAGGATCATTTTGGCCATCATACTTGTTTGCGAGCTTTGTTTCTACTTGTCCAAATCTTACCCACATCAATCTTCTACATTTCTGCTAATATCTTATATTCTTCTTATGCGTACCCCACCATCTAACAGGCGTATCCCTTAAAGCTTGATCCAAAGATAACAATCTCTGTCATTCTGGTACCCGTCTTTCATAATATTAAAATAAAATATTTACATCCACTAAACCATCATATAAAGGTAAGTCATGTACCTCAGTTCTCATGCAATACACTACTTTAGTGATCCTTATACATCGCCTTGTAGACACTTCATGCAATCTGTTCTGCCAATTCTCCAATTCCTCTTCTGAATCTGAGGTTTAATAACTATCTTGCTCCCAAGTCAACTTTCCATCTAGTGTGGGATTGATCCATTCTTCTTCCTTCGCTGTGACTTGGTAGATATTATCAACATCATCCATGCTATATTCCTCTTTGACAGGCTCTCTATATCTAGCCCCTTCTGATGGATCCAATGGAACAACGACCATCATATTATTGCTTTCGAATATCATTTGCCTTTTCCTCAAATTAATTATAGCCATGTTAGAAAACTTCCAATCCAATCTAAGAAACACGGGGCAAGTATTACTATCATCTACTATCTCAATTACTTCAAAGTCAGTGGTAGTGCGCACTCCGTCGATGTCCACTGTGACATTAGAAAACCTTCCTAGGGGTAAGATTTTTTGTTGATTTTCCATCTTCAACTGAATAGTAGACCATTACAGCTTCGGCTTACCCATTGATTCCCAAGTCTGCCTTGGAAAGACATTGGCATCATATCCCATATCTAAGATAACCTGATCCATGTCATATTCTCCAATATTCTCTGTAAGCCTCAATTATTTCCCTATTCTTTTCTTGTGTGTATGCAGAGTATTCACTGCGTGCATCTCGCTCTGTGGTACCTCCTTATAAGTACAGGAGTATATCAATTCTTGTAATCACTCCATAACCTTTTGATTCCTCAACAACTTCATGCAGGTCTGTAGAAAAGACTTCAAGACATTCAGATCCACCTCCTGTGTCGCAACCGGTACTATCTCAAGGTTATCCTTTTAAGTAGGCTGTTCATTTGGGGTAGCATCAGCTGTGCTCTAGCCATGAAAACTGGTGGAGAGGCTAAAGCACATGAGATATCCAAGACCCATAAATGGTTTGGACAAATTCTAACCAGTTTGGGAGATATTAAAATAATTAATACTTTTAATGGAGTTCCTAAGTCTAAACTTAGGAAAAATAAAATATTAATGGGTATTAATATAAAAATCAGTTAGAAGGCTCCAAAAGTCATGGATCAAGCCAAATTTAATCTTACCTGTTGATTAGAGATTTAATCTTGGCCATTGAAGGACCAATAGGAAAAGCATAAGAGAAGGCTTGAGGGTCAGTTGGAAGATACACCAGAGTGATCAGTCATTCGATTTGAAAAAGCGGGGTTGTTAAGCAAAGTTGAATCAATGATCAACATCGATGGGTAGTGGGTACTGGACAGAGAGGCAGAGATAGTGCTGAGAGACTAGCCCAGAAGTAGAGAGATAGGTGCAGAAGCCAAAGCAGGCCACACAGAGCCTAGAAGAGACAACGCAGAGGCCAGAGGGCCTGCTTCATCCACGCAGAGGGAAGCAAGAGTGACGCAGAGGGTCCTAGAGGCTACACAATGCCTTTAAAGGGCTGACACAGAAGGTTCTGAGGTTGACACAGAGTAGCAGAAGGCTGACGCAGTGCTTCAGAATTGTTGGAGAGGGTTTCATGGGACAAGTTTTCTCAATACCTGTTTTCGAGTAGAGAGGTATAACTGCCGGTTGTTTTTCTCTGTCAGGTGAGCCAGTTTGGCACCCAGTTGTACTAAACGAAATACTGCATAATAATAAACCCTCAGAATTGCTACACCAGTTTTTCGGCATTGGGTTTTCCCAGGGACGAGTTGTCCAAAAATAATGGTGTCACTTGTGTGTTACTATTCTTTCAGCTGTTGATCTATAGATGGTTGAGACTGTATTATGTTTATTTCGATGTTTATATGTTTAAATAGCTTGTTCGTAATTAAAAAGTAAGAGAAATAACCCAGAAGAATACAGATAAAATTTCTAACGGCTAGAAATTTCAACATGGTATCAAAGCATGGTTGCAAATCACAAGAAAGCTGAAGGCATCAACTGAAGTAGAGCATTTGCATTAGAATCAACTATCCCGAGTGACAGAAGCCGAACCTTGTAGAAAGCGACAGAAGAAGGGATGACACAGAGGAATTGCCTCATCAATCCGGGCTAGAGAGAGGCCAACGCAGAGGCTGAGGAGGGTAGAAAGAGGCTCACGCAGAGCCATGCAGAGACCAGGAGGGTTGACACAGTTGGCTTAGGGAGCATTTTTTCCAGTGCCAAGATTGCGCAGAACCTAAAGGCTCAATCCTTTAGTTGCTGGAGAATAGGAAGCTGTGGGCAGTTTGTGGGACCGAAGTTGGTGGGGTACTGTGGGTAGAACAGTACCTAACAAGGCAAAACCAAGGTAGATGGAGTTGCTACCGAGGCAAATTTCTAGCCAAGGAATCCCAATCAGTGTTGCAGGTGCACAGAAGATCAGAGAGGTGCAAATTGACAATTGGTAGGAAGATTTCCAGAAGGGAAATCGAGACTCAGAGGGAGTCTAGCAGAGAACTTCCAGGAAGGAAGTAGAGAGACTCAGCAGGAGACGAAAAGAGAACTTCCAGAGGGAAGTAGAGAGACTCGGAGGAGTCGACAAGAAGAGAAGAGAGATGGCCATGAATATGCTGAGGGATCAAGATAAGTTGGACAGGGCATCCAACTTTGTGGTTTGGAAGGCCAGGATCCTATCCATTCTAGATAGACATCGCATCAAGGCCTTCGCCTTGAGAATAGTGGCGATACCAGTTGACCCGGATGATAATAAGAAGTATGAGGAGTCAATGGCCAAGGCGAAATGTATCATCCTTGATGGGGTCAAGGATCATGTGGTCCAACATATTGCTAAGAAGGAGACGACAAAGGAAATGTGGGATGCCTTGAAGACATTGTACCGACACACTTCCACGTAGAGGAAGATTTTACTTGAGAATCAACAGCAGTCATACCATATGCAGAAGGGGGAGAAGATAGATCACTTCCTCGATCTGTTGAAGGAGATATGGGACCAACTGACTTCCATAGGGGCCATGTCAGATGAGGAGATGTTGGTGAGAACCAAACTTAATGCAGTCTCCGAGGAGTGGGAGACATTCGTCCAGAGCATATTAGGTAGGGCGGATCTTCCAGATTGGGAAGAATTGTGGGCGACTATTCACCAAGAGGAGATCAGAAGGCTGAGCAAGACAGGAAGTAGCAGCAAAGGAGTCCGGATCAAGAAGGAAGAGGAAGAGGATGCAACTCTGGAATCTGTAGGGAAGCAAGAGAAGAGGAAGAGAAAGGACCTCTCCAAGGTCAAATGCTTCAACTGTGGGGAACTGGGTCATTATGCAAACTAGTGTTTGAAGAAGAAGAGTAAGGGAGAGGCGTCTGACTCTTAGGTAGCGCCAAAAAAGGCAGAGAAGGAGGTGGAGGAGGATGCCGATTGTGCCATGAGTGCTCATGTACCTCTAGAGAAGAGGTGGGGAGACATCGAGCTGTAGTCAGGAGGACTACAGGCGATGAGGGTTAGGATCCTTGAGGCACCCAACCTCTTGGATTATACCTTGCTATGGGAGCCCCGAAGAGAGAGTAGTAGGACTGGCAGATTTCGGTAGAGACGAATGCAAATGGAGTGACAAAGAGTGCTACAGTGCAGGAGTCCCCGAGAAGCGCGAGGCTAGCAGGCTACAACAATGTGAGAGGCATGGAGAGTGTTGCAGCAATGCAGGATGGCACATAGAGGTTTGCAACGGTGCGAGGTGCAGGGAGTTGTTGTAGCAATGCAGAGGTCAGTAAAGGGAGCACTTGTTAGCGGAAAAGGGAGCTTCAACATCGAGAGTGTTTCTAGCCTGACAAGGATGTCAACAGCTAGGAGGATAAATTACTTACTTCTCAGTAACTGAGTTGCAGTGTGTAGCAGTTGGAAGTAGCACGATGCAACATGATGAGAGGGGGATGCAGTGCAGATGCAGTGTTGGGAGGATGGACCAACAATAGCACAGATGTGGAGGAAGCTGTCACACAGATGTAGTAGTGGCAGTGGCAGGGCCATGGGAAGCAGTACAGGATGCAGCAGCACAGAGGATGTTGGGCAGGGAGGCCTAACATCAACACAGGTACTGGTGCAATATAATCAGAGTGATTCTCAGTGTGGAGTATTACTAGAGCATAATCCTCTCTAAGAGGGAGTTTTTGATTTGGGGTAGCATCGGATGTGCTCTAGCCATGAAAATTGGTGGAGAGGCTAAAGCACATGAGATCTCCAAGAACTAGAAATGGTTTGGACAGATTCTAACTGGTATGGGAGATACTAAAATACTTAATATTTTTAATGGAGTTCCTAAGTCTAAACTTATGAAAAATAAAATATTAATGGGTATTAATATAAAACTGGGTTAGAAGATTCCAAAAGCCATGGATCAATCCAAAACTAATCTTAGCTGTTGATTAGAGATTTAATCTTGGTCGTTGAAGGACCAACAGGAAAAGTATAAGAGGAGGCTTGAGGGTCAGTTGGAAGATACACCAGAGTGATTAGTCATTTGATTTGCTAGAGCGGGGTTGCTAAGAAAAGTCGAATAAGTGATCAGTAGCGAGGGGCAGTGAGTACTGGACAGAGAGGCAGATATAGTGCCGAGAGACTAGCGTAGAAGCAAAGCGGCAGACGCAAAAGCTAGAGTAGGCCACGTAGAGACAATGTAGAGGCTAGAGGGCCTACGTCATCCACGCAGAGGACAACAGGACTGACAAAAAGGGTCCCATAGGCTGCACAATGCCTCAGAGGGCTGACGTAGAAGGTTTTGAGGCTGACACAAAGCAGCAGAAGGCTGACGCAGTGCTTCAGAGTCGCTGGAGAGGGTTTAGTGGGACAGGTTTTTTGAATATCTATTTCCGAATAGAGAGGTATTACTGCTGGTTGTTTTTCTCTGTCAGGTGAGCTAGTTTGGCACCCAGTTGTACTCAAGGAAATACTGCATAATAATAAACCCTCAGAATTGCTACATCAATTTTCCCGTATTGGGTTTTCCAGGGACAAGCTATCCAAAAATAACGGTGTCACTTGTGTGTTTGCTATTATTTTAGCTGTTGATCTATAGATGGTTGAGAGTGTATTGTGTTTATTTCGATGTTTATATGTTTAGATAACTTGTTTGTAATTAAAAAGTAGGATAAATAAACCAGAAGAATACAGATAAAATTTGTAATGGTTAGAAATTTCAACACTGCGTAGTAGAGGTCGAGGCTCCATCATCCATAAAGCTTTGCCTTGCCTCCATGAATTCTTTCTTTTCCTTCAAGATATCAAATGCAAGAGCTTTTTCAGTAGTCTTCCTTATCCATGTAGCTTCAACTTTCTTTTTCCCATCGACCTTATCATTCACAGTTGCAGTTCCGCTTCTTATTACAATGCCGATGCGCGGTTGATATTCTCTTGGCTCAACGGTCATCATTTGGACATTTACTATAGGCTACTGGTTTCTTTTCTCCTACATCTTCGCAATAAGGATGGGACATTCTTCTATGACATGATCAAAATAATTACAGTAATTGCAGGTTATTGTTGGGTTTTGACAGTCTCTCACAAAGTGTCATGCTTGTCCACAGTTGTAATAGATAATCTAGCCTTGTCCTCGACGAGCTCCTCCTCCTCGTCCTTGAAATCCTCCTCAAAAAGCATGTTGGCCTTTCTCTTCATGTGCGTATCATTTGGCTTGCAGTCTATAACTATGAGCAATGCGTTCCATCATTAAGTCATAACTTCGACAATTTTTCTCATCATGTCCCACTTATCTACATAAGTTACAAGACAACTGCTTCGGGGTTTGTATATATTTCTGTAATAGATAGTAGTCTTCAGAGCGATGTTGACCTCACGTCCTAGAAATATCACACCACAAACTTGGATTCACTGGATTAGGTGTTCCAGTTGCAATATAATCTTTGAACACATGGCATTGATCCTTATAATGACCCTCTTCTTTGCATTTCGTACACCACACTTCTGATCTTTTGGTCTGACTTCTTTACCCTTCTTCAGGTCCTGCAATTCTAGGGTCAACGTAGCTAGCTGCTTCTATATCTTATTTACTCCTATGTGAGTATCTCCAACTAGCAAAGCTTCCAGCTTCATCATAATCTCCAAATCTTTAGCTTGCATCGCGATCTTATGTTGCATCAATGGTAACCTAATATGTGGCAGTAGCGCGGCTATGAACCATTCCTTATGTTGCTGTGGGGGTATCTCAAAGCTCACTTGACCCATCAACACCTTGAATCGCTGATCCAATTCCCACACAGATTCAGTCGGTGCTTGCTTGATCTCTTTTAGCTCTGTGATACATTGCGATTCTGATTTTGGCTTCTTGAACTCTGCTACCAAGGCTTTCTTAATTTCATCAAACATAGCATTCATCTTACTCACATATTATTTCATATACCATGTCAGTGCCCTCTCCCTCAGTGACGTGACGAGCTGCGCCTTCTTTACATCATCATTATTAATCTGTCTTGCCATCCATACTGCATCAACTACGAACCAAAACTGGTCAGGGTCCTTTGTTCCCAATCCTCTAAAGACATGTAGCTTAATGTCATCAACCATTCTTCTTCTCGGGGGGCTAGGTGGAGAGGGAGGTGGAGGTGTAGGGGAAGTATGGGGAGGGGGATGGGGTGTGAGAGGGGTGGATGGATGGGGAATCCCAAAGACACCCTCATTCTTTTCAGCCCCTGACTTCGACACGCCTTCAGGATGGGTAGGGGAATATCGTGGGGTTGTAGGATTAATTCTTTCTTCTTCATTCTCAGATCCTAACAGAGGGCTATAGTCAGTCTCAATAAAATTCTTCGGATCTATTCTATATCGTTTTCCACTTCGCGTAGCTCCTAGTTCCGACTTATTTCTTCTTTTCCCAAACATTAATTTGACTGAATCTACAAAATCCATTTTTCACACAATAATATCTTAATCCATAACTTCATAGAATTTAAGAACTTACCTCATGGTCCTTTGAAGAATATCTGTACAGCTTCGCTATAGGACACAATTTGGTCGATTGCGAACTCCGTCATAAATCCTCCTAAAATGCTATCGAGCTAGAAATCAACAACCATTTAGATATTGTTATTGGTTCTCTTGAGTCATTGTATCAAATCAGGGTTCCACTTCTTATGTTCGTTTCCTTTGAAACATGTATTATGTTAAGCTAACTTAGATATCCACTCAAGTAATTGAATTTGGAATGAACCAAAGAAAATATTGTATTGATCTTTGAAGATATATCTCTGCAACCAAGCTTCAGTTGATAAACATGGGTTTTTGTTCTCTTTTTCTGCAAATTCTCTTTCTTTCTGTTTGACCCACTCCTGGAGTTCTTTCTTTAGCAGAAGCCAAATCATATCCCTTTAAGCAGATCCCGGTCCCGACAACAGAACCATTTGTTTGTCTGAGGGAGATTGACCTAGGTTTAGAGTGTGTTGTGCACCAACAAAACCCTCAACTACTGGCCCTTTCGGCAATGACCTACAAGTAGATCACAGTCTCACCCGAAGCAGTGATGGGAGGCTACTGAACCAAGCTGCTACAACCGAAGGGATATCCACGCAGTGGTGCTGCGTGTTTACTTCTACTCTATATTGATCGTATAACTTCGCGTGCATAAGAACTTCACACAAATGATTAATTTAACAAAATCACATTAAACCCATAAACTCTAACAAATAACAATATATCTTATAGTTATTTGCATAATTAAGTGGGAAACATACATAACGACATGAACAAAAACAAATACTAAATATAGAAAGATATACAATTCTTCACAAAAACTTCTTCTTTATTAATATAAGTCTTCAGTACAAATATGTCTTCCACTTGCACACCCAATTGCAAGTGGTCTGTACACTCAGTTGCAAACTCTTCCAGGCCTCTGCGCACTCAGTTGCGGAGCATTCACCAAAACTACAAACTACAAACATGAATACTGAGATCCGATTCACTTATGATATTACATTACATTACTTTCTTTCGCTAAGTTATTACACATCCTTACTTACATTTCATCTTTACAAAAACCATGGTTCGCATACCACGGACAAAACAAGGACTAATACCTGACACTCGTTACAAAATAAGGGCTTTATACCATCCCCAAATCCCTTAAATTCCATGCGATGAATATATCTTCGCCAGCTCTGCGTGGTCCGCTGCTTCTTTTTCCGGGTCTTTTACCCAAAACTTGGACCAAGTTGGGCCATGCCCAACATGTTTTCAACAAGGAAAAATGAGGAGAGATTTATGGAGGAATTCCTCACAAGATTTCAATATTCTGAGAGAAGGGAATAACGAACAAATTATTTTGTAGTAAGGCTTCATTAGCCAGTGCATATAGTTGGGAAACATATTTATTTCCAGCTGCCAGAGGAGGTGCAAGTTGCTCAAGAGAGTTGCTAAAGGTAGATGACATTGCCGAAACTAATTTATGGAGGGAGTGCAAGTTCTAAAGAAGGTCATAATAATTTTCCAGGTTTTCCAGTGCGATTTGCAGGCATGAGGCCATGTGGATTTGCAGAATACAACTTTGCAACTCCAAATCAATTTTGCTAGTGGAGAAAATTACCAGAGCTTTGCCAGTTGTCAGACAAGCAGTTGATGTACTCTTTAATTTTTTGAAGAATTAATACTAAAACCCTCATCTCTAAAACTGGTTTTCTCCACACTAGGGTTTTTTCAGGGACATTTGTTTGAAGATTTGCTTTTCATTATTTGTGTGTGTGTATAATTTTCTCAATTCCTGTGGTTAATTATTATTCAGGGAAGTTGCAATAGTGTTTTATATAGTATTTGCCACAAATAATTTGCAGAAGACAAATAATCATAATTGATCGAAGAATAATAACTAATGAACATCAACAATAATTAAATTTTCACACGAAAACCCCCAAGGCACCCAAAATTTTGAAGCTACACAACAGTAACCCGGATTTCCAAAACGTTCCACCAAATTTTATCAAAATCGTGTTGGAATTTCCATTGTTTTCCAAGTGGAATTTATGCCTCGTTAGACTAATTTTGAATTTAGTGAGCATTAAAATCACGTAGTCTCTAGAATATTTGTCAAAATTTCGGAAGAGTTATCATCCAACAAAAAATTGCATGGATTGGGATATGACAAAGTAAACAACTTTTATATTCCAAAGTACTCAAAACCAATTTAGATAGTGAGTGCAAGATTTCTTCAGGATGTTTAAAATCTTGATTTTTTTTTCAAGATTGAAATTAAAGAACTTGAGTGGAACTTACGTAATAAACAAAACATAATTGATTACATGGTTGATAAACTGCAATTACCAAATGGTCTTCAAAGTCAAATAGATATGAATAATAATTGATTGATGCACTTCAAATAAAATTAAGAGAAAAACAAGATCAAATTGGCGAAATGCTTGATGCAATATCCACAACCAAGATCGATGCAATTTGTGACATAGAGGATCGAATAAGTACAAAAGACCAATGCTAATGCAAATTGATGACATGATTGATGCAATATGTTGTATCTTTGTAGATAGTCCTCAGCTAAAGAGCTGTGCCAAAGCATCAATTGTGATGGGTTTTTATGAAATGGATGACCCAAATATGCAAATACTTGTTTATGCCAATGATTCTTAATCCTTTAGATTAATAAAAGTGTCAGTGTTCCATTATGACATCATACAATCTTTATATGTTTTTTGAAGGAAAAATGTAGAAGAAATTAGAATACTAAATATTCTTCCTGAACATCTAATCATTTGAGCTGAGAGGAAACATATAGATGTATCTCTATAGTGAAAAAAATATGTTTAAGTATAACATAGAAGCAATAATCTATTAATTTATGAGTATCCAATTAAACATATTGTTTAATTATTACACAATATAGAAAATAACCTTGCTAGGGATGTCAGGGAGACTGATATTCAACCCCGCCCTTCCCAATGTCCTACACTATCTAAAAAATATGTAGAAATATATTATGAAAATCACTAGAAAACACTCACAAGTACACAAATGTTGTATAAATGGAAACCAAAATCCTTTGATTATATTTGTGTGGTCTAAAATGCGGATGCAAATTAGAGCTTAGTTTAATGTCAACCCGGGAAGGTAAACTTAGAAGTGCTTATCTAAAATATATAGATCTAGAAAGATTCCTAATAACTAATCAAGCTTAGATCTAACAATTGTTTGAGATCTATGATTCTCTTACAAGAATACTTTCTACAAGATCTCTTCCAACATTAGAACATCTAATAAGAAATTAAGAGCTGAAATGAAATAAACCTAGATCTAATAATTGTCTGAGATCTTACGGTTCTCTTACAAGAACACCTTCAAATAAGATCCTTCCAATATTAGAACATTTAAGAAAACTGAAAAGCTGAAATAAAACAAAAACATAAAATGAATTATACCTAAAATAAACAAATAGGCATGCAAGTGAGGCCATGGGGGCCCTCCATAACTCCACCAGCACACCACTTCAATGGAGACTCAAATGTAGAAGTTAAATTGAAGTATAATCCTTTATTTCAAAATCTTAATTACAAACTCCAAAATTCTAAGATTACAAAAACTTTCAGATTACAAAAACTTCAAGATTACAAATGGAGGAGATTGTACTCCTATTTATACAATGGGATGAGTAACAAACTCATAATGATCATCCACTACTTTCCCAGAATATGATCCCACAAATCTCTCAAGCATTTTTCACTGCTTTCCCATTATTACAAAATATGATCCCACAAATCTCTCAATAAATCTCTCACATATCTTGGATAAGATATGCCAACCATGATTTTCTCCTTAGGATAAGATATGCTTCCATGATTTTCTCCTTAGGAATAGGATAAGGTATGCCTCCATGATTTTCTCCTTAGGATAAGATATGCTTCCATGATTTTCTTCTTAGGAATAGGATAAGATATGCCTCCATGATTTTCTCCTTAAGATAAGATATGCCTCCATGATTTTCTCCTTTGCATAACTATCTCCTTAATATGGTGGAGGAGATATTAATTCTTCACATATTTCCTACACACCACAAAACTCACATATTCTTGAGATATATATAAAAATATGTATATTTTCTAATGTTTAATCATAAATTCACTTGTAATACAAAAATGAATAAAATGGAAAATAAGAAGGTGAAACCCAAATGTATGTATGAAAATGATATGATAAAAGGTTAATGGGATGATGAAATGTAAGGAAAAAGGTGGATAAAAATATGACATTTCTAAGTCCCAACAATATTGAAGATGAATATGACATTAGTGTCACCCAAAAATATGCTCCAGGTATCAACCATTCTTAATTTGAATTACAAAGTATATATAGAGCTTTTTCAAAAATCTCTAACCTATTACAACTTTTTCATGAAAAAATAAATGTTTATCCAAAAATATTTGGATATTTATAAAAAAATTGCTTAAAAAAAAAATCCTTGACTAATAAAGTAGAATCTATGCACTAATCAAGGATCTTGTTTCTAATTGTTGGCTTCAAATCTGCATCTCTTGATTTTGTTCCTGAATGTTCTGCTCTTTGCTGGAATATTTCCTGAAAACCTACTTGTTGTTTAATTGATAAGTTTAACAAACTTATCCCACTTATAATCATTTGGACATGAAAAAATTATCACCTTTCTGAAGGCCTCATCTACCTTGGTATACTTTTCAAAAGTTGGTTTACTCACAAAAATAGGATGAATCTCATGTGAAATAAGCAAATAATTTGCTAAGTAATGCAATAAAATTTGACCACTAATAATTCCTTTAACTTTAGTGAATTTTAATTTGTCTGCTGCTATATCATGTAATATTTTCTGATAGTCTTGATGCTGAATTAATTGACTATGGAAATCCATCAATGATGGGAATCCTTTTCGTTGAAGAAAAAATATTTTTTTTGTGAAATTTCTTGATCTAAACTTCTAAATTTTCACATTTGTTTTCTAGCTACACCATTAAATTCTTCTTAGTCAACACTTTCCTTACTTTATGAACTGCATTTGATCTATCTTCAATTCCCATTTATTCTAGCTCTTCCATGGTTTTTGAATATAGGACTTTGATGATTCTGGTTGCCTCTTTTGGTCTATGGTCCAACTCTTCTTTGATATCTTCAATGGCCCTTTTAGCTTTCTCCAATGACTGTTCTTGTATTGGAATTATGGTTTTCATGTGTCCAACGAGTTGATGTTGGAATTGGTTCGTGATGGAAACTAACTCATGTTGGCATTGATGTCAACTCTATTTAGACTAGTTGATGTTTGGATGTCTTCCTTGTAGTGTGGTTGCAACTAGTTGAGTTGGCGTTGGGATGATTGTGTTGGCATTGATGTCAACCTATGATGGCTTGATGGTTTCTCTTGTGCTTGATGTCCATGACCTTAGTGTAGGAAACTAGTGCAAGAATTGGAGGTTGAGTCGTTGGCCTTATGAGGATGATGCTGAGGTGCTATAATGTGTTGCAGAAGTGTTACAAGTGAGTTCAGATGTTTTGCAACTTGTGCAGGTGTTTATGGAGAGTAAAGGACTTGTTGGCACTTATGACAACCCTTGTTTGCTGGCTCCTAGGTCAACAATGCCAATGTCACTTGGGAGACATGCATAATCTATTTGGAGAGGTGTTAAAGGACTTGACAGAGGCTTGGATGCTTGTACAGGAGCTGGAGAAGGTGAACAATTAGTTGGAAAAGGTTTTGGGCTGAGATTCTATGATTTTCCTTATGTTTTTCCCCAATCGCACCCATGCTGGCTTGTTCATGCAATTGAAAGGCTCCAACTGCATGGAGACAAGCCTGTGCATGCAGTTGCAGCCTAAATTAGGTAGTTTTGTCCATGCAGTTGAGTTTTTTCACGAAAAATTATCCAGATCCCTCACACACATCAGATGTAATTTGACTTGGAAATTCCCAGAGGCTTTTAGATTAATTTGTAAAGGTTAGGAATGGCTTGAAAAAGTCCTCCAATGATGTGAACACTTTTAGTGCACAAGTAGTGGTGATAGTGATTTGAGTTTGTCAACTTGGTGCACCTTTGATCCTAGTCCAAAAGTGCATTTCACCCTGCATGTTTTATATTCTATATTTTGGAGCTAGTTAATGGTTGGTGGTGTGATATTGTGAGTTAGATAAGGTTGCAATGTGTGAGTATTCTTCAGTGTCATTCTGTGAGAAAGATGCTTTAGTGTATGTGTTCTAATGGCAACAAAATGAGAAGATATATTTGCTGAAGCAATGTTTTGATTCAGAATTTCAGATTGCAGATTGAAGAAACATAGAATTGTAGTAGAGGTGTTGGTAGAGATGGAGAGATTAATATATCTCCATAATTTAGACTCTCACTTTTGTTTTGTAGATGCTGCTAGTGCATTTGGCACATAGCCATTATGTTGTATGCTACTAATTGTATTATGCAAAAATTACAGTTTGGAGTGAGGCTTTGATATTATGGCTGAGTGTGAGGTTTATTTTTGCTACTAGTGATATTATTGTTCAGTTTTTGTTGGATGGATTCTGGCCACTATTTTCTTGAGTGGAGACATATGATTGTGGTGATTTTATTTGATTTATTGATGGTGTCTTGTTGCTGGAGATTGTATTGCAGAGATGAATTGAGTTGATCAGAAATTCTTGGGATCCAGTGTTAGATAATATGAAATGAGGTCGATATAGAGTAGAGGAGCAGTGACTTCATGGGTGTGGAGAAGTGATTGCGAAGTTTTAGTGAAAGGAACAATTTCTCCATCCAATCGGAGTTGGGCGAGGATCGTTGATCGTGGTGGCTTTCAGTGGATGCATTAGGGGAATTTTTAGGTATAAAATAGGTCTCCTAAGGAAATTATAAAATAATAGTGGAAATAATAAAATAATATTATATTACATCATCAAACTTTAGAGGGAAAAAAGAAAAAACTATGTTTTCAACTCATATTTGCAACTTATCTCCCTATTGGTTTACTCAAATTTCGAGCAGAAACACTCATTGGGTGCAAAATTGATTCCACATCCAAGGAGTACCCATGTTGTATACTTTCAATGGACACTACTACACGAAAAATGAGAAATACATGAAAAACATGATTGCAATCATAGTTTTTCATGTATTTCTCATTTTTTGTGTAGCAGGGTCCATCGAAAATATGAAACATAGGTACTCCTTGGATAAGGAATTAAATTTTTTCATCCAACGAGTAGTCCTGCTCTAAATTTGAGTAAAAACTTAGGGAGATAAGTTAAAAATGCGAGTTGAAAAAAGTCTTATTATTTTATTATTTTTTAATATTTTTACTTTTTTACTCCAAAAATGGTGAATCATCCCCCATGGTTGACATCATAATCTTGAATTCTATTGGTTCTTATAAAGTTTATTTTGGTTTTACTTTTTTCTTAGGAGGCCCATTTTAGACCTCAAAAATCCCCTAATGGGTAGTCTGTAGATCCGTGTGAGAACATAGTCTTCCGAGCTGATCAGTAGAATCGAGTCTCTTGGCTGATTGGTGTTGGCCTATTATATATGAGGTCGAGTCTCCTAGCTGATGAGAGCCGACAAATCTATTTAAAATACATATTTTTCTTAATAGAAGATTCAGATCAACGCAACAACAACAAGAGTGGTTTTTTGCCCAGTGAAGGGTTTTCCACTAGATATATTGTGTCTCATGTGTTGATGCTTTCTTGTGTCCCTTTTAATGGTTATGTTGCTCATATAGTTTAATTGTTGCTTATGATTATACATAGATCTGCAATTGTTTAATGAGTTGTTGCTAATTAATTCTGCATGATTCAATAAGAAGTTTTAATTGGTAAAATTATATAACAAGTCACACTACTGATTCACCCCCCCTCTCAATAGTGCTCAAAGGTTCCCAACAATTGGTATCAGAGCGGGACTCTCGGTTGCAACTTGATCTCAATTTTTATTTTATTTTTTATTTTTATTATATATATATTTTATTTTTTTCGAGCATAAAGTCTCAAGGAATACCTCTTCTTACTGTTGCAAATTTCAAGGTATGGAATTAAAGTGTAAAATTATCCTCTTGTGGCTCTAACATTTGGAGATTGGTTTGTGAAGGATATGATAGAGATTCACGTTCATCAAAAGTATTGAAGTAGAATGCTCAAGCAAGGTGAATTATTTTCGAAAATCTCCATAATGCAGACTTAGAAAAAGTTGGTGATTTAAAATTTTCCAAAGAGGTTTGGGATAGATTGCATATTTTATATGGAGCAAGTTGCAACATCAGTGATGAAGAGATTGAGAAGGGCAACAAAAAGAAGAATAAGAGATCCATGAAGAAGGAGGCTCCAGTTGAACTAGTTGTGAAATAGGACAACAAATATGAAGGTATAAGCCACAATGATTTAATTTTGAGTTATGTTTTTGATAATAATAATGATAGTAGTTTAGATTTGGTTAGTGAAGAAAATGATGATAATAGTTATATGCCCCTTAAGGATGAATATGAATCTACATTACTTGTTGTTGAAGACATTTCTAGTGAAATTGGTAGATTAAAGGATGCATGTAAGGAGCATGAGAATAAATTGTAGATATGTGATAAAAAGGAAAAGGATCTCAAGAAAGAGATCACTACCTGGAGGACATAGCTGGTTGAATTGAAAATAATAGAAGAGGTAAATTGTAGCAAGTAAAAATATAGGAATGATTATGTTGAAGCACTTGTAGTGATTGACAAATTTAGAAAGCAACTTGAAGAAAAAGACCAACAATTGGAGAAAATGAAGAGCACCATAGCAGTGAAAAAATCTAATAGAAATTTTCAAAAGGGTGAGACAAGTTCGCATGCAGGAAAAAATAATAAAGTAAAACCAAAGAAGCCTGCAACAAAGAATGTGACTAGCCACAACAACAACAAAGAAGAGAACCAAGAGGAGTTTCCACATCTAGAATACCATTCACTCCTAGGGTTGAGAGCAGTAGTTTCCAGAGGAGGAGTCAAAACTCATTTGCCCCCTTGATGTACGAGATCAAGTGCTTCAATTGTCACAATTTTGGTCATGTGGCACCTGATTGTAGGAGGAGAATGCATACATTCATGTAGCAGTATGATCAGCCAATAGGTGGGCCTACATTCATCTATACAATTTCTTTTAATGGTCATTGCTTTGCTTGTAACCTATTTGGGCACAAAGCCCTTGATTACTGATCTAATGTGAGAAGACGGAGGTCAAGTATGAGCAACAAAAGGTCAGATCCTTTGGCTATATATCTCGGTCATATAGACCATGTCTATTGACATATGCATGATAAAGACATGGTTGTAGCGGCAATATAAGACCTCTTACATGAAATCATTTGACCATAACATGACCTCATGACTCATGACTATATGACCCAATGATACATACAACACAAAGTACATAGCTCCATGAGAATTTACATGAATTTATCGATGAAGTACATAGCTGCTATGATCATCTCCTATGGACTAATGACTCAAATACATGACATATCATAGTTGATACAACATCATTAGCCCATACATGTGGTTGCAAAATGACGACTTAAACTACTCCAAAAAATGCCTATCACCATAATGACTCAAACAACTAATGACTGGGCCGTTTATCAACGTCAAAGGATGAATTAACGACAAATACATGGCTGTAATAAACTGAATATAACAACCCATACAAGGTTGGTCCAAGTCTCAAGTCATGGTAGCTAGCTCATGTTAGCATTGATGTCAACTCTATGTAGACTAGCTCATGTTTGGATGTCTTCCTTGTAGCGTGGTTGCAACTAATTGAGTTGGCATTAGGATGACTGTGTTAGAATTAATGCCAACCTATGATGGCAGTGATGTGGTATGATGGTTTAATGGTTTCTCTTGTTCTCGATGTCCATGACCTTGATGCATGAACCTAGTGCAAGAATTGGAGGTTGATTCGTTGGCCTATGAGGATGCTGCTGAGGTGCTATAGTGTGTTGCAGAAGTGTTACAAGTGAGTTCAGATGTGTTGCAACTTGTGCAGGTGTTTGTGGAGAGTAAAGGATTTGTTGGCAATCATGCCAACCCTTGTTTGCTATCTTCTAGGTCAACAATGCCAATGTCACTTGGGAGACATGCACAATCTATTTGGAGAGGTGTTAAAGGACTTGAAAAAGGCTTGGATGCTTGTACAGGAGCTGGAGAAGGTGAAAAATCAGTTGGCAAAGGTTTTGGGCTGAGATTCTATGTTTTTCCTTATGTTTTGCCCCAATCGCACCCATGCTGGCTTGTTCATGTGGTTGAAAGGCTCCAACCACATGGAGACAAGCTTGTGCATGCGGTTGAAAGGATCCAACCGCATGGAGACAAGCTTGTGCATGCGGTTGAAAGGTTCCAACTGCATGGATACAAGCTTGTGCATGCAATTGCAACCTAAATCATGTAGTTTTGTCCATGCGGTTGAGGTTTTTCATGAAAAATCCTCGAGATTCCTCGCACACATCAAATGTGATTCGATTTGGAAATTCTCAAAGGCTTTTAGATTAATTTGTAAAGGTTGGTAATGGTTTTAAAAAGTCCTCCAATGATGTGAAAACCTTTAGTGCATAAGTAGTGGTGATAGCGACTTGATTTTTTCAACTTTATGCACCTTAGTTCCTTGTCCAAAAGTTCATTTCACCCTCAATGTTTTATATTCTACATTTTGGAGTTGGTTGATGGTCGGTGGTGTGATAGTGTGAGTTAGAGAAGGTTTCATTGTGTGAGTATGCTTAAGACTCATTTTGTGAGAAGGATGCACCAGTGTATTTGTTCTAATGGAAACATAATGAGTAGATCTATTTGCTAAAGCACTGTTTTGATTCAAAATTTCAAATTGTAGATTAGAGAAGCAAATAATTGTAACAAAGGTGTTGGTAGAGATGGATAGCTTGGTATAAATCCATATTTGAGACTCTCACTTTTGTTTTGAAAATTTTTCTAGTGCATTTGGCACATACCCATTATGTGTATGTTGCTAATTGTATTATGCAAAAAATATAGTTTGGAGGAGGGTTTATATTATGGTTGAGTGTGAGGTTTATTTTTTATGTTAGTGATATTATTGTTCAATTTTTGTTGGATGGATTGTGGCCACTATTTTTCTTGAGTGGAGAGCATATGTTTGTGGTGATTTTATTTGATTTATTGATGATGTCTTGCTACTAGAGATCGTATTGCAGAGCTCAATCAAGTTGAGGAGAAAGTCTTGGGATCTAGTGTGAAAATATATGAAACAAGGTCCATATAGAGTAGAGGAGTAGTCACTTCATGGGTGTGGAGCAGTGATTGTGAAGTTTCAACAAAAGGAACAGTGTCTCCAACCAATCGGAGTTGGGTGAGGATCTATGATCGTGGTGGCTTTCAGTTGATGGTAGTCCATAGATCCGTGTGATAACATAGTCTTCTGAGTTGATAAATAGAATCAAGTCTCCTGGCTTATTGGTGTTGGCCTATTGTATATGAGGTCAAGTCTCATAGCTGATGGGAGTCAACAAATCTATGTAAAAGACATAATTGGGTTAATAGAAGATTCATAGCAGCACAACAACAACAAGGGTGGTTTTTTTCCCGATGAAGGGTTTTCCACCAGATACCTTGTGTCTCATATGTTGATGCTTTCTTGTCTCCTTGTTCATGTTTATGTTTCTCATGTGGTTTACTTGCTGCTTATGCTTATGCATAGATATGCAATTATTTAACGAGTTGCTACTAATTAACTGTTTGTGATTCAGTAAGAAGTTTTAATTGGTAAAATTGTATAACAAGTCACACTACTGATTCGCCCCCGCTCCCAATAGTGCTCAAAGGTTTCCAACATCTTGTTCAAAAATGATTTCTATGGAAGACCAAAGATATGAAAATGCAGAATTTATGTCTATCCAAAATTGTTCCTTAGCTTCAGATAAATTTTGTGCACTAACTGATTCATCCAAATATTTTTCAAGTTTCTTTGTAAGCTTTAAATCCTTCTTCACTTTTGAAATGTATGAATTGTTTACTTTATCTTAGTTTCCTTTTCCTTTTGCAATGATACCTTCAACTTCTAAATTTCTATATTTCTCAATGATAAATCAACCATTGTTTTTGATAATTGCTCTGTTGAATCATGACTTGCTGATCCTATCTCCACTGTTGAAACTCCTGCACTAACATTTTGTTCTTTCTCCTTTAATAACTTTTCCATCTCTGCCTCCATTTTCTGTATTTATAGATTTTGCTCCATAATTGTACTCCTTTTCTTGTTTAAGTTCTCCCACCTACTGAGCTTGAGGATGCTCTGTCGTTGGTAAATTTATTTTCTTATGCAATGTCTGGATATCCACATTTCTATTTTTTATGATCTCATGTGTTGCATAAACATCGTTAGGATCCAATCCTAATTTGATGACAATATCTTCTGAAATTTTTATCCTTGTATCCTTGGCCAATGATGAAATCCTTTATAGCTTCCACTGAGAGTGAATGTTATACAAAGAATTTTGCAATATTGAAACAACCATGGCAGGACTTGTTAAAGAAGAGTAAATCATTTCACCTGTTTTCTTATTTAAATATATTTAGTTTATAGGTTGAATTTGTTTTGTATCAAAAGAAAATAAGGAGGTTTTGTAATCCTCTGCAATCTTTGGGACTGGAAACTTTGGCTCAATAAATGCCAATTGAAACTGTCCTCTATTAGGATCTAGTGTAGATAACAATATGTTTTGGGTAGAGGATGTTAGTTTTCAAAATTGAGAATATGTAGGAGGCTTTAGAAGTTCATTCTTTTTCTTCATCTCTCTGAATTTAACAAAAATGCTTTGGCCACTAGAAGAAGGAGAAGAAAATGCATCAGTTTTCATTTCTCCAATCTACTGTAGAGTAAACACAGGTTCAATTGACACCATCACTGTAGTTGAAACCTATATATTCTAACTTCAAATGTTTCTTCTTCTGTTTCCATGGTCTTTCTTCTTTTGAAAACTCCGAACTATATTGACTTAGACCCTGAAATGTGAGGACAAATGATTTCACTTGTTATTTTCAGCTCCTTTTCCTTTGGAAGAGGTGTTTCCAATGTTGTCTTACTTGACACCTATTCTTCAACTTCCTGTAAAGTGTTTTCCTCCCAAACCTCCTAATTAGCATACTGTTCAATTTCTGGTTTTGAAAAATGAATATAAGGAGCAAACTTTTGCTCAAGTCTAATAGCTAAAATTATTCCCAAAGCATCCTAAGGCTAGCTGAAACTCATTTTAAACTTCATCTGGGTTAACAAATTTTCTACTTCCTTGTCCACTGCTTTGGTATTTACTATGAAGGGGCCAATTTGAGCTTTTAGTTTAAATTGAGCCTTTTATTTCCTTGACACAAAATGAACTTCATCTACATTCAAGATGTTATGAAACCAGCTCAAGAAAAGATAGAAAAGATAGATCAACGCCTTAGAATTCAGCCTCTTCGAGGGGGAAACCTCCTTTACATTACATAAATGAACAATTCTTGGATGATTCAAATGACAAAACCTCCTTTCTATATATAGGAGTCTAAGGAGTCACAATATAATCCAGCCGACCTAACAATAATAATATAAAGCCACAAAAATAACAATAGAGGGATTCTATGGGGCACAGTAATAACAATATGGGGGCAATAGGGGCACAACAATATTAATAAGGGGTATAACTACAATAGTAATGGGGTAATCACTAGTATTATAGGGACCCAACATGCCCCTCTCCTTCAAAAAAGTGTTGTCCTCAACGCTTGAGTAGTTCTGGATACTTCTGCATAAAATTCTCATCCTCCCATGTGGAATCTTCAGTGGATAAGTTCTTCCACTTGATAAGATACTCGAAATTGATCGATTTCGTAGCTGTCGAGTTCTTGTTTCTGTGACTGCTTCTGGTTCCAATATAATTTTTCCTTCCTCATCAAGTTCTGGCAATATTGTTTGAACTGGGAGCTTGTCGCCTATAACCTTCTTTAAACATGAAACATGGAAAACTGGGTGCAATCGAGAAGCTGCAGGAAGCTCCAATTTGTATGCCATAGTACCAATCTTTTGCAACACCTTGTACGGACCATAATACTTTGGTGATAATTTATTATCCTTCTTAGCTTGCTTGAGGGACATTTGCTTATATGGTTGTAGCCGTAGGAATACCCAATCACCTACATCAAAACTTCTTTCACTGCGATGTTGATCTGCCTGTTGTTTCATTCTATTCTGTGCCAACACGAGGTTATCCTTTAAGAGTTGGAGGACTTGTTGTTGATGTTCGATGTGATGTTCCACTGCCTGAACCTTAGAATTTTCTCTTAAATATGATGTGATGGATGGTGGTTGATACCCATAAAGTGCCATAAATGGGGTCATTTTTGTTGCTGTATGGAAGGAAGTGTTATACCACCATTCAGCCAGAGGCAACCATTTGACCCATTGTGTCTGTTTATCAGATACAAAGCAACGAAGATATCCTTCCAAACATTTGTTTACTATCTCAGTTTGCCCATCAGATTGAGGATGATAAGATGAGCTATGAGCTAACTGAGTACCAAGACAAGAAAATAATTCTGTCCAAAAATTTCCAGTGAAAATGGGATCTCTGTCACTTACAATAATCTTTGGGTTTCCATGTAGCTTTTGAATTGTTTCCATAAATGCAGTAGAAACTGTACTGGCTTTAAATGGATGTGATAATGCACAAAAGTGTGCATACTTGGTAAGTCTGTCAACTACCACCATGATGACACTCTTTCCCTCAGACTTGGGTAAACCTGTGATAAAATCCATTGAAACCTCCTCCCAACGTTGGCTTGGAATGGATAAAGGTTGTAATAGACCCGGTGTCTTAATTGTTTCAACTTTATTTTGTTGGCAAACCAAACATTCCGCCAAAACTTTTGAATATCTGATTTAAGGCCATCCCAAAAAAATTCCTTCTTAACCCTGTGGTAAGTTTTTAAAAATCCTGAGTGCCCTCCTAAGGGAGAAGTGTGCAATTCCATAAGAATCTTTTGTTTTAGCTGGGAATTCTTACAGAGGTATAAGCGATCTTTGTACCATAACGAATCATTTTGCCAGCTAAATGTATCAAATGTACTGGAATCTTGTTGTAACTTTCGAATAAGTGCCCACACTTCTTCGTCATTCTTCCATTCCTCCCTTGCTTCGTTTATCCAATCTGGTTGGATAATAGAAATGGCGCACAACAATGCTTCCACATCCTCATCCTTTCTTGAGAGTGCATCTGCCACCACATTTTGCTTCCCTTTTTTGTAGATGATTTCAAAGTCATAACCCAACATCTTTGTGACCCACTTTTGTTGCTCTTCAGAGGATAATCTTTGTTCTAAAAAGTATTTAAGGCTATCATGATCCGTTTTTACCTTGAAGTGTCTTCCCATTAGGTAGGGTCGCCATTTCTTAAGTGCATGGAGTATTGCCAACATTTCCTTCTCATAAATAGCTTTGCTTAAAAACTTTCCCTTGATTGGACGACTTTCAAAAGCAATGGGTCTTTCATCTTGCATTAGAACAACACCAATTCCATTTCCTGAAGCATCACATTCCACAATAAAGGTTTTTGTGAAGTCCGGTGTAGCTAAGACCGGTGCTTGGCACATTGCCTCTTTAAGATGTTCAAAGGCCTTTGTTGCTTCCGGAGTCCATGAAAATGCATCTTTCTTCAATAATGTTGTTAGAGGTGCTGCTATTCTCCCATAATTCTTAACAAACTTGCGATAATACCCTGTCAACCCGAGAAATCCTCGCAGATGCTTTATGGATGTGGGGATTTTCCATTCCTTAATGGCTTTAATTTTGCTAGGGTCTACCTTAACTCCTTCATGAGATACAATATGACCCAAATATTCCACCTCCTGGACTCCAAAGAAACATTTGGATCTTTTTGCATATAATTGTTTCTCCTCCAATAGTTGTAGCACCTTGTCAACATGTTCAACATGATCCTTCCAAGACTTGCTGTAGATTAGTATATCATCAAAAAATACTAACACAAATTTTCTAAGGAATGGTTTGAAAATTGAATTCATCAAACCTTGAAATGTTGAAGGTGCATTGGTAAGGCCAAAAGGCATGACCAAAAATTCATAATGACCCTCATGAGTTCTAAATGTTGTTTTCGGAATGTCTTCAATCTTCATTCTGATTTGATGATATCCTGAACGAAGATCCAACTTGGTGAAGTAAATTGATCCATGCAATTCATCCAGTAATTCATCAATGACAGGAATGGGGAACTTATCTTTAATAGTGAGCTTGTTGAGCTCCCTATAATTCGGACACATGCGCCATGATCCATCCTTCTTGTGCACCAATACTACTGGAGCAGAGAAAGAACTTTGACTCGGTTGAATTATACCAGCCTCTAGCATTTCTGCAACCATACGTTCAATTTCACTCTTTTGGACATAGGGATATCTGTACGGCCTGATGTTTGGAGGAACACTTCCTGGAATCAGATGAATAGCATGATCATGATCACGCATAGGTGGGAGACCTTTGGGAGTCTCAAATACCTTGGAATGATTGTCCAGGACTTTTTGGAGATCTGGAGAAATAGATGATTCCAATGTGGAAACATCTAGCGAACATAATTGTGCAATTACACCTCTTTGCTCCTTTTTTAGAAGCTTTGTCATACCATTAGAGCTGATTATCTTTCCTGGTTTCCCTGCAATACCCCTTAATTCAACTTCCTTTCCTTCCGTAGAAAATTTGATGAAAAGTTCTTGAAAATTAAAAGCTATTGTACCCAAGGATTGTAGCCATTGGACTCCTAGTACAACATCAACACCTCCCATTGGAATGGAAAGCATTGGGCTAGTCAATACATATTCTCCCATGGATAGCTTGATATTATGGCACTTTCCAGAGCAATTTATTGTTCCTCCATTTGCAATCATCACTTGACACTCTGGTGCTGGATATAGGAAGCAATTCAATTCTTTTGCTACCTTACAATGAATAAAATTGTGGGTGCTTCCTGAATCAATCAACACTATTACCTTTTTCTTCTTGATTTGTCCTTCTATCTTGATGGTTTGAGGAGTGGTAATTCCCGCCAATGCATTACAAGATATGGTCGGATTTATTTGTTCTTCATCTAGGCTTTGTTCCTGGAGTATATCCTCTTCTTTTGACCTTTCTTGCTCCTTTTCTTCTTCCTCTTCACAATCTATGTAGAATAATTTCTTCTCAGCACACTTATGACCTTTAGTGTATTTGCTATCACAACTGTAACAAAGCCCTTTTGCTCTTTTTTCTTCCAATTGTTGTGGTGTCAACCTTATAGGTTGTGGAAGACTAGGGGCAACAACACTTCCGTCTTTATAGTTGTGAGTGGTATGCTTCCTGGTTGCCATAATTTTGCTTTCCATTTTTCTTGCTAACCTGAATGCCTTCTCTAATGAATCAGGTTCCCAAAGGCGAACATCATGTTGGATATTATCCTTTAAAGACCCTATGAACACATCAATCCTATGCTCCTCTGGAATATCTTTTACCCTTATGTTCAATTTTTGGAACTCCTCAATGTGCTCCATTATTGAACCCTTTTGTTTGAGACTTATCAATTGGCTAAAAAAAGTGTTGCTTTTTGTATCCTCATAATGTGCTATCAATTCTTCCGTAAAAATTGCCCAAGTGATAAATTGTTTACGAGAGCAAAGCCATTGATACCATACAAACTGATTTGGTTCCAAATATAAAGTTGCCATACGTACCTTTTGTGTGTTTTGCACATTATTGAGATCGAAGAATTGCTCCATCTGTAATATCCATGTGGCAGGATCCTTGCCATCAAACTTCCTCATATCGATTTTTGGAATATGGTGAGTCTTCGATCCAACATTAGCGTCTATGGAATCATGATTAACATTTCTTTTGTTCTCATCATGAGTTTCCTTTAGTACCCTTTCACCCTTAGGGACCATTTCTTGTAGCAACTTATTCATATTTATCTTCAATTCGTCCATGTCTGTCTTCAAATCTATCTTCAAATCATCCATCTTAGCTTCCACTGCAATCATCTTAGCTTCTACGCCTTTCTTTAAACAGTCCATCTTAGCTTCTACACCTTTCTTTAAACCATCCATATTAGCTTCTACATCTTTATTTAAACCATCCATCTTAGATTCTGTTCCTTTTTGTGCAAGGGACAGTTGTTGCACTTGGTCTTGTAATTTTGATATATCATGTTGCATTTCTTCCTCTTCTTCATGAGTCATGCTAGAGCTTTCAGGTTCCTTACTAGGTGTTTGCATTTTCTTTCCTCGGGGCATCAGTTATCGATAATAATGCTCTACTATGCCCTTTGAATTCCTTCAAAATAAATTTTCAAACCAAGCTTAAGCAAAAATTTAAGAAAATCTACACCTTTTTTCACTTTGTAGGAGCTCGATATTGCCTCTGATGTATCTCTGTACTTTCCAATCATCTAGTTCTAAATTTGTGAGTTGTAGTAGCCCTCTGTGTCCTCTTTCCAATGCCACAATTCTGACTGAAATTGGATTCTCCAAGGAAGAGTTATGTGAAATCTCCCACAGTGACTTGCTTATAGACTAGTTCAGTAGAGCGAACTTGTACGACGTGCCATGAGTCACTGTTTTAACCTTTGGATCTGAAACATGCATACAAGAAACTACAGTCCGTCCTCTTTCTGTACCTTCTTACGAAATTTCAATCTGATCCCCAGAGAGAAAGTTATGACGATTTTCCCCAGGTCACCTGTTTTGAATGTAATTCAGGAGTCTGCAAAAAGACCAACTTCCTCAGATCATATCTACGCAAATATTGCGCGAAAAGCTCTGAAATTCGGACCCAAGGTTTAGCGCGATTTCTTCTCAAATGGGTTTTTTTTGCGACTTCTGAAACATCACAGAAAAAAGTTATAGCGAAAATTCCACGATGACCTGTTTGGAGCAGCGAAACCCTAGAATCCAAATCTTTGATACGAAATGTTATGAAACCAGCTCAAGAAAAGATAGAAAAGATAGATCAACGCCTTAGAATTCAGCCTCTTCGAGGGGGCAACCTCCTTTACATTACATAAATGAACAATTCTTGGATGATTCAAATGATAAAACCTCCTTTTTATATATAGGAGTCTAAGGAGTCACAATAATCCAGCCGACCTAACAATAATAATATAAAGCCACAAAAATAACAATAGAGGGATTCTATGGGGCACAATAATAACAATATGGGGGCAATAGGGCACAACAATATTAATAAGGGGTATAACTACAATAGTAATGGGGTAATCACTAGTATTATAGGGACCCAACACAAGATCTACCTTATGATCTCCAAAGTGAAAATCCTCATTGGAATAAATACTGATAGCTTATAAGGTGACAATTCACAACCATAAACCCTGATCTTTGTGAAGCTCTGATATAAATACCAATCTCCTACCTTTTTTTGCTCACTTAAATGAAAAATTCTCTTAATTTCAGCTGAAACCTTTGGGACTACGTCACTACTAACAAGACTAAGTGATAAATACAAAAATTGTTCCACAAAATCCCTGAATGGATACTCTTCTAAATTATTTCTAACTAATGAGGTCCAGTGAATAACAAATTGTGATCTCCCTTGTGAATCCAACTTCTATACTGACAACTTAAGCCTCTCATCTTGATGGTATAAGAATAGCTAAACTTACACAGATTTATGTTTGAAGGCTCTCTCAACATTGAAATTTAAGAATTGCTCATGAATGTTATCTGAGATAAACTGGCTAAAATTGAATAGGATAGAAGGATTTTTTCCAGATGAAAAGACAGACATGAACCCTAGAATAACCTCATCAACTCATTCATCACTTTGATAACCTAAAAGAAAAAAAAACCATGGAGATTATTTATCTGGACATTTCAAGAAATATGGTTGAGGAATAAGGCATATTATGATGAGACAATTCAGATCCTTCTGGTAAAAATGACTCAAAAATATTGGCTCTCTCTTGGAATGTAAGCTTTTCAGAAATTTACATTAATGACTCAACTGAAAAGGATCGCAGGGAACTTGGAGGACTAATTTGAAAATCTTGAAGGATAAACTCTGGTGTTATATAGAACAAAGTTTCATTATTTCTGGCTATTATTGCTCTCTAACTGGTTAAATATCTGCTTCCACATTAGGAGACAAACTCAGGAAAATGGTGACTTTGAGGAAAAACAAATTGAGACAACATGGATTCCAAAAGACTAAACTCATCACTAGTGTCTTCAAACTTTTGAAAAGCACAATTATGTAATTCATATAAATCAAATTCACACTTGGTCTCTACAATATTAAAATCTAAGTCTACTAATGGTAACTCATCTAAATTCAGGACTGCAAGAAGCATGGGATTTTCAACACGTGACTTGATTTTTCCTTTCAGAGTACTCATTTTGAAGTTAAACAAAGAGTAGGAAGATTTGAATACCTAGTAAGATTGTAGACAATAAAGGAAATGCCTGTGTGATCTTAGAACCTTTATGCTTCTTAGTCTCCTTGTGAACACTTCAAATCTAAGCAAATTGACTGGACAAATTTGGAACAAACTCAACTTTAGAGGAAAAAAAATATCCATTGACAATTTTAATGATCGATGCATTTAATGAATATTTGAACGTTGGAGGGAATTAAATGTAACATTTGGAAGTTTTGTATTGGAAAATGGTGGAGGAAACGGTGGGAACTAATTTGGTGGAAAAATGCTTAACGAGATACCAATGGTATAAAATTGGGGGAGGCAACGCCTAGCGGGAAGGCAGTTTGATGGGGGGGGGAGGGGGGAGGGGGGTGGGAAATGCACAAGCGACTACCACGTTGGTTTCCATGGTTTACCGAAACCATGGATTGTGGACCCCCCTCCTATGATAAACGCCAGGAGTGCCAGGGGTGGGGTGCGGGGTCTCGCAATTGATTATTACCTGTTGATCGAGGCAAACATGATCAAAACTGTTGAAAAGTGTGTGGATGATAATGCAGTGTGGAATGATCCATTATTTTCACAAATAATACAAATAAATAAATAAAAAGTGCGTAAATAGAGTTTGCACACTTTATTACAAAGTGCATGAATAAAAATATTTTTAAATTTTTTTGAAATGAAAACTTCAAAATTTTGACTATTCAAGAAATTGTTACAACACAATATCTATAGCTAAGGCCGATGCAATTTGTGACATAGATGGTCTAGAGTTAAGAGGGATTTAAGCTGGTTTAATTTCACCCTTAATAGGCTATATTCCACATGAATACCATGGGTTCTCATACCATGAGTGAATACCATGAAGTTATTTTTATTTTAACGCTATTTTTTATTATTGCATTGAGAGGCACTCGCCAACCGAGTCCTGTCCTATAAAGATTTTGACTTGGTTAACATAAAATAAAATAAAATAAAAATTCTACCTTATTATTTTTTAATCAATTTTTGTTGGGTAGTTAAGGTAATTTTGAAATAAAAATAAAAAACCCTATGTTAAAATATAAATTCTACGTTATTTTTTAATATTAATTTTTTTTGGGTAGTTAAGGTAAACTTGACTTGGTTAAGTTACTAGTGGTTTGAGCTCCATGTTTATGAGAACCCATGGTATTTCCTATGGTATTCATGTTCAATATAGCCTATTTAAAGGGGGGAATTAAACCAGCCTAGATCCATCATAACTCCGAATATACCAAGCGTTGAGAGGGATGAAATCGTAAGACACAAATATCTTAAGATGCAAAAAGATTTGATCCTTCTCGACACTTGGTAGATTTAGAGTTAAGATGGATCTAGGCCGTTTTATTTTATTTTGATTGAGTAAAAGTTTTCATGTAAGGTTATTTTTATTTTTAGGGTGTCACAAGATATTACATTACATTATGACATCTCTATTATACAGGGTTGGATAACACCTCTCAGTGCAAAAATAGTTAATATATGAGTTAAACATATTTGCATTTAAAAAATAATATATGAGTTAAGCATATTTGCATTTAAAAAATACCTAACCAGATTCTTAATCATGGAGATTCACACCCCTTAATGGAGATTCTTAATCTGTAAGTAGATTCGTTACAATACCATGGCCAATACTATGATCCACATGGTTAAAAACCCATAAGTCATGTTTAATTAATCAATTTAATTTAAAGGGAAAAAAAGAGCATAAATACTTTTCAGATAAATCTCTACCTCTGATTTGTGATTACGAATAAAATATTCTATAATTTTTCATGGAAGTTAAATCCTTTCTATCCACATACTAGTTACTAATAATTACATTAAAATTTGAGAAAATCTATTCCAATATAAACACAACTATCAATATAATTAAATTAATTTTTCATTTCAAATTTGCCAAAAACTAATATACGTTATTTCCCCTTTAATGAATAATCCAAATCCTAATGGCCAAAACCCAAATCTCATCTTGTAATTGTTTTTAATGTAAGGCATGTTTACAATTGACAATTTAGCAAACCCGATGTGCCTTTATTAAGAAATAAATAAATAGCTTAGTTTAATTCATGCTAAGTTGTCCCATTATCTATGGTAACATGCCATTGGCACCCCATGAGACCAAGCACATTTTTTAGGTTCACTGTACCAATTTAGCACTAGCTATCCCCATAACATCTACATGTTATGTTTAGGAGTTAAAGTAGACAATTGCGTTACAGATAGACATGTTATAGTATAGTATGTGATTCTAACCCAAGTGAGGAGGAAGACAAAAGATGGTCCCTACCATACTACCAACACTCAACACATCTACCTTCCATTCCCAGGAATCAAAGTAGATAATCATGTTACAGATAGACATGTCACAGTATGATATTCTATCCCAGGTTGGGAGGAAAACAATGGGTGGTCCCTACCACATGATCTACACTTGCTTTATAAGACCAAGCACTTAAATGGCGAGGAGTATCTTTAGGTTTTTGAATATAAATCTGATGTATGAAATGGCAGTTATAGGTGGAGGGAGGATTAGAGGGGATTGCAACTCCTAAATTATGACCAAGCTTTTTATTCTTTTCTGCATTAATGGCGAAAGTTCTCTGGTTCTGTCTGCAAATTCTGACTGCATACATCATTTTTCACTGACTTGATCTTATCACTCCTCTCTTTGCTACACAAGGTATGTAAGAGTACATTTATACTATTGGAAAGGAAAAGAAGGAAAGACATAAATTTCACACACAAAAAACACGATCTGCTGCTCTTCTATTGATCACACAAAACTTGATAGATTACAATGAACTTGGTGAGGGGTATTTAACTTTTATCGACTAGCGACTCACTCTAAATAACTTCAACATGCAAACACACACTATATTTGAATTTTCCCAAAATAAGATTGAACTCGAACCCACTCACACTTGGATCAGTTGACTCACATCGACACTAGTTAACTCAAACTCCAAAGTTGGACTCTTCTATATGCGAGAGTAATTATCTATCTTTAACACTCCCCCTTAATTATGACTTCTAAACTAAAACATGACTCATGAAAAATCATACATGCCTTAGTCTAAGTATCAAATAGGATTACAACACCTAAGTTTCCTCTATGAAACTAAAATACATCTCTTGCTAATGCCTTAGTGAATATATCAACCTATTCATCACTTGATTTACAAGGCTTCAAATACACTTCTCCATTGCTCACAAGCTCTCTAATAAAATGATATATTGTATCAATATGTTTTCTCTTTTGATGAAACATAATATGTTTGGATAGTGCAATGACTGAGTTGTTGTCATAATATATTATTGTTGATCCTTCTTGTTTCTACTGAAGTCCATCCAAAACTCTTCGTAACCATATTGCTTGACATGATGCTAATGTTGCTGCTACATATTCTGCTTCTGCTGATGAAAGTGTCATAATAAGTTGCTTCTTAGATGCCCATGATATCACATTTGAAACAAGATGAAACACATAACTATAAATGATTTTTCTATCATCTAACCTTCCAGCAAAATCACTGTCTGTGTATCCAACCAAATCCTTCTTCTTTGTTCTTGCATAAAATATGCCACAATTTGTAGTTCCTGTTATGTATCTTAGAATTCTTTTTCCTACTCTCCAATGTGAGTCTTTTGGAGACTCCATAAATCTAGAAATCAAACTAACTCCTTGCATAATATCTGGTCTTGTAGCTGTGAGATACATAAGGCTGCCAACCAATATTTTGAATAGAGTTGGATTGACATCTAATCCTTCATCATCCTTACTTAACTTTGTACCTATTGCAACTGGTGTAGGAGCAAGTTTACAATTTTCCATCCTGAATATTTTCAGAAATCTCTAGTATATTTATTTTGAAAAATAAAAAATTCTTTCTCAGATTGCTAAAATTCTATTCCAAGAAAATATTTCATAAGACCAAGGTCCGTCATTTCAAATTATTTCTTCATGGCTTCTTTAAATTCATTTAATTCAATCACCAGTATAAATCATGTCATCCACATACAAGAAAACAATCAAAAGTTGTCCATGCTTATTTACCTTTGTGTACAACATAGGCTCAATGTTGCTTCTGTAAAATCCATTCTTGATCATGTAACTATCAATTCTGCTATACCAGACTCTTAGTGCTTTCTTTGAGTCCATAGAGCGCTTTCTTCAATCTGTAAACCTTGTCTTGTTGACCTTCAAATTCTTAACCTAGAGGATACTGCACATAGATTTCTTCTTCTAGAATTCCATTCAAGAAGATTGATTTCACATCTATCTGATACACTTTCAACTTGTTTTGAGCTGTTGTTTCTAAGAATTCTCTTATAGTATCCAATCTGGCTACCAGAGCAATTTTTTTTCAAAAGTCTATTCCCGGTTGTTGCAAGAACCCTTTCACTACAGGCCTTGCTTTAAATCTATAAATCTATCTGTTATCATTCAATTGTCTTGTACATGATTTCAAAACAATAATATTTTTATCTTTTGGTAAATCGACCAAACCCCAAGTATCATTCTTTTCAATATATTCAATTTCTTCATCCATAACTTGCACCTAATTGTCATCTTCAATAGCTTCTTCGAATGATGAAGGTTGAAATGTCAACAATGCAAAAATTAAATTTAACATCCAAATCATCACAAATGTCTTGCAAAATTCTCAATTTTCTTTTACCATTGCTTGATTCATCACCTAACTAATTGTTGGGAGTATTATGATTTGTTGATCTGCTTGAAGGTACATGTTGTTTATAAAATATTGGAGTCCTTGTTGGCGTGAATCTGTTTGGTGTCTTCTCATGTGATCCATGTTACTCATTTTTTGCTACATCCTCTTCTTCCATCATTGGTACTTTTGCATCAATTTTTTTGTCTATAATCCCATTCCATGACTCTTGTTCTTTGAACACAAAATATTTGCTAATTATAGTCTTGTTGTAGCAGCTACAACCACCCTCCAAAATTTTTCCTTAGCTTCATTTTGGAGCCTCCCTACCAACCTTTCACAACAACATGTCTTGTCTTGTCAAGTACACAAGCTTTAGTGATTTTCTTGCAGAATGATAGCCTATCCATAAAAGCTTGTTGAATCCCCCTCACAGGCTGTTTCACTGGACTTGGTCCAAGTTGCAGGTTGAGCAACACTTCCTCAAGAAATTGCGTAATTCTAGAGGGCAACCAACCATCCCTCCATAAATTGCGCAATTCTATTTGGCAGCCTCATGGGCTCCAAAATTGCACAATTATGCCTGTCATTGTTCACTGAGAAAATTATGCAATTCCTCCCAGCAAGCCTGCTCAGTCTAGAAATTGAGCAATTCTGGGCAGCAGTCAATTTCTCTGTCCAGAAATTACGTAATCCCTCTTGGCAACCAGCCCAAATCCCTCCCATAAATGCACATTTTTTCCTCCTAACTGAGCGGACTGTTGCATGTGCAGTTGAGTTGACTGGTTCCCTCCAAGATTGAGAAATATTGATTTTCATGCATGGGCTGCTCCTCCCAAGGCAACATGCAAAGGCATCCCTTGATGCAGGGATCTATTTTAGAATTTGGAGGTAAAATGCAAGGATCATCTGAGAAACCTCCCACAAAGTGTTGCTTTTCCTAGATTTGTGGTATGCGCGTCACGACCTTGATCTTATAAAAAATCATTGACTGGACACTGCAGAGCTCATTACTCACATCAACCTTGCAACTCTGGCATCCCACATTGCATCTAGGAGTCGTTGAAACATTCAGCTCGACTGTCTTGGGGTAAGCCCACTGCTCATGACTTGCGCTGCGTTTCTGGCGCATTTTGCGTTTCACTTCATATGAATGTTGTCTGCTTGATTTCAGTGAGAGCTCACTGTCATTTGCATGCATACTAGCTTGTATTAGCACCATTTCAGTTTTCATTTGCATCTCATTGTTGTCTCATGCACAACACTGTTTTGCACGGAGGGTCGCTGTTGCAACGACTAGCTTCACACACATGCAGGCTTTCCCATTTTAGGAATCCTGTGCTTGTTGTTTGCATGAATGACCCTTCACTCTTTTTTTCACTCATCTCATCATGCATTCACACTTCTCATGTTTTCAGTCGCCCGTTAGTCAGATTGGGTTGCCTTTGCTCGGACCTTGCCTTGCCCGGCTAGCACTACGCATTTTCGGAAGCGAAAGCTCTACCTTCCCTCCAGAAATTTTGTAGTTCTAGCCAGGCACTAATCTCCAGGCACACATTGCACAATTCTTGGAGGTAGTGTCCTGTTGGCCCCATAAATTGCGCAATGCAGTTTGCTGGTTGAATGTCACTGCTGACTGAAATTACGCATTGCACAGTTTCAATCCTTTGCAGGCCAGGCTGGACTGTGCATTGCGCAGTTCTAGTAGTCACTCATCCTACTGATAGCCTAGACTGTGCCTTGCGCAGTTTTGGAAGTTAGTCTCCCGACCTCCTGATGGAACTTGCACAACCTTCATGATCAGTCACACAGGTATGTTGCAATTCAGTTCTCAAGTTCGTTTTGGTTTTCGACTGATAGATTGCTTGCCATGAGTGTTTCCATGTCTCCAGGTATTGCAGGTGTTCATCTGCCTCTCAGCAGCATAGGTACAATGGTTTCCAAGAGAGTAGAGTTGAAGACACCGTTCAGAGCACACTTGGGGATGCAGTCAATCAAGTGTCTATGAACTTTGCTACCCATGAAGACATCGAGTTGTTCATAGACAAGGACATCGAGATATGACAACAACAACATCATAGCAAGAAGCACCATCAACAATAGTTGAAGGCAGCATACCAGATGCAATGAACGTAAGAGGAATTTTGTTGACAACATAGATGCGGAACAAAGTTGCAAGCTCAAGTAGATCCATTTGTGATGAAAGCAACTTTGGAGACTCAGGCTATGAGGTGATGATGCGACATGAAGATCATGCGAAGGTAGAGAACGAAATAGAGAAGGATTTGCATGTGCTGAAGTGCAACTCAAGGAAGAACATGAGTTGCATAGATGAGAGAATGAGTTGTAGCAGGAACAGGTACAGTAGGGGGTGCAACATGTACTCACATATGAAACTACGCTCGTATAAGTTATAGATCCATCTCAACGGCTGGCACGGAGCAAATAAGGTGAGCAGTGTTTTTGATCGCATGCAAGGGAATGCAACAACATGCATGTCATTGTGCGAACACATGTGATCCCACCCATTCAACATATTCACTGAGGCGAATACAAGAAGCAAGCCCGACTAGAGCTGAACATGTACCTCAACAAGTTGATGCGCATGGCCACCAACACATTCTTGGAGAGAAGCATAGACACTATGCATCAACATGTTGCCGATCTGGTTGCACCAAGATGACCATGCACATGCTATCAGAGAGTTGGACAAAGGATCCATATCAGTGCACCTGGATGCAAGATGTTACCATTGAGCGAACGGACACCATCACAGACACCAATCTTGGCATCAGCTCATCACCTTCGACCATCACAAGCATGTCAAAGAGTTGGTCTCACCACAACGGTCCGAGTGTCAGTGATGTCTTTCATGGCTTGCTCAAGCCATTTTGTCTCACATGGGCACATGTGCATTGTAATCTAACTTCTTGCCAAGTGGAAGTTCAAGTGTCGATAGTTGAATATAATATTCATAGAGTAGTTGAAGAGTCATGAGGGTAGATGAATGGTCTCAAATGGGAATGTCAAGGGTCACCCCACCCTTTGCTATAAATAGTACCTCATAACTCATTGTATAGGCTTTTGGTCAGGCAAGCTTCCGATAAGACTATCTTGGAGAGAGCTTGGACAATATTGTAACGAGCCTTAGCTTCTCCACTACACAAAGCTAGTATATCTCTTTGGAGGAGCAGGCGGTTGTGGCTGTAACATTCCGCTATCAAAACTAGTTGTTAGAAATGGATGTATTGTATGATTGGAAGTTTACGTCTCATGCATATGTTGTATTGTATTCTATGCTATTTGGTTTACTCTAAATGATAAATGTATTTGTTTTCTCACTCATGCATGTATGGACTATTCTGTATAAGTATGTATGAATCTTTCTTAAATGTGATGTCGGTTTAACCATCACTTTGGATTGCTTGCTAACTTGCTTTCCAGCTGTGATGCATCTTCGCTCATGTGTTCCCTTCTAAGCCGCGTAGTATTACAGGTTTCCAAGGGGCACACTTACCTCACCCTCGTGTGTTAGAACCTCTCATGCAACTTCCTTGGATTGTTGCATATGTCACACCCTTTCTACCAACAAGACATCTTACTTGCCTCTGTGCGAAATCGTGGTTAAGGAATTACCGTACGACCCACTGCTGGGACTCCCACACCAAACAGTCTAAGGTCTAGTTGGGACTTCTTACTGGGGAGATCCCCTTACATGTTGGCGGGTCCAGCACCATCAACATTTTGGTGCTAGAAGGAGGGCCAGATGACAAGCTGAGTCCTCACATCTGTTTTGAATCTCTACATATCTATCATGACTAACTACAAAGTTTCTCTTCTAGAGTGTATGTCTTATGGAAATGACTTCATAATCTCAAAAGAGCTCTCAGATAACTTGTCACATAAAACATACGATGGTGGAGGCCACGTAGCCTTGGTTAGGCATGTTGGGTTGTGTTATATTCTTTCCACGACTAGCCCACAAAGTTAACCGAGGGGTTAGAAGGGGGGCAGAGCTCCCCCTTTGTTGCGCCGATTGCGTAGTGGGGGGAGTCACAGGGGGTTTGAGGGGTGCAGGTAACACCACTCTATGGGCAGGCCTACCTATGGTTTTGTGCATGTTTTTCTCACATGGTATTGGACGCGATGGTTTTTAGTCCATGGTTTTGGACGCGATGGTGTTCGGGCCATCATATTGGATGCTTTGGCATGTATCAATATGCATTGTAACATTGAAAGGAACATAATGAAAAATCAAGCTGGTAGTCCTGGTTTTGGGATCCAGGGGAAAATTTCTGTGTATATGTGTTAAGCTCTCACATTGTTTATTTTCTGCGTTTTAGAATTTGTATGCAGGTAATTTCTGTATGGGGTTAAAACCTACATTTGGTATCAGAGTTGTTTTGGCTTCAAGGGGACACCTTTGTTGCTGAGGGGTTTTGCTCGGGCCTGTGATAGACCTTGTTCAGTGAGAGATCTGCGGGATCGATTCTGGTGGTGAAAGAAGATGGCGAGTAGTGGAAAGATAGAGATCAAGAAATTTAATGGCCAGAGTTTTGAGTTGTGGAAACTCAAGATGGAGGATCTGTTCGCAGTAGATCCGGGTACTAAAACAACGGGAGTGTTTGATGAAGAATGGAAGAAGTTGGATCGGAAGGCAAAGAGCACAATACGATTGTGTGTCTGAGATTCAGTATTGCTGAATGTATCAACGACGAAGGCTACGACGAAGCTACGACGAAGGCTTTGTGGGACAAGTTAGGGACTTTGTACCAATCTAAGTCTATGGTGAATAAATTGTTCCTAAGGAAAAAACTGTATAACCTGAGGATGAAAGATGGAGACTCGGTGATAGAGAATTTGAATGCATTTAATATTGTGGTAAGTTAGTTATCGTCCGTTGATATCAAAATTTTAGATGAAGATAAGTGCATTAGTTTGTTGTGTTCTCTACCAGATTCGTGGGATAGTCTGGTTATTCCAATAGGTAGCAATGCAATTGCCTTGCATTTTGATGAAATAGTCTCATCCTTGTTGATGGAGGAGATGAGACAGAAAAATATGGAGAGCCATAATGGTGATGCCTTGTCTGTATGAGGATGGTCCCAGAACAGAAACAAAAATAAGTCATCGAGTGGGAGATCTAAATCTAGAGGAAGATCTAAATCTCTAGGAAAACCTGTAAAGGTGGTGTGCTGGAAATGCGGAAAGGAAGGGCACTACAAAAGGGACTGTAAATCTAAAGCTCCTAACAAAGGAAAGGGATCTGATGATGCTCCTTTTGCAGAGGCAAAAACCACCTCAAATGAAGGTGGGGATGTGTACTTGGCTTCTTCAAGCACACATGTAGATCATGAGGTATGGTTGATTGACTCAAGTGCATCCTTTCACTTCACTCCCATAGAGAGTGGTTCTGCGAGTATGAGAAATACGATGGTGGTGATGTCTTCTTAGGGGATGATAGGAAGGCTAGAATCGTTGGTCGTGGAAAAGTAAAGTTGAAGTTGCAAGGTGGAAGGGTTAGAACACTTCTGGGTGTTCTACATATTCCTGCATTGGCCAGAAATCTAATTTTTGTAAGCAAGCTAGATGATGCAGGTGTAAAAATAATGTTTGAGAAGGATACCTGCAAAATGGTTTGGGGATCACTAGTATTGATGCGGGGAGTTCGAATTGGAACTCTGTACACGCTGCAAGGTAGCACTATTGTTTATGGGTGCAACAGTTCTGTGGTTCTTGAAAGTGGAGCAGAAAATCTAGTGGTCTTTGGAGAGAAGACCATGCTGTGGCATCAAAGGCCTGGAATTATTGGAGAGAAGGGCCTTCAAATACTTCATGGTAAAGGTATGGTAGAAAGTATGAGTAATAGCTCTATGGATTTTGATTTCTGTGAAAATTGTGTATATGGGAAGCATAATCAGGTGAGTTTCCCCTCTACTAGTAAGAGGGCGAAACATATATTAGAGCTTGTGCACAATGATGTGTTTGGACCTGTGAAGGTTCCATCACTGGGTAATTTTGTGTACTATGTATCCTTTATAGATGACTTCTCAAGGAATACATGGATATATTTCCTTAAGAAGAAATCTGAAGTCTTTGACAAGTTTAAAGAAATTAAGGCTCTGGTGGAAAACTAGATAGAGAAGAAGATAAAGGTGTTGAGGACAAATAACGGTGGAGAGTTTTGCAGTAAGGAATTTGAAGAATTATGTAAGACGTGTGGTATAGCACAACAGAAGACTACTCCATACACACCTGAGCAAAATGGAGTTGGAGAAAGAATGAACAAGACGTTGATGGAAAGGGCAAGAAGCATGCTCAGTGATGTCGGGGTTAGGACAGGAATTCTGGGCAGAGGTGGTGGAGACAACATGTTACTTGGTCAACATATCACCTTCATTAGTGTTGGAGGATAAGACTCCACAAGAGGTATGGACTGGTAAGAAACCTTCTCTTTCATATCTGAGGGTATTTGGGTGTGATGCATATGTACATATTCCAAAGGAGAAACGAACCAAGTTGGATAGTAAATCTGAAAAGTGCATCTTTATTGGGTATAAGGATGGTTTAAAGGGTTATAAGATTTGGAACCCAATAACAAGGAAGGTTGTGTACAACTAAGATGTGGTGTTCAAAGAGGTAAAAGATGTTATTAAACATGAAGTCAAACCAAAGGAACCTGAGAAGATAGAGTTTGAGCTTAAGGAGGAAGAATCAGACTCAACAACACAGGAGGAATCAGAAGATGAAGAGCCACAAACTCCGAGTGTGATAAGATCAATTCGAGAAAGAAGGCAACCATAAAGGTATAGTCCATCTGCTTTATGTTCAAATTTTGATTTATCTATTACTGACGATGATCCTAAAACTGTGAAGGAAGCAGTAGATTTAGAGGATGGCAAACTCTGGAAAGAGGCCATGGTTGATGAAATGGCATCTTTGCACAAAAATGAGGCTTGGGATCTGGTGGAGTTGCTAGCTGGAAGGAAACCCATTGGCAGCAAATGGGTGTTCAAGAAGAAGACAAATGCATAAGGAAAGGTGGAGAAATAAAAAGCTCGGTTGGTAGCAAAAGGTTATTCCTAGGTGTCGAGAATTGATTTTGGTGATATTTTTTCTCCTGTTGCCAAGGTAGCTTCTATTAGATTACTTTTATTTGTTGCCGTTGCTTTTGATTTTGAGGTAGAACATATGGATCTGAAGACAACATTTCTTCACGGGGATTTGGAAGAGGAAATATACATGAAGCAACCTGAAGGCTTTGCGATGAAGGGTAAGAAAGAACTGGTATGCAAGTTAAAGATGTCTCTATATGGGTTAAAACAATCACCAAGGATGTGGTATCAGAAATTTGGTACTTTTATACGGGGACTTACCTTCACCAGAAGCAAAACAGATCACTGTGTGTATTTTAAATTAATTGGTGACCTTGTTATTTATTTGGTCTTGTATGTGGATGATATGTTGTTGGTTGGAAATGAAAAAGAAATTATCCAGGATTTGAAGACCCAATTTTCCTCCAAATTCGACATGAAATATCTTGGTGCTGCAAACTATATTTTGGGCATGGAAATCAAAAGAGATCGGGCAAAGAGGACACTCTAGTTAAACCAGAGGAAGTATGTCGAGACAATACTGCAGAGGTTTAATATGCAGGATAGTAAACCAGTGAAGGTTACTATTCCTGTAGGTGTGAAGTTATCTGCTGAAAAGTGTCCCAAGACACAAGAAGAGGAAGAGGACATGTCCTGTGTTCCATATGCAAGTGCAGTCGGTAGCCTGATGTATGCAATGGTCTGTACTAGACCAGACATTGCACATGCAGTGGGAGTATTGAGCAGGTTTATGTCAAAACCAGGGAAGGAGCACTGGACAACAGTGAAGTAGGTTTTCAGGTATTTGCGTGGCACTAGTGATTATGGTTTGTGCTACCAAGGAAGACTAGGATTGGACAAAGTGTTGGATATTCGTGGCTTTGTTGATGCAGATTGGGCTAGAGATCTAGATCAGAGAAGATCTACAAGTGGGTATGTGTTTAACCTATTTTGAGGTGCAGTCAATGGGATGAGTAAGAAACAATCTATAGTGGCATTATCAACTACAGAGGCAAAATACATGGCAACCACTCATGCAAGCAAGGAAGCAGTTTGGTTGTAGAGATTGTGTTCAAGTATGGGGTTAGTACATGGAGCTATAAGGATAGACTGTGACAACCAAAGTGCAATTTTCTTGTCAAAGAACCCAAAATATCATTCAAAGACAAAGCACATTGATGTTTAGTATCACTTTGTGAGGGATATGATAGAAGACAAAAAGGTGTTGCTGGTAAAGGTGGACACTTTGAAGAATACTGCAGATGCATTAACAAAATTTGTGAGCTCTGAGAAGTTCTCTTGGTGTAGAGAAACAATGGGTGTTGCATGGCTGGATAAATGACAACAAGTGGGAGAATGTTGGGTTGTGTTATATTCTTTCCATGACTATCCCACGTAGTTAACCGGGGGGTTAGGAGGGGGGAAGAGCCCCCCTTCGTTGCGCCAATTGCGTAGCAGGGGGGAGTCACAGGGGGTTTGAGGGGTGCAGATAACCCCACTCTATGGGTGGACTTACCTATGGTTTTGTGCATGTTTTTCGCACATGGTATTGGATGCGATGGTTTTCGGTCCATGGTTTTGGACGCGATGGTTTTCGGTCCATGGTATTGGATGCTTTGGCATGTATAAATATGTATTGTAACATTGAAAGGAACATAATGAAAAATCAAGCTGGTAGTCCCGGTTTTGGGATCCAAGGGAAAATCTCTATGTATATGTGTTTTATGTGTTATGATCTCTCATTGTTTATTTTCTGTGTTTTAGAATTCTTATGTAGGTAATTTATGTACGGGGTTAAAACCTACAAGGCACGCAGTCGACGTTGTAGGCTCATGTGAAAGACATGGAATCTTTGAAGAATACATGACCTCTGCGCTGTTCATCTACATGCTTCGAGGGCACCCAATGCACTGGTGTGCCACACTTCCCGAAAAATATATTCATTCTCTTTCTCATCTGGTCACAGAGATAGACCGTGCTTTTAATCACTTTAACCATAAAGCACTCGATCAAGAAATTTTTAAATTACGAAAAGCACCTGATGAATCCGTTGATAAATTTTACACAAGATTTTGTAATCTTGCATACCGATTGCCCGAAGATGAAATTGATTGGGAATTTCTTTATGGGAGATTTGAGTATCCTCTTTTCATATTCGAACGCCACTCAGCACACTTCGGTGATGGAGTTGCTCAATCACAGGCATACATAGTTGTTGTCAGAAGTGACTGTCCGCCTTCACCTCATCAAACAACTCCACCACCATGGAGTGATGTGAGAGATCATATCCACACATCTATTGAACTGTCACATCCTCCCACCCCACCTGCTCTTGAGATCTGCGCAGATTTGGCTTGCAAGCCTGTTGGTTGTCACGTGGATTCATTCCCTCAACCTCCATCCCCGCGTTCTGTTGATCCTCTGGATTGTACTATCTTGTGTTCTTCCATTCTGGACTCCTCACCTGCTGTGAATGAGGATCAAGTTGTCGACGGAGTTGGTGTTATGTAGCCAACCTACGCCATCATTCATGATGAGTGTGTGCGGGAATCTAAAGAAGAACCCGCGGTGAAGGATGACTCCCTTCCAGCCACGCCTCATCCGCTTTATCCTAACATCCCTTGTGATTCTGCCACTACTAATTTCCCCTGTGAAAACTCATTTCCGGATGTTTCTACTTCTGATTGTTCATAGGACACGTCGAATGTCAGTTTGTCATTACAGTGTGGAGAGGACACATCTTCCTTCGGAAATCTGTCCAATTTGTCATCTGTCATTTCTGAAAACATAGAGGGTGAATATCTTTGCTTCCCATCTACCACTCTGCCCGATTCATAAAATCATGAGGATTCCGACAAACATCCTGAATTTTCTGATCTTGGTTGTTTTGATCTCTCTGCTTATTCATTTGATCACGATGTTGATTAAATCATTGTTAATATGTCTAAGGCACTAGTCTACGATGATCTATCTGTCAACAAAGCCGAATCCCCACATACTATCGAGGCACTTCAGCTCGAGCTAATGGTTATGTCAAGCCCTTGCTGTCCCAAGGTTGGTTTCACTTCCCGTCAAGAAATTTTTGAAACACTCAAGGCTCCTCATCACTCTCTGCTTTGCATTGAAGATCAACCAAACACCCAGATTTCGCTTCCTCCACTCTAGCTACACGATCCCATCGCTAATGCATTGGAGGAATGTTACACAGCAAGCACACATGCACAACGTAAGTGGTCTACCTTTCTCACATTTGCTTGCATGTCACAGTCAAGAGAATGCATACACTCAACATCTGCACATAGTGTAGCACAACACCATGGTAGCTCCACAGAGTGCATGTCATGCACTTTCACTCATCTTTGTTCTGTGGTCACTTGTAAGCTCAGAGTGTGTCTATCTTCATTGTTATATCTTTCATGCTTGCTGGTTTGCGCAACTACGATGTTCACAAACCGTGCCTTCACCAACATGGGTCAACCAATGCGCCGATGGCTGCATTGGAAGTATCACTTCACATGAGATGACCCATGCACTGTTAGCTTAGGATTAGGAGTAGTGTTTGCTTTTGGGTTGTTTGCTTGCATGCATGTTTGCTTATTTCTTTGTGTGTTTGTTTGCTTGCTCTCTTTTCTTCCGCATTTTCTTTTGCTTCTTGCTTTGCTTTTGGTTTGTTTGCTTGTTATTATCCGTAGGTTAGTTTCACATGGAGTGTGTGTGACTGGTTAGTTTCACATGGAGTGTGTGTGACTCATGAAACAAGCTGGGTAGAGTAAGAGAGGACTTGTACAACTGTCAACATTTGGTTATCTGTTGTTCGCTCTATTATGTAAGAACTTGTTGTCTTCAGTCCATGATACATTAATGAAAACACAACACTTGCACGCTAACTAGTATCACCTACTCTAGTCGGTTGTTTTTGGGTTAATCCTTGTCAGCTCAATCAAGTAGAGTAAGTTGAGGGGGAAAACCTTAACAAGCATGTTACAGGTTTACATAAACTATTTCTCTGAAGGAACAACATCTTATGCTCTCAATAAGTCAAGATCCCTCTTCCGACTCTGAAATGAATAAGTGTTATACACAATTATGAAGATGAAAAATGAAAAAAATGAAAAAGTGAAAAAGTTTGAAAAAAAATAAAAATAAAAATGAAAATGAATAAGGCGAAAGAAGAGAAAGGCTTCCTGTGCAGAGAGGTGATGCAAGTAACTCCGTCGGGGTACTGACCAGGCTTGCTAGCAATAGAGCGATGCTTGTGTTCCTGATGACTATACTTCTTGTGCACCAATATACCCCTCAATCCCAATCGAAACAACTGTGTTGAATTGGCTTGGAATGTGTGTCAATCGACCAAGAGATTGGTAGATGCTACATATTACAATCAAGCAAGTGTGGAAACCAAGACGAACTGAGAACTGAACAATACTTCTGGAGGTGTTAGACTTGATTTTCATGAACAAGGTCCATTCAGAGAGTTGGAGTTCTACCAATGTGTCTCCAAGTGTTGTAGTGGCTACAACCACCCTCCAAAATTTTTCCTTAGCTTCGTTTTGGAGCCTCCCTACCAACCTTTCACAATAGCATGTCTTGTCTTGTCAAGTACACAAGCTTCAGTGATTTTCTTGCAGAATGACAACCTATCCATCAAAGCTTGTTGCATCCCCCTCACAAGCTATTTCACCAGACTTGGTCTAGCTGCAGGTTGAGCATCTCCCTCAAGAAATTGTGAAATTATGGAGGGCAACTAGCCTTCCCTCCATAAATTGCAAAATTTTGTCTGGCAGCCTGCTGGGCTCCAAAATTGCGTGATTCTCCTTGTCACTATTCACTGAGAAAATTGCGCAATTCCTCCCAGCAGGGCTGCTCAACCCAAAAATTACGTAATTCCGGGCAGCAGTCAGCTGCTCTGCCTAGAAATTGTGCAATCCCTCTAGGAAACTAGCCCAACTCCCTCCTAGAAATGCACATTTTTTCCTTCTATGTGAGCGGATTGTTGCATGTGCAGTTGAGTTGACCGATTCCCTTCGGGACCGAGAAAAATTGATTTGCATGCATGGGATTCTCCTCCCAAGGCAGCATACAAAGGCATCCCTTGACACAGGGATCTATTTTTAGCAGTTCGAGGTTACATACAAGGATCATCTCAGAAACCTCCTGCCAAGTGTTTCTTTTCCTAGATTTGTGGCATGCACGTCACAACCTTGATCTTATCAAAACTCATCAACTGGACACTGCAGATTTCATTCCTCACATTGACCTTGCAACTTTGGCATCCCACATTGAATATAGGAGTCGTCGGCACATTTAGCTCAATTGTCTTGGGGTAAGCCTACTACTCATGACTTGCGTTGCGTTTTTGGTGCTTTTTGTGTTTCGCTTCATATGAATGTTGTCTGCTTGATTTCACTGAGCGCTTGTTGTTGTTTGCATGCATACTAGCTTGTACTAGCACCATTTCATTTTTCGTTTTCATCTCATTGCTGTCACATGCACGACACTGTTTTGCACGGAGGGTCGCCGTTGTGGTGACTCACTTCACACACATGCATGCTTTCCCGTTTTCTGAATCCTGCGCTTGTTGTTTGCATGGATGATCATTCACTCTTTTTTGCACTCATCTCATCATGAATTCACACTTCTCATGTTTTCAGTAGCCCATCGGCTAGACTAGGTTGCCTTGGCTCGAACCATGCCTTGCCCGGCTAACACTGCTCATTTATGGAAGAAAAAGCTCTGCCTTCCCTCCAAAAATTGCGCAATTTTAGCCAGGCACTGAACTCTAGGCATTCATTGTGCAATTCTCGGAGGCAGTGTCCTGTTGGCCCCAGAAACTACGGAATTCTGTTTGTTGGTTGCATGTCACATCTGACTGAAATTATGCATTGCGTAGTCTCAGTCCTCAGCAGGCTAGGTTGGACTGTGCATTGTGCAGTTCCAGCAGTCAGTCAACGTTCTGACAGCAGGGACTGTGCCTTGCGCAGTTTTGGCAGTCAGTCTCCCGGCGGAAATTGCACAACCTTCATGATCAGTCACACAGGTATGTTGCAAGTCAGTTCTCAAGTTTGTTTTGGTTTTTGACTAATAGATTTATTTCCATGCATGTTGCCATGTCTCCAAGTATCGCAGGTGTTCATCTGCCTCTCAGTAACACAAGTACAATGGTTTCCAAGAGAGTAGAGCTGAAGACACCGTTTAGAGCACACTTTGGGATGCAGTCGATCAAGTGTCTATGAAATTGCCTACCCACGAAGACATCGAGTTGTTCATAGACAAGGACATCAAGATATGACAACATCAACACCACAACACACAACACCATCAACAACAGTTGAAGGTAGCATACCGGATGCAACAAACGCAAGAGGAAGTTTGTTGACATCACAGAGGTGGAACAAAATTGCAAGCTCAAGCAGATCCACTTGTGATGAAAGCAACTTTGGAGACTCAGGCTATGAGGTGACAACACGACATGAAGATCACGCAAAGGAAGAGAATGGAATAGAGAAGGAGTTGCATGTGCTAAAGAAACAAATCAAGGAAGAACACGAGCTACATAAACGAGAGAAGGAGTTGCAGTAGGAATAGGTACAACAATGGGCACAACATGCACTCAGAGACGAAACTATGCCTGCACAAGTTATAGATCCATCCCCGTAGCTAGCATGGAGCAAGCAAGGTGAGCAGTGTTCTTGATCGCATGCAAGGGAATTCAACCACATGCATGTCATTTTGCGCACGCATGCGATCCCACCCACTTGGCACACACACTGAGGCGAAGATAAGAAGCAAGGTCGACTAGAGTTGAAAATGTACCTCGACAAGTTGATGCGCACGACCACCAACACATGCTTGGAGAGCAACATAGACACTATGCATCAACATGTTGTCGGTCCGGTCGCACCAGGATGACCATGCGCATGCTATCAGACGAGTTGGACAGAGGAGCCATATCAGTGCACCCGAATGCAATGAAGGCAAGAGTTCGCTTCAACAAGATGTCACCATTGAGCGCACGGACACCATCACGGACAACCAAGCTTGGCATCAGCTCATCACCTTCGACCATCACAAGCATGTCAAAGAGTTGGTCTCACCACAACGGTCTGAGTGTCAGTGATGTCTTGCATGGCTTGCTCAAGCCATTTTGTCTCACATGGGCACATGTGCATTGTAATGTAACATCTTGTCAAGTGGAAGTTCAAGTGTCGATAGTTGAATGTAACATTCATAGAGTAGTTGAAGAGTCATGAGGGTAGATGAACGGTCTCGAATGGGAATGTTCAGGGTCACCCCACCCTTTGCTATAAATAGTACCTCATAACTCATTGTATAGGCTTTTGGTCAGGCGAGGTTCAGATAAGACTATCTTGGAGAGAGCTTGGACAATATTGTAACGAGCCTTAGCTTCTCCACTACGCAAAGCTAGTATACCTCTTTGGAGGAGCAAGCGGTTGTGGCTGTAACGTTCTGTTGTCAGAACTATTGGTTAGACATGGATGTATTATATGACTTGAACTTACACTTCTTAATATAACAAAGCCAACACGTTTCATGCATATGTTGTATTGTATTCTATGCTATCTAGTTTATTCTAAATGATATATGTATTTGTTTGCTCACTCATGCATGTATGGACTATTTTGTATAAGTATGTATGAATCTTTTTGAAATGTACGGTTGGTTTAACCATCACTTTGGATTGCTCTCTAACTTGCTTTCCAGCTTGTGATTCATCTTCGCTCGTGTGTTCCCTTCCAAGTCGCATACTATTACAGGTTTCCAAGGGGCACACTCACCTCACCCCCATGTGTTAGAACCTCTCATGCACCTTCCTTGGCTTGCTGCACATGTCACACACTTGCTATCAACATAGACATCTTACTTGCCTCTATGCGAAATCGTGGTCAAGGCATTATCGTATGACCCATTGCTGGGACTCCTACACCAAATGGTATGAGGTCTAATTGGGACTTCTTACCAAGGAGATCCCCTTACATGTTGGTGGGTCCAACATTGTCAACAAGTCTTCTTGGTGATAGGGTTATACAATTTATAAGAATTTTTTTGCTCATTATAACGAGTAAATATACATTTTTCACTTTTATCATCCAACTTGCCTCTTAGATCTTTAGTTACATGTGCATATGATACACATCCAAACACTCTAAGATGAGATACAATAGAAGGAATACATGATCATTCTTCCTCTAAAATTCTGTTCATCACACTCTTTATAGGAGATCTATTTATCACATAAACAACACATGCAATTGATTTTTCCCAATACTCATTTGACAAGTTTCTTCCTATTAGCATGCTTCTTGCCATGTTCATAATGGTTTTGTTCTCTCTCTGCTACACCATTATGCTGCAGTGTGTATATAGTTTTAAACTACATCTTGATTCCATTTTGTTTGTAGTAAGTATGGAATGGCTTCGAATCATATTCTCCACCACGAGATGATCTCAATACCTTGATCTTATGATCACTTTGGTTCTTTGCTAAGGTTTTTAATTCTTTGAAATTTGCAAAAGTTTCAAACTTCTGCTTAAAAAAACCCACATATTTCTACTGAAATCGTCAATAAACGTGAGGAAGTAACAATTTCAACCAATTAACTATGTTCGCATAGGTCCACATAGGTCTATATGAACTAGCTCTAGTGGCTACTTTTCTGTGTATACAACTCCTTTCGAAAAACTTTCACGATGTTTCTTTCCCAAGATGCAACACTCACAAGTACTAGAAGGTTCTTTGATGGGAGGTAATGCTCTAACCATTTGTTTTTCTGAAACAATCTCAAACTAGAGAAATGCAAATGTCCAAATCGAAAGCGCCATAACCAGTAATCATTAGAACATGCAACTGTACAAGAATTGACATGATCATTGTAATTCATGATTAGAGGAAGTAGTCCGTTCCTCGTTATCTGCACCTTAGCTATCAACTGCTTGCTTGGGTGCTTTCCATATATAACACGCTCTTGTCCCTAAAGAATAACCATGCATCCTTTATGCATTAATTGTTCAGTGACTTGTCATATTATGTTTGATACCAGGGATATATTATACCTTTAAGATTGTCTTCGATTCCCTTGCTTTGTCAGAATGTTGACCATTCCTTGGCCATCTACATCCACAGTCTTGTCAGTGCCCAACTTTACCTCTGTCTTGACATATTCATCCATATTCGCAACCAAATTCTTGTTGCCTGTCATGTGGTTACAACAACCACCGTCTAATAGCCAAAAATTATTATAAGGTTCATGCATGGCATGACAAGTTAGGAACATGGAGTCAGTGTTCTTTGTAGTTACATTAGCTCTCTGCTTTCCTTGATCAACTATTCTCTTCTTGTAATCGCGTACATAGTGACCAAATTTATTGCAATAATAACATCTCACCTTGGATTTTTCAACCCTTTGGTTGTTGGTGAAGCTTTTGTTGTTGGTTCCACTTTCTTGTTCCTGCTCTTCTCTGCCATTTTTTTGACCACCTATTCTTCCACCTCGTCCTCTGCCTCTCGGTCTATCTCTGCCTCAACCTATGTCTCTTGAGATAGAAACATGACTTTTAAAAGCATTTTCTAAGGAGGAATCCTTATTTCTGTCTATCCTCGCCTCATGGGATAGAAGTGATCCCATCAATTCATCAATTGTCAGCATCACCAAATCTTTGGCTTCTTCAATAGCTGCTACTACAACATCAAGCTTAGTAGACAAAGATCTAGGGGAATTTTCAACCACTATTTGATCTTGAATGTCATCACCATATATCTTTCATTGGTTTACAATAGTTAGTACCCGATTCATGAATGAATCAATATCATCTGTTTCCTTCATCTCAAACTTAACAGTATTGACTTTGGCTATACCTTTATAGCTCATCGCCAAAGTCTCCCACACTGTCTTTGATTAAGATGTAGTCATAATCTTCTGGAACACTGCTTGGTCCACTCCTTGTTGGATAAGATGCAATGCTTGTGCATTTTTCTTTTTGTATTTTATCAATTGCTTCCTTTCTACATTATTGAGAGCTCGTTCTTCTACTTCATTCATAGATTCCAGAAATCCGAACTAGACACTCCCAAACATCACGAGCCTTTAACATTGTCTCCATCATAATAGTCCACATTTCATAGTTCTTCCCTATAAATGTTAAAAATTACGACTAGAAACTAGATAAATAATAAAAAACCCTTATTTTTTATAAATTTATTTTAAAATATATATATATTATTTCAAAATAAATTATTTTTATAAACTTTGCAAAGCCTTTTTAAAATGCTTTGTAATGAATATTTATAAGCTACCCACAAATATATTCTTAAAAAATATACTTTTAAACTACTTTAATACCACTTTGAAAACCCCACGTGAGCTTTTAAATGCTCTTTGGTATGACTTTTCGAAAGGAATCCACGTCATTTTTTATTTTTATTTTAATTTATTTTATTTTGGAACTAAAAAACTTTCAAACTTACGAAGACCTTTCTAAAGGTGAGTGGGCTGTAGCACTCACTGATAGATAGCAGTTGTGGCAGCGAAGGTATTCTTGATTTTGTCACACCTTTTACACTAACAACGTGCAGGTGTCGCACCGAACTATCACACTTCTAACATTTTAATCATGCGACACTTTTGCAAAGCGATTTTTTTTTTTTTTAAATTATTGGTCTTTTTCACTTGGCTCTCTTCTTGTTGGCTTTTCAGGTTCCATGGATCTTATATTCCTTCCTCACTTTGATATCAAATTGTTGGAAAAGTAGAGGAAGAAAGGCGTAAATTTCACACAAAAAAATCAACCTTTCTCTAGTGTTAGAGACTACCCTTATGATATGTCATTTTGCGTTATACTTCGTCCACCGTTTGGGATTGTTACAACTTTCCCTTAGGATTTAATCTCACGTAAATGAGGGCATTTTTCTTCACAAAGATTTGGATTTATTGTAAGAATACCTTGTTGAGGGTTTTTTCTTTATTAATCTAATTATTAATCTGCTTTTTTTTTTCTTTAATATTTTATATGAGGTTTCTAACTTGAATAGAGGCTTACCAGGCTGAGAGAAACCCTCATACCTCGATCTTAATGCTCGTTGATAATGTATGGGCATATTGCCAAAGATATTTTCAGACAAGTATGACTAATTCTTACTCTTAAACTAAAATTTCATTTTAGAGGACCTGTGTAGTCAACCCATTGGGGTGAACTTAACTGGAATATTTATGACACATGGCTTTATATAAAGAAATAGATTATTTACAATAGGTTCAAAATGAATTACAAGAAAAGGTACAAGGTGATGAAATCAATTTTTGATTTGCTCTATAGGTCCAAACATGAAACTCCCACTTTTAGCCTGATCTATTTTGCTATTGGAGTAAACATTTTATTTTGGATGAACTTTCAAGGGATTTTGGAGTTTCTAAATTTTCTCTACCGTATTAGGATGCTTCTTGAGTTTGCAACTTTTGTTTGGTTAAGAATAAGACATCAAGATCTCCAATGACCTTACAAAGTCCCTTTAAATACATTTTGGGTCACTGTCCTCTACATCCCACCATCAATATTATTCATTATTTTCATGTGTTTGTTCGCCTTTAAAACTATAATTGGAAGCAACATTGTTGTAATAGTACGCTTCTTATTATACCGTTGCATAGGGTACATGAAAGTAAGGGAGTGTTCGAAGTTTGTTAAGTTAGAACAAGAAGTCATAGTATCAACTTCTAAAGATCATGAATAGAATGAGGAAGATGAACACAAACAAATGTGGGTTGGTGGGCCGCCACCCCCGCCAACCATATAACATATATATACCATATATACGGGCCAACAACCCACGTGACAGTGGAGGCGGCGAGGTTAGAACTTGCCCGGCCTGGTGGGCCGGCTCGCCAACAAGGCGACCCCAAATTACATGCGCTGGCCCATAAAATACCACCAAAAAACCATAAATCTGCCAAAAAAATATTCAAACACCAAATAACTGCATACCATATATGGGTCGGCGGGGTTAGATCCCCCAACCACCCTGGTGCCAATTTTGACCCCCACCAACGAGCTTAACGAGCTTTCCTTGACAACTTCGCTTGAGAGTTTGTGTTTAATCTATCCTTTGTTCATTTGACCAACGGAGGTCGGAGGAGGGGGACCCACCTCAGGCAGGCCACACTTTTCGAGACAGATATATTCCAAGGGAGTATTCCATAGAATATTCCACAAAATATTCCATGCAAAATCAATGAGGACATTAAAAAATTCTCTATAGGGCAAAAATTCGCAGTGACATAATCATGCCAAGTTTATACTCAAACGAACCAAAATTTAGAAGGGAATGGGATGGTGTGGTTCGTTTCCTCATATGAGCAGCAAAATTCTAGTAAGTCAACAATAATAAATCTTTGGGGAATCTTCGAGAATACTGAGAGTCCAAATTTTGACGGTGTCAAAAAGGGGTCAAGTTTAAAATCATTCAACACGATTTCATGCCACAGATTCAATGGTGTAGTTCATTTCATCAATAGAGCTTCACATTTTCAGGGCATCCCTGGAAGTGGAGGTATATGATGCAGTGATTCCATGTGTTTCTTTTATTTGCTGAGATGATGATTTTGTTGTTGAGATCCTTGTTACCATTACATTGAAGGATACTTGTATGCCACATCATATGAGAATTAGATATCTTGTCATGCTAAAGGAGGGCCCATATGAGTGAGAGTTCCTGTAGGAGAATGTCTCGTGGAGAGACATGCCGCTCTTGTTGAGAGAGTTTATCCTTGTAATGACAAAGAATATACAATGTACATCATAATCATATTGCAACATTTAATGAAGCGACCTCCACACTCTTGACACCGGGTCTGAAGATGTAACCCACACTAGGTGAGCTCCATTATCAATGTATGCGTGTTCTCTGATTTGATGGCTGCCATTATGTTTCCTCTTCTTTAAAGTTTGCACATGTGGTTTTTCATACTCTTTCACATGAAATTATGCTAACATCACATAAGTAAAATATCTTGGTTAATTCTGGTAGTTGAGAGATTCTGGATCAAGTTTGGTATCAGAGCGGTCTTCTTGCTGATGCGAATTGCGAGTGTGAATGATTGATCATGCAACTAGAAAAGAAAATGGAGGATCATAGATACCTCTATGAGGCCTTCTACAAGATGGCCAACATGGTAGATTTAATGTATGCGTATTATGAGGAGAAGATGGCAAGAGAGGAACGAGAGAAAGAAAGCGCAGAGGACGATGTTCCATTTACCCCCTCGAGTGAATATTCTTCTTCTTCATCGTCTTCTCATCATTTAGATGAGGAGATCAATCAAAGTCTTCAAGCAGGGTGTTGAATTGAGGAGACTTCTACGAGAAGAAAAAGAGGATAAGCAGAGATTGCAATTTTAGTTACGAGCCACAAAAGAGGCCTTGGAAAAGTTGAAGCAAAATGAAGGCTTAACGAAGCCATCATCACTTGCTTTACAGTTTACAACTGAGGTAAACAATGTTGATTGTTTTTCAGTTTCATTTTCACATGATGCTATTTATGTTGGAAGCCTTGAGGTACCCATTTCAGAAACCAACCTGAGACTCCTTACCAAGATGGAATACACTAAAGGAGAGTGCTCAAAGGTAGCAGAAGCTTCCAAGGCATTGCCGAAACCATCGAGGAAATAAGATAATTGGAATACATCACAATCCACCCATAACAATGCACATTGTAGAGGAAGAGCTAAGGCAAGCTCTCATCGTCAACATTGCACCAAAGAAAGTTGAGAGAGCTATAAAAAGTCAATATTCTAAAGTTCATTTTGATTACAAGCATATCAATGATGAGCAGGAATCATGGCTTATAAAACCATGTAGTTTTTGTGGCTTGCATAACCAAGTCATTTCCGAGTGCTGGAAGAGAATGGAAACAAGAAAGAGAATGAGATGTGAAAGACCTTCTCCACATCACGGAAGGAAGAAGGTTAAGAAGGTTTGGAGGAAGAAGATTTTTTGAAAGCATTGTAACATAGGTGGATATCAAAGAGCCACGTGTTGGAGGCTCCATCCAGAGCAGTGTCTCAAGGACAAAGTGCCCATGCAGGAACCAATTGGTGAAGATTTTCAACAAGTGAATCTGCCACATGGAGATGACCCATTCACTTTGATGGATGAGAGATGGTTTTCTTATATATGATAGCTTATCATGCTGCATTTTGTAAATCATGTGTTGCAACATAATTGATGATGTGTTTTCCATCTCTTATTAAAACAACGATGATGTTTTGGACTTTTATTGATAGTTGGGGTATTGGTTTCTCTTATGTTGTAAACTTGACCACAAAATGTGTGTTATAAACTCTTGTAAAGTATGGGGATTATTGGGTCATGATTGGTCATGTAATTGAGCATGTAGTTTGTAAATATTGTACTACTGGTTTGCAGAGGATGCAGGGGTTGGTTCACCACTTATGGATCCAAAAAACACAGGTGAAGGAGAATGAAGTGTGACCTATCAGGACACTTGTTGTGTAGACAATGTAACACAACAATTTTAGATTATGTTCATGCTTTTGGAGGACCGAAATCTCCTCAACCGGGAGGAATGATCCAAGTGGCTCTAGAAACGCTCAAAATTCAGAAGTGGCTTGGGAAAAGCTCAAAAATAAAAGTCAATGGATTAAAATGGAACTAGGGTTAGATCAAATATCTTGACGCAAGATTTCCAACGACACGAGCGACACCTCAATCCGAGTTCGTATGTGAAAGTTATGGCAAGTCAAATTTTTGGTCAAACTAGGTAGCGCCTAATGAGGCAACAATTTGGCATTTACCAACGCATGGATTTCGAACGCTAGAATAGGTGAATTTGTCACCTCTTTAATTTTGTCGATAAACCCAAAAAACCGGTCGATATTTTTTTGGCTAATTCATTGTTATATAACAAAAAAATTATTAAAAAAGGGGCCGGTTGACCGACGGTCACATCCAACCAACCAAGCCCAATAGTATTATATTGTATTATAAAAAAAACACAAACAAACGTGGGTTGGCGGGCCGCCACCCCCCCGCCAACCATATAACATATATATACCATATATACAGGCCAACAACCCACGTGACAGAGGAGTTGATGGGGTTCAAACCCACTCGACCCGGTGCACTAGATCGCCAATCAAGTGACCCCAAATTGCATGCGCCAATCCATAACACACCACCCAAAAAATATTCAAATGCCAAATAACTGCGTACCATATATGATCGGTGGGGTTGGAACCCCCAACCACCTCGATGTTGATTTTGACCCCCATCAACAAGCCCAATGGGTTTTCCTTGACAACTCCGCCCAAGAGTTTGTATTTAATCCATCCTTTGTTCATTTGACTAATGAAGATCATAGGTCGAGAATGAGCGACAGAACCAGGTGTAGAGGGGAACCTAGCCTAGGCATGGCACATTTTTGGAGACGAGTATATTCTAAGGGAATATTTCTTAGAATATTCCTTAGAATATTCCAAGCATAATTAGTGAGGAATTTAAAATATTCTTCCACAATATATTCCATGCATAATTAGTGAGGAATCTAAAAGATTCCCTGGAGGGAAAAAAATTCACATTGACATAATCATGCCAATTTTATACTCAAACGAATTAGAATTTTACAGGGAACATGATGGTGTAGTTCGTTTCCTTATCTAAGCAGTAGAATTTTAGGTAGTTAGTAGTAAGGAACCTTTGGGGAATCTTCGAGATTCCCGAGGGTCTAGATTTTGACAGTGTCAGAAAGGGGTCGAGTTTACAATAATTTGACATGATTTCACGCCACGAATTCAATCGTGCAGTCCATTTTGTCAGCATAGCTGCGTATTTTTAGGTCATCCTCAGAAGTGGAAGTATATGTTATGATACCAGCTCAAGAAAAGATAGAAAAGATAGATCAACGCCTTAGAATTCAGCCTCTTCGAGGGGGCAACCTCCTTTACATTACATAAATGAACAATTCTTGGATGATTCAAATGACAAAACCTCCTTTCTATATATAGGAGTCTAAGGAGTCACAATATAATCCAGCCGACCTAACAATAATAATATAAAGCCACAAAAATAACAATAGAGGGATTCTATGGGGCATAGTAATAACAATATGGGGGCAATAGGGGCACAACAATATTAATAAGGGGTATAACTACAATAGTAATGGGGTAATCACTAGTATTATAGGGACCCAACATGCCCCTCTCCTTCAAAAAAGTGTTGTCCTCAACGCTTGAGTAGTTCTGGATACTTCTGCATAAAATTCTCATCCTCCCATGTGGAATCTTCAGCGGATAAGTTCTTCCACTTGATAAGATACTCTGAAATTGATCGATTTCGTAGCTGTCGAGTTCTTGTTTCTGTGACTGCTTCCGGTTCCAATATAATTTTTCCTTCCTCATCAAGTTCTGGCAATATTGTTTGAACTGGGAGCTTGTCACCTATAACCTTCTTTAAACATGAAACATGGAAAACTGGGTGCAATCGAGAAGCTGCAGGAAGCTCCAATTTGTATGCCATAGTACCAATCTTTTGCAACACCTTGTACGGACCATAATACTTTGGTGATAATTTATTATCCTTCTTAGCTTGCTTGAGGGACATTTGCTTATATGGTTGTAGCCGTAGGAATACCCAATCACCTACATCAAAACTTCTTTCACTGCGATGTTGATCTGCCTGTTGTTTCATTCTATTCTGTGCCAACACGAGGTTATCCTTTAAGAGTTGGAGGACTTGTTGTTGATGTTCGATGTGATGTTCCACTGCCTGAACCTTAGAATTTTCTCTTAAATATGATGTGATGGATGGTGGTTGATACCCATAAAGTGCCATAAATGGGGTCATTTTTGTTGCTGTATGGAAGGAAGTGTTATACCACCATTCAGCCAGAGGCAACCATTTGACCCATTGTGTCTGTTTATCAGATACAAAGCAACGAAGATATCCTTCCAAACATTTGTTTACTATCTCAGTTTTCCCATCAGATTGAGGATGATAAGATGAGCTATGAGCTAACTGAGTACCAAGACAAGAAAATAATTCTGTCCAAAAATTTCCAGTGAAAATGGGATCTCTGTCACTTACAATAATCTTTGGGTTTCCATGTAGCTTTTGAATTGTTTCCATAAATGCAGTAGAAACTGTACTGGCTTTAAATGGATGTGATAATGCACAAAAGTGTGCATACTTGGTAAGTCTGTCAACTACCACCATGATGACACTCTTTCCCTCAGACTTGGGTAAACCTGTGATAAAATCCATTGAAACCTCCTCCCAACGTTGGCTTGGAATGGATAAAGGTTGTAATAGACCCGGTGTCTTAATTGTTTCAACTTTATTTTGTTGGCAAACCAAACATTCTGCCACAAACTTTTGAATATCTGATTTAAGGCCATCCCAAAAAAATTCCTTCTTAACCCTGTGGTAAGTTTTTAAAAATCCTGAGTGCCCTCCTAAGGGAGAAGTGTGCAATTCCATAAGAATCTTTTGTTTTAGCTGGGAATTCTTACAGAGGTATAAGCGATCTTTGTACCATAACGAATCATTTTGCCAGCTAAATGTATCAGACGTACTGGAATCTTGTTGTAACTTTCGAATAAGTGCCCACACTTCTTCATCATTCTTCCATTCCTCCCTTGCTTCATTTATCCAATCTGGTTGGATAATAGAAATGGTGCACAACAATGCTTCCACATCCTCATCCTTTCTTGAGAGTGCATCTGCCACCACATTTTGCTTCCCTTTTTTGTAGATGATTTCAAAGTCATAACCCAACATCTTTGTGACCCACTTTTGTTGCTCTTCAGAGGATAATCTTTGTTCTAAAAAGTATTTAAGGCTATCATGATCCGTTTTTACCTTGAAGTGTCTTCCCATTAGGTAGGGTCGCCATTTCTTAAGTGCATGGAGTATTGCCAACATTTCCTTCTCATAAATAGCTTTGCTTAAAAACTTTCCCTTGATTGGACGACTTTCAAAAGCAATGGGTCTTTCATCTTGCATTAGAACAGCACCAATTCCATTTCCTGAAGCATCACATTCCACAATAAAGGTTTTTGTGAAGTCCGGTGTAGCTAAGACTGGTGCTTGGCACATTGCCTCTTTAAGATGTTCAAAGGCCTTTGTTGCTTCCGGAGTCCATGAAAATGCATCTTTCTTCAATAATGTTGTTAGAGGTGCTGCTATTCTCCCATAATTCTTAACAAACTTGCGATAATACCCTGTCAACCCAAGAAATCCTCGCAGATGCTTTATGGATGTGGGGATTTTCCATTCCTTAATGGCTTTAATTTTGCTAGGGTCTACCTTAACTCCTTCATGAGATACAATATGACCCAGATATTCCACCTCCTGGACTCCAAAGAAACATTTGGATCTTTTTGCATATAATTGTTTCTCCTCCAATAGTTGTAGCACCCTGTCAACATGTTCAACATGATCCTTCCAAGACTTGCTGTAGATTAGTATATCATCAAAAAATACTAACACAAATTTTCTAAGGAATGGTTTGAAAATTGAATTCATCAAACCTTGAAATGTTGAAGGTGCATTGGTAAGGCCAAAAGGCATGACCAAAAATTCATAATGACCCTCATGAGTTCTAAATGTTGTTTTCGGAATGTCTTCAATCTTCATTCTGATTTGATGATATCCTGAACGAAGATCCAACTTGGTGAAGTAAATTGATCCATGCAATTCATCCAGTAATTCATCAATGACAGGAATGGGGAACTTATCTTTAATAGTGAGCTTGTTGAGCTCCCTATAATCTGGACACATGCGCCATGATCCATCCTTCTTGTGCACCAATACTACTGGAGCAGAGAAAGAACTTTGACTCGGTTGAATTATACCAGCCTCTAGCATTTCTGCAACCATACGTTCAATTTCACTCTTTTGGACATAGGGATATCTGTACGGCCTGATGTTTGGAGGAACACTTCCTGGAATCAGATGAATAGCATGATCATGATCACGCATAGGTGGGAGACCTTTGGGAGTCTCAAATACCTTGGAATGATTGTCCAGGACTTTTTGGAGATCTGGAGAAATAGATGATTCCGATGTGGAAACATCTAGCGAACATAATTGTGCAATTACACCTCTTTGCTCCTTTTTTAGAAGCTTTGTCATACCATTAGAGCTGATTATCTTTCCTGGTTTCCCTGCAATACCCCTTAATTCAACTTCCTTTCCTTCCGTAGAAAATTTGATGAAAAGTTCTTGAAAATTAAAAGCTATTGTACCCAAGGATTGTAGCCATTGGACTCCTAGTACAACATCAGCACCTCCCATTGGAATGGAAAGCATTGGGCTAGTCAATACATATTCTCCCATGGATAGCTTGATATTATGGCACTTTCCAGAGCAATTTATTGTTCCTCCATTTGCAATCATCACTTGACACTCTGGTGCTGGATATAGGAAGCAATTCAATTCTTTTGCTACCTTACAATGAATAAAATTGTGGGTGCTTCCTGAATCAATCAACACTATTACCTTTTTCTTCTTGATTTGTCCTTCTATCTTGATGGTTTGAGGAGTGGTAATTCCCGCCAATGCATTACAAGATATGGTCGGATTTATTTGTTCTTCATCTAGGCTTTGTTCCTGGAGTATATCCTCTTCTTTTGACCTTTCTTGCTCCTTTTCTTCTTCCTCTTCACAATCTATGTAGAATAATTTCTTCTCAGCACACTTATGACCTTTAGTGTATTTGCTATCACAACTGTAACAAAGCCCTTTTGCTCTTTTTTCTTCCAATTGTTGTGGTGTCAACCTTATAGGTTGTGGAAGACTAGGGGCAACAACACTTCCGTCTTTATAGTTGTGAGTGGTATGCTTCCTGGTTGCCATAATTTTGCTTTCCATTTTTCTTGCTAACCTGAATGCCTTCTCTAATGAATCAGGTTCCCAAAGGCGAACATCATGTTGGATATTATCCTTTAAAGACCCTATGAACACATCAATCCTATGCTCCTCTGGAATATCTTTTACCCTTATGTTCAATTTTTGGAACTCCTCAATGTGCTCCATTATTGAACCCTTTTGTTTGAGACTTATCAATTGGCTAAAAAAAGTGTTGCTTTTTGTATCCTCATAATGTGCTATCAATTCTTCCGTAAAAATTGCCCAAGTGATAAATTGTTTACGAGAGAAAAGCCATTGATACCATACAAACTGATTTGGTTCCAAATATAAAGTTGCCATACGTACCTTTTGTGTGTTTTGCACATTATTGAGATCGAAGAATTGCTCCATCTGTAATATCCATGTGGCGGGATCCTTGCCATCAAACTTCCTCATATCGATTTTTGGAATATGGTGAGTCTTCGATCCAACATTAGAGTCTATGGAATCATGATTAACATTTCTTTTGTTCTCATCATGAGTTTCCTTTAGTACCCTTTCACCCTTAGTGACCATTTACAACTTATTCATATTTATCTTCAATTCTTCCATCTTATCATCCATGCCATCAATTTTAGCGTCCATGCCATTCACCTTAGCATCCATGCCATTCACCTTAGCTTCCATGCCATCCATCTTAGCTTCTACGCATTTCTTTAAACAATCCATATTATCTTCTACACCTTTCTTTAAACCATCCATCTTAGCTTCTACATCTTTCCTTAAACCATCCATCTTAGATTCTGTTGCTTTTTGTGCAAGTGACACTTGTTGCACTTGTTCTTGTAATTTTGATATATCATATAGCATTTCTTCTTCTTCTTCATGAGTCATGCTAGAGCTTTCAGGTTCCTTACTAGGTGTTTGCATTTTCTTTCCTCGGGGCATCAGTTACCGATAATAATGCTATATTATGCCCTTTGAATTCCTTCAAAATAAATTTTCAAACCAAGCTTAAGCAAAAATTTAAGAAAATCTACACACCTTTTTTCACTTTGTAGGAGCTCGATATTGCCTCTGATGTATCTCTGTAGTTTCCGATCATCTAGTTCTAAATTTGTGACTTGCAGTAGCCCTCTGGGTCCTCTTTTCAATGCCACAAGTCTGACCCAAATTGGATTCTCCAATGAAGAGTTATGTGAAATCTCCCACAGTGACTTGATTATAGACTAGTTCAGTAGAGCGAACTTGTACGACGTGCCACGAGTCACCGTTTCAATCTTTAGATCTGAAAAAATGCATACAAGAAACTACAGTCTGTCCTCTTTCTGTACCTTCTTACAAAATTTCAATCCGATCCCCAGAGAGAAAGTTATGACGATTTTCCCCAGGTCACCTGTTTGGAATTTAATTCAGGAGTCTGCAAAAAGACCAACTTCCCCAGATCATATCTTTGCAAATATAGTGCGAAAAGCTCTGAAATTTGGACCAGAGGTTTAGCGCGATTTCTTCTCAAATGGGTTTTTTTTTGCAAATTCTGAAACGTCGCAGAAAAAAGTTATAGCGAAAATTCCACGATGACCTGTTTGGAGCAGCGAAACCCTAGAATCCAAAGCTCTGATACCAAATGTTATGAAACCAGCTCAAGAAAAGATAGAAAAGATAGATCAACGCCTTAGAATTCAGCCTCTTCGAGGGGGAAACCGCCTTTACATTACATAAATGAACAATTCTTGGATGATTCAAATGACAAAACCTCCTTTCTATATATAGGAGTCTAAGGAGTCACAATATAATCCAGCCGACCTAACAATAATAATATAAAGCCACAAAAATAACAATAGAGGGATTCTATGGGGCACAATAATAACAATATGGGGGCAATAGGGGCACAACAATATTAATAAGGGGTATAACTACAATAGTAATGGGGTAATCACTAGTATTATAGGGACCCAACAATATATGATGGAGTGATGCCATGTCTTTCTTTTGATTTGCTGAGATGATGATTTTGTTGTTGAGATCCTTGTTACCATTATGGTGAAGGATAATTGTATGGCACGTCATGTGAAAATTAGATATCTTGTCATGCTAAAGGAGGGCCCATATGAGTGAGAGTTCCTGTAGGAGAACGTCTCATGGAGATACATGCCACTCTTGTTGAGGGAGTTTATCCTTATAATGACAAAAAATATACCATGTATATCATAATCATATTGCAACATTTAATGAAATGACCTCCCCACTCTTGACATCAGGCTCGGAGACATAACCCACACCGGGTGAACTCCGTTATCAATGTGTGTGTGTTATCTGATTTGATTGTTATGATTATGTTTCCTCTTCTTTAAAGTATGCACATGTGTTTTTTCATACTCTTTCACACGAAATTATGTTAACATCACAAAAGTAAAAGATCTTGGTTAATTCCGGTAGCCGAGAGAATCCAGATCACCACTTAATCATTTGAAGCTCTCTAGGGCCCAAAAACCTTTTAGTACATGTATCAGAAGCATTATAAGACTTTTCTTTTAATAGTTGTGATATATTTTTCTGTTTATATGTATTAAGGAGAATGGATCAATTTATTGTCTCTAGTACATATTCTTATTGAAATTTCTTGTCCTATTTTCTTTTCATGATCTTGGTTATTTGAAAACTACTTTCAAATTTATCAATGATTCTTTACATTTACGTGTGTCTTTATTAGATTTGTTATGCAACCAACTCACAAAAAGATAGGTCAACGACTTAAAAATTATCCTCTTCGAGGGGGAAACCTCCTTTACATTACATAAATGAACATTTCATGGATGATACAAATGACAAGACCTCCTTTGTATATATATGAGTATAAGGGGTCACAATATAATTAGAGCCTACATAACAATAATAATATAAGGGCACAACAATAACAATATTGGGCGCCCATGGGGCACAACAATAACAATGTGGGGGCTACATGGGCACAAAAATAACAATAAGGGGATACACTTGTATTATAGGGACCTAACATGCCCCTCTCCTTCAAAAAAGTGTTGTCCTCAACACTTTAGTAGTTATGGATACTCCTATATAAAATCTTCATCCTCCCATGTGGAATCTTCAGCGGGTAAGTTCTTCTGCTTAATGAGATACTCTGAAATTGATCAACTCCGTCACTGTCGGGTTCTTATTTCTATGACTGTTTCAAGCTTAAATATGATTTTTCTTCTTTATCAAGTTCTGATAACACTGTTTGAACTGGAATCTTGTCACCGATAACCTTCTTTAAGCATGAAACATGGAAAACTAGGTGTACTCGGGAAGATGCAGGCAAATTCAATTTATATGCCATAGTACTAATATTTTACAACACCGTGTAAGGATCGTAGTACTTGGGTGATAATTTATTATCCTTCTTAGCCTGATTGAGAGACATTTTTTTGTATGGCTGTATCCGTAAAAATACCCAGCCACCTACATCAAAACTTCTTTCACTACAATGGTGTTCTATTTGTTGTTTCATCCAATTCTGCACAAGAGTGAGGATGTCCTTTAAGAGTTGAAGAACTTGTTGTTGATGCTCAATGTGATCTTCCACTGGTTGAACCTTAAAATTTTCTATTAAAGATGATGTGATGGATGGTGGATGATATCCATAAAGTTCCATAAATGGGGTCATTTTTGCTGCTGGATGGAAGGAAGTATTATACCACCATTCAACTAGAGGTAACCACTTGCCCCATTGTGTTTATTATCAGATATAAAGCAACGAAGATATCCTTCCAAATATTTGTTCACTATCTTAGTTTTCCCATCAGATTGAGGATGATAAGATGAGCTATGAGCTAAATGAGTACCAAGACAAGAAAATAATTCCGTCCAAAAATTTCCAGTGAAAATGGGATCTCTGTCACTTACTATAATCTTTGGATATCCATGAAGCTTTTGAATTGTTTCCATAAATGCAGTAGAAACTGTAATGGATTTAAAAGGATGAGATAATGCACAAAAGTGTGAATACTTGATAACTCTATCAACTACCACCATGGTGACACTCTTTCCTTAAGGCTTGGTAAACTTGTGATAAAATCCATTGAGACCTCCTCCCAACGCTAACTTGGAATGACTAAAGGTTGTAACAGTCTCGAGGTCTTAATTGTCTTGACTTTATTTTGTTGGCAAACCAAACATTTCACCACAAACTTCTGAATATCAATTTAAGGCCATCCAAAAAAAAATCCTTTCTTGACACTATGGTAAGTTTTTAAAAATCCTGAGTGCCCTCCTAAGGGAGAGGTGTGCAATTCCAAAAAAATATTTTGTTTGAGTTGGGAATTCTTACAAAGATATAAGTGATCATTGTACCATAATGAATCATTTTTCTAGCTAAATGTATCAGATGTACTGGGATCTTGCTGCAACTTTTGAATGAGTGACCACACCTCTCCATCATTCTTCCATTAATCGCGTGCTTCGACTATCCACTCAGGTTGGATAATAGAAATGGAACAAATAATGCTTCCACATCCTCATCCTTTCTTGGGAGTGCATTTACAACAACATTTTGCTTCTCTTTTTTGTAGATGATTTCAAAGTCATAACCCAACATCTTTGTCACCAATTTTTGCTGCTCTTTTGAAGTTAATATTTGTTCCAAAAAGTATTTAAGACTATCTTGATCTATTTTTACCTTGAAGTGTCTTCCCATTAGGAAAGGTCGCCATTGCTTTAGTGCATGTAGCATTGCCAACATTTTCTTCTCATAAATAGGTTTGTGTAAATACTTTCCTTTTATTGGACAAATTTCAAAAGCAATGGTATTTCCTTCATGCATTAAAACAACACCAATTCAATTTCCTGAAGCATCACATTCCACAATAAAAGTTTTTATGAAGTCTAGTGTAGCTAAGACCCGTGCTTGGCCCATTGCCTCTTTAAGATTTTCAAAGGGCTTTGTTGGTTTTGGAGTCTAGGAAAATGCATCTTTCTTCAGTAATGATGTTAGCGGTGCCGTGATTCTCCCATAATTCTTAACAAACCTGCGATAATACCATGTCAAACTAAGAAATCCTCGAAGATGCTTTATGGTTGTGGGGATTTGCCATTCCTTAATGGCGTTAATTTTGTTAGGGTCTACCTTAACACCCTCATGAGATACACTATCCCCCAAATATTCCACCTCCTGTACTCCAAAGAAACATTTGGAGGTTTTTGCATATAATTGTTTCTCCTCCAATAGTTTGAGCACCTTGTCAACATGTTGAACATGATCCTTCCAAGACTTGTTGTAGATTAGTATATCATCAAAAATACTAACACATATTTTCTAAGGAAGGGTTTGAAAATGGAATTCATCAAACCTTGAAATGTGAAGGTGTATTAATAAGGCCAAAAGGCATGACCAAAAATTCATAATGACCCTCATGAGTTCTTAATGCTATTTTCATAATGTCTCTAGTCTTCATTCTAATTTGATGATACCCTGAAAGAATATCTAGCTTGGTGAAGTAAAATACTCCATGTAATTCATCCAACGATTCATCAATGACATGAATGAGAAATTTATCTTTAATAGTGAGCTTGTTGATCTCCCTATAATCCAAAAATATACGCCACGATCCACCCTTCTTGTGCACCATTACGACTAGAGCAAAGAAAGAGCTTTGACTAGGTTGAATTATACCAGCCTCTAACATTTCTGCAACCATATGTTCAATTTCACTATTTTGGGCATAAGGATATATGTAAGGCCTGATGTTTTGAGGAATAATTCTTGGAATCAAGTGAATAGAATGATCATGATCACGAATATGTAGGAGGCCTTTGGGAGTCTCAAACACCTTGGAATGATTGTCCAAGACTTTTTGGAGATATGGAGAAATAGATGATTTTGATGATTGAACCTCTAGTGAGCATAATTGTGTAATTACGCCTCGTTGTTATTTATTCAGAAGATTTTTCATGCCATTAAAGCTGATTATATTTCCTGATTTCCCTAGGATAGCCCTCAATTCAACTTCCTTTCCTTCCTAAAAAAATTTCAAGAGAAGTTCTTGAAAACTGAAAGCTATCGTCCCCAAAGTTTGTAACCGTTGGACTCCTAGTACAACATCAACACCACCCATTGGAATTTAAAGCATTGGACTATTCAATATATATTCTCCCATGGTTAGCTTGATGTTATGGCACTTTCCAGAGCATTTTATAGTTCCTCCATTTGCAACCATCACTTGAAACTCTGGTGCTGGATATAGGAAACAATTTAATTCCTTGGCTATCTTACAATGAATAAAATTATGGGTACTACCCAAATCAATCAAATCTATTACCTTTTTCTTCTTGATATATCCTTCTATCTTGAGAGTTTCAGGCGTGGTAATTCCTGCCAATGCATTACAAGATACGGTCAGATTCATTTTCTTCTTTATTTGGGGTTAGTTCCTGGTGTATATCATCCTCTTTTGACGTTTCTTGTTCCTTTTCTTCCTCCTCTTCACAATTTATGTAGAATAATTTCTTCTCGGCACACTTATGACCTTTAGTGAAGTCTTAAATGTGCTCCACTATTGAACCCTTTTGTTTGAGATTTATTAATTAGCTAAAGAAGGTGTTACTCTTTGTATCTTCATACTGTGCTATCATTTCCTCCGTAAAAATTGACTAAGTGATAAGTGATTTATGAGAACAAAGTCATCTATACCATACAAACTTATTGGGTTCTAAATATAAAGATGCAATACATACCTTTTGTGAGGGTTGCACATCATGTAGATCAAAATATTGCTCCATCTATAGTATCCATGTTACCAGATCCTTGCCATCAAACTTCCTCATATCTATCTTTGGAATGTGGTGGTTCTTAAACCCCACATTGGAGTCTCTAAAATTGTAATTCATATTCCTTTTGTCCTCATCATGATTTTCATGGATTACCTTGTCACCACCGGGAAGCCTTTCTTGCAACAACTTTGTCAAACCTTCCTTCAAACCTTCCATGTATGCTTTTAAACCATTCATGTTTCCTTTTAAACCATCCATGTCACCTTTTAAACCATCCATGTCACCTTTTAGTTCATCTTTGGTTTCTCTTTGTGAGAGCAAAATTTGTTGCACTTGGTCCCGTAATTTTGATATATCATGCTGCAATTCTTCCTCTTCATGCGTCATAGTAGAGCTTTTTGAGGGATTAATGGGTGTAGAATTATTTTGCTTATGAGGAATTTTATAACCCAATATTGATATCTATGCTTCAATATGCCCTTGGAATCAAGAAAGAGTTATGCCAAATCTCCCACAATGATCTGATTATGGATTGGTTCAATAGAGTGAAGTTGTACGAGATTCTACGTGTCACCGTTTCAACCTTCGGCCCTGAAATTGATACACGAAAAACTAAAGTCCGTGGAATTTCAACCACTTTTTCTAGAATTCAAATCCGATTCCTAAATCGAAAGTTATGACAATTTTCCCTAGGTTTCCTGCTTGAGACAAAATTCTGGAGTCTGCAAAAACCCTAACTTCCCCGGATCATATATCAGAAAATATAGCAAACCAATATCTGAAATTTGTATACAAATTTCACCAAGATTTCAGCTCCATGTGGTAAAAATTTCAGTTTCTAAAGCCTCGTAGAAAAAAAATTATAGTGAAAAATCCAAGATGACCTATTTAAAGAAGCGAAACCCTAGAATCCAAAGCCCTAATACCAAATATTATGCAACCAACTCACAAAAAGATAGATCAATGACTTAAAAATGATTCTCTTCAAAGGGGTTACCTCCTTTACATTACATAAATGAACAATTCCTAGATGATACAAATGACAAGACCTCCTTTGTATATGTATATGAGTATAAGGGGTTACAATATAATAAGAGCCTACATAACAATAATGATGTAAGGGCACAATAATAACAATTGTGGGCTTCTATGTGACACACCAATAACAATATGGGGGCTACATAGGCACAAAAATAGCAATAAGGGGGATACACTAATATTACATGGGCCTAACAAGATTAATACTATCATTTTTCTTCTAAAGGTCCACTTTATTTACTTTGTTCATGGAAGCACATTATATTAATTATAATTGTTTTGTTTCACAAAGCTAACATTTCTTGCTTGTCTCAAAAGTAATACAAATTCTCTCTTATGTTGCTATCTTGACCAAGGGATGTCTTTAAGTTCATCATAATGGCAATTGGATTGATTTCTTGGATAGGGCTCCTATCCCAAATGGTGTGAGGTCTCTTTAAGACTTTATACTGAGACCCCTTTGTGTTGGTAGAAAAAAATTCCAAAAAGATAGATAAATAAATTGAAAGAAATTAAAGGGGATGGAAAAGGTGAACAAAAATATATAAATTAAGGAAACAAAAAAATTGATGAAGGGATAATAAATAAATTTATGAATAATAAAAATAAAAGAAATGAAGTTTATTAAAAAAGAAGAGTGACAGTGTTTGTGGGTGACCGAATTGATGATGGTTGTGTTATGGAGTATTATGTAAATTGGGTCTATGCATGGAGCTAGGTTACACGTTTTTGCAAGTGAGGGCGTGCCGTGGGTAAAAAAAGATAGCTCGATCAAGCCTTTTTAAGCCCTCGATTGAGAAATATTTAAGCCGTTGATCGAGCTATTTGAGGGCTTAAAGATTTCTCGATCAAGCATTAAAAAGAATGTCGGATCGAGGTCTTCTGTAACCTGAGGTCAGGGGCTTGAACGAGCTATTTTTTTGAAATTTCCTTCCAATACATCCAACACACAGAAATAAAAAAAGTGGCTCGATTGAGCCATTGCTTAACCACATTAAGTGCTCGATCAAGCTATTTGGATTTTTATCTTAAACACTCGATCAAGCATTTTAAGCGCTCGATTGAGCTTTTGAGAGCCCCAAAAAATAGAGTTTTAGCTCCCCTTTTGTAGATTTCTATGCAACACCATTTTGTTGCTTAGTAGACTTAGGGCAAAATGTCCTTAAGTGGCAGATTTGATCATGTCAGTTTTGTGAAGGAATCCTCTATCCAATGGCATATGAGTTTAACACTTTCAAATTCATATGATATTTTTCATCTAATTTCTTTTAAACATAATGCTTGAAATTTTTCTGGACAATTTCAAAGGGGATGAATAAAAAATCAATAACATAAAATATACATAATGGAAAAATTTCGAAAAATACCACTATCTTCGTTGACGAGTCCTCTTCAAAAGGGTACTCTTGATTTTTCAATTTATTTAAACAGTTGAAAAAAATCTTATGCGAACACGTGTCTCCAAAATGCAATTGAAAGATTGCTTCACCAATATATATATATATATATATATATATTAAAAATTACGCATTGTAGACTAAGTTACACACATACCTCTTAAGATGTGCAAACATTTGCAAGGGCACAAATTTCATTTAATGGAAAATTGACAGACACTATTTTTTTTTGATAAAAGAGATTTTTTTGAAATTTTATCATTACGTTTGGCCCAAAAGTATAACCTATCTTCATACATTTACCCAATTATATGTTTAAATTTCCCCTATTAATTTATATTTATTAAAAAATCATAAATAGACAACTAAAAATGCTAATAATAATTATTATAGTAATAGTTATAAATGACCCATGATATGGGTACAAAACCAATCGAATTACAAATTCTTTTATATACCAAAAAAAACCGAGTAAAAAGGAGAATTAAAAAAAAATAAAAATATTATATGTAATAAATGGAGAGATAATAAGGAGAAGTTATCATTTAATGATGTTATTTATAATCTTGATTCATAATTGATTTTAAAGTCATTGTTTTTAGCTAAGTATAGGGGATGGTTTTGGATTTTTATAAGTTGCCTATTTTTTAATATTTTTTTTAGAAGAATATTCTATTGGAGTGGAAGCTTTGAAATTTAAAACAAATTTAATGTTTATTTAAAAAGATAATATATTTATAGAGAAGATAAATATTATATTTTTTAATCTTAATTTTAATGATAATTTTGATTTTAATGACGTATAAAGTAGTGTAATTATAAAAATCAAACTATTTGTGGATAGGTATTATTATTATACATTTTATTTTACTAAAATAAAAAAACAATAAAACTAATTAAATTATAATTTTATTTTAAATTATTATTAATAATCATGAAATAAAATAATATATAAATCAAACATATATACATTTAAAAAATATGGAAAAAGATTTTCAAGTATGGAGATTTAACTCCAATTAATCATAGAGATTTTTAATTTGTAAATAGACTTTGTTATATTACCATGGAGTAATACCATGACTTATCACTATCACAAACCAAAAAATAAATAACTAATTTTAAATAACACTTGTTCATATAATATTTTTTAATTAATTAATTTAGTTAAACTAAAAAATCTGCATAATTATTTTGGAAATAAAGTGTAATCTTTAATTTGTGATATTAATATAAGATGGAAATTACCATTCACCCAATAATTATTAATAAATTTAAATATTAAAAACCCTATTCTTTAATATTCTTCTTTCTTAATATCTAAAAATATTTTTTAAATACCAAATAATATTGTAATTTTTTATTATTTAAAAAATATTTTAAAAAACACAAATATATTTATTAGTGTCTAGATTATTCAACAATTCTTTCACAAATTCTAAATAAATTAAACAAAATATATATCTTTAATGGAGTAAAAATGTAAAACATTTAAACTAAGTATTTTTGAAATCAATGAATCTTTTTACCAGTGCGTTTATCTTTAAGATCAATATAATGAACTTAATTCAATTATCTTTGATGTGAAATCCTTCATCAAATTATTGAATAAAAGTAAAGTCTCTTGTATCACAAATAAAATAATCTCCATATATTAGTATCTCATATATTAATTTATTTATATAAATTTTGCCATAAACCTTTACAATATGAATAGTTAATTAATTGATAACATTAATAAACTTTTAAGAGAAAATGAATTTACCAGCCTTAAATATCCTTTTAATTTAAGATGAAATATGTAGGGGAATCAAATTAATTTTGTCTCAGAAGCGTGATATTCCAAAATTAATGTTTCTGAAGTGTTTTTCTAGATGGGTGTTTAGAATTTTATTTAAAAATATTATATACATTCAAAATGAATTAATAACTACGGAATATAATTTTAGTTTAAGAAAAAATTAAATAAATCAGATTAAATTTGAAAAATAAATAAATTATTATTGTTATTTATAAATCTTGAATTAAAATATATAATAAAAAAATGCTATGTATCATATATAAATTTAATTATTATAATTTATAGTATTTTTTAAATTGATACATAAATTTAATTATTATAGTTTATAGTATTTTTTAAACATTTTATTATTATTATTATTAATGATGATGTTAGAGTTTTTATTAGAAAAAATTGATGTTTCATACTTTCCAAATAATATTTCTAGTAAAAAAATTGATACAATATGATTTCCAAGTGAGAAAATCTATTTAGTTGGCTCTTTATTTTTACGCTAAAAGTGTTTTCTCTCCAGGGTTGGGTGGGAAAATATTGTTCACCCACCCAATCTGGGAGCTTCATTTTCATCTTTCGAGCCAATTATATTTTGACACGTGAAACAAGTTGCGGGCAAGTTTTGCAGAGTTTTGAGTGAGTTTCAGTGCGTGATCAATGAATCATTGACCACCCGGACATTTCTGAACCCATCTTCCTGGATTGCTCCCACATATTCAGACCTCGACGCAATTGTCATACGACCTTCAGGGACATGCTAGAAAACTTGAAGGGAACATAAACCTGCAAAGACATGATTAAGTGTTTTGAAAACATTTCGTTAGATCGATTACTCGATCTGTTGCAGAAGCATATTAATGATGAGCCATTTCTGCAATTGATGGACAAATTCCTCAAGATGTCTATAGTGGATGAGAAAGGAAGGGATTATACGAATTGATCTGTGGGTATCGGATCGACGATCTCTCCTATCCTTGCTAATATTGACCTCCATACCATAGATGCTGAAGATTAGGTTGTGGCAGGTTGCCAACGATGATTAATTTGTTGCTGGTGATGCCGCGCTTGGCGCTGATACTAGTTCTTAGTCTTTCACTGCAACATTATCCCCAAAAGTGAGATCTTCAGTTGAGACAATTTTCCTTATTGCTCCTTTTTGCGCTTCTTCTGTTCCACTTCTTAACTCAGTCTGTCCAATTAAAGAAAGTGCAAGATAATTAAAACATAATAACCTGTGCTTGTAAACCAATTAATAGGAAAAGTAAGCAAACACATAAATATATGCAAGAAAATTGGAAATGAATGCCAAGTAAACTTATTTAGTTTCCCAAAAAAGGATATACCAAATTATGTGAACATCATTTGGTATTGCTAATGTGTAAAGTAAAAATCTAGTAGTTTTTGATAATATTGGACATGTGCATTCAAAGTATTTTGCTAGGATTTGGAATAGAAGATTTCTTTATATATGATCATCTTGAAAATAGTCATTTGTATTGCAAAATAGAAGTGAATACTATAAGATCATGCTTAATATAGTGAAAATGAATAAAACACCACAAAGATAGAGAGATCAACACTCTGTCAATTAGTAGATGAAGACCAGTAATGTACAAATTCAACTTTCAATTGTATTACAACTCACATAACTAAGAATGGTTTGATGTACAACAAAAAGAAAAAAGATCCACAAGAAAACGATGGTTTGAACAAGTATTTCAATGATAAGTAAAGCTTAAGATGGGAACTCAATCCAAGATTATAAATTGTTAGTGTGGAAAAATAAAAAAGTTTGCTCATGAAAAACTAGATTATCAATAGTATAAGTAGGTTGCATCAAGGACTGAAGTGACTATTAAATTCCATACACCATTTTGTTGAGTTATTCAACTACGCCAACACACTCTACATTGTTTTGTTATCACATTTAGGGTTATGGAGTTGATCCATCATGGCCATTCTAATTATTGGCACCATCCTAAAGAAAAGAACCAATCACAATTCACAATTCACAATTATTATTAGAAAGAAGAGAGCCAATCTGTCAAGGCCAATTCAATCTTGCATGAATAAAGCCAAAGGCCTTAGTAATAACATACTAATATTTCAGAAGTCTCATGATGTTTTAGAGTCTACACCTGAGCAAGGAAGAAAATAAGATATGTTGAAGGAAAAAAAACAAAATAAAAGATGTAATGGTATAACTTTAGGTTTTCCAAGAATATTTTTTTGCATCTTCTTGGGCTCACATGTAATTATAAACATATCAGATTGAATTGCAATGTATAGCCTCAAAAAAATGCCATGTGGTATAACTGACCCTCTTGATAATAAAAACAAGGCACATAGTTGATTTAACAATATCATTCAGAAATATGTTTGTCCTTAAAGGAACATGAGATGGTAACGAATGCATTTCTTCTTGAAGAGTTTGTAGCCTCTTGTTCTAAACTCCTCGCAATATAGACATGAATCTATCATAAAGGCTTTCCTTGTTAAACAATGAATAATTCAATGGTCTGGCTCTTCGATTGAGGATTTGGATTGCAATGAATATGTTGTTTTTTGTTGTCATGCTTATCTTGTTCTCCATCCCCAAAGCAGTCCCATTGTAAACTTTTACCTGTTGGAAGACAACCTGTTGCCATGCTCATCATCATTGTTTTGAAACATTTATATTAGTGTAACTTTTTCTTAAATTTAACCTCTTGCTACATTATTTAGAAGATGTATAAAAACTCAAATTCTGATAGTATTTCATTGTCCATATATTTCGCTTCGTTATTTCCTTCTACATTTCCCCACTCCTCCTATCGACGCTCCTTTACACCTTTTGGTGCAATTGCTAGTTTATATTTTTATTACTATTTGTTGAAGGCCATGACTATAGCAATCACTTTGGTCATTGAATTTACATTAGATATACTTTGACTATAAACATTTACATATTTGTTAATGTGTAATATTAAACAAATAGTTTTTTTTTTTATATTTTATTTTTGTAATATATTTAATTTTTTATATTTTATTTTTGTAATATATTTAATTTTTTATATTGAAATTTAATTGTTAAAAGACAAGAATTAGTTTGGAAACAAACAAAAAGACCCCAAAAAAAATTAAAAAGTCAAAATTAAAAGATAATAACACCGAAATTAAACATAAAGAAAGATAAAAATTATAACTAATAAAAAAAATCAATTGTTTTTCCCCTTAAATCTAATTATCTCGTGAATATTTTTTTACAATATTATATACATTAATATGTGTATATATTATCTTTTAGTAGTTACATAATATTAATAGCTTTCTTGACTCGTTAAGTCAACAAAACTATAGTGATCTTGGAATGCTCCTCTCTTTTCTTTTGGATCATAGAAATAAAATTTCAAAGAATCTCAATTAATCTCTTACTTTCTTACTTTCTCAATTAATCTCTTACTATCATGAACTTGTTTTTCAAAAGGTTTAAATTTCATTTTGTTTTGAAGATAAATTGTTCAATCTTTCTTCGCATTAATTATGAGTAAATAATTGTCTTTTAAAAAAGTGTACTTAGTTTTGTTACGTTTAACTTTTTTTTTTTTTTTTAACTTTCCACATTAACTACCATCCAACATTTTTTTTCCCAAAGGAAAAATCGTAATTTTCATTAAAAGATAAAATGAAAAATACATGTAGTAGATGCATCCAACAATATAAAACCAGAAAAAAAACTGATGTGCTTGCTTGAGATAAAAAAATATCACTCAGACATGAGTGCCTCCTACACAGAGTTTATCACTGTTTATATATAGTATGAGCTAGTTATACATTAGTTCAGAAATAAATATGTACATAATATAAAAAAAGATGGAACATAAGTATATATAAGCTAGTTATACATCAGTTCAGAAATGAATATGTACATAATATGAAAAAAGATGGAACATAAGTATATGTCACGAGGAGATCCCATGTAGCCGCATATAGATATCATGAGCTGTTATCCAACCCTGTTCCCAAATGGATGTAGCTTATGGATTTGATATATTATTAATTATTTTTATCCTTTCCTATTTAGATAATTTATGAGGTTAGGAGGGAGAGAATACCTATCACCATTTCTAGACCATGGATCAATTCCTATCAAGGCATGTTCCCCCGATCCAATTCTCCATGACAATCCTGATTCAATTATGTTAAATGATGCCAGAACTGCTTTTAACATGGTGGATAAATTAGATTTGTATTTGTTTTGAAGTCAAACCGAATCAATAAGAGACAGAGGATAGATTTACTTCCTCACAACAATCTTCGTCCATAAACTTTTTGTCGTAATCAATCTCCATCCCACCTTTGCATCCAATGCCCTTGAGAAAGTATATAAATCCTTGATGCCCCATCCACCCCACCTCTTTGGTAGAGAAATTCGATCCCATTTAATCCATGCAAATAACCTGCCATCTTTTTCTCCACACCATAGATATCCACAACATTTCTTCCGAATTATGTTTAAAATGCCTTTTGGAATCCAGGGAAGAGCCATCCAGAATACCGAGATTGCTGCTAGCATAGATTTGATCAAAACCAGTCTTCCTGCCCGGGATAACCACCTGTGACACCATAAATTGAGCCTTTTTTCTATCTTTTCTATCAACCACATCCAGTCCGTCTTCCTGTAATCATTGGGTTTCAACCTAAAACCCAAGTATTTTATACCTTCCTCTATATCAACCAACTGGAAAGGATATTTCTCCCTGATGAATGATATTTCATCTCTAGAACAACCAACAACTATAATGGTTGATTTAAGTGGATTGATTTCCATGCCCGTGGATTTTTTAAATAATTGAGTGATTTGATACAAAGAAGTAGCATCATTCCTTGATCCATCAAGAAATATCAAGACATCATCTACAAATAGAAGATGCGTTAATGATAGATTCCCAATGATACCTGCTCCTTTGAAGACACCTCTAGATTTTGCATTTGATATAATTCTGCTAAGCCCCCCCATCACAAGTAAGAATAGTAATGGGGAGAGAGGACATCCCTGTCTGAGTCCTCTTTCTGCATGGAAAAAGTCAGTAGCAACACCATTCACCAAAACAACAAAGGAAGTTGATGTGATACAACACATGACCCAGTTTATAAAATTGATATGAAAACCCAAATGCGTGAGTAACATCTTGATATAAATCCAATTTGATTTATCATATGCTTTGGCCAAATCAATCTTTAGTATCATGCCCTTGAGTTTCCTTGTCTTTAGGCTATGCATCGCTTCCTATGCGACTCTTACAACTTCATGTATTTGACGATTTTCCAAGAACACAAACTGCTCTTTTGAGTTATGGTTAGGTATAGAATAGGTCTCAACCTATTTGCAATTATTTTTGTAATAATCTTATATAATATGCAATTACATAATGAGATAGACCTATAATCATCAAACGTCTAAGGATTGTCTACTTTTAGTATAAGTGCTATGAATGTTGTGTTGAAAGCATCATACATTTTACCCGATGATCTACATTCTTCCACTACCTTTAGAATATCACTTCCAATCAAGTCATAAAATTCCAGGAAAAATTCAATTGGCCAGCCATTTGGCCCTGGGATTTTATCTTTCTTGAACTAGTGAAGAACTGCTTCCAGTTCACCAGTTGTTATTGGGGCCAATAGATCATTATTAACATCTTCATCTACATATCGAGGAAAGATAGATGCAGTTTGGATAATTCAGGGAGAGAGATATCTTGCTGTTCAAGGAATACAGATTGAAAATAACTTACCCCCATTCTTGATAACTTAGTGAAAGAAGAGGCTTTTCCACCATGATCATTTGATAGTTCCCATATAGTATTGATGGCCCTTATTCCCTTGGCATATTGTTGGAAAAATTTTGTATTGTCATCCCCTTCTTGAAGCCATATAGCCCGACTTCTTAGTCTCCAAGTCTCCTCCCTATCCCTGAGAAATTTGTTCTTTTTTAATTCTAATTGAATAAGCCTAATTTTGGAATCATTACTATCATACCCTCCTCCACCAAGCATATCCAGTTGCCTATTTTCCTCTACAATTATATTAAGGTCTTACTCATCTCTCTTTCTCTTATTCTTCACCCATTCCATCGTGTTTTTCTTGATAGTCTTCATATTTTCTTCAAAACATCTCGCTACAGACCCCCATTCATGAGCTTCCACATGTCTCCAATTGTTCCTAACCATTTGAATAAATTACTCCTCCTTTAGCCATGTAGCATTGAACTTGAACGAGGCTTTTGGTTTCTAAGACTGCCCTACCAGTTCCAAGTAAATAGGGAAATGATTAGATACTCCCCCATTCCCTACCCACTGCCTGAGGAGAGATATGTTTTCCAAGAAAGAATCTCTAATCAGAAACCAATTAATTCTTCTAGCAATCGCCTGTTCACCTATCCTACAGTTTCTCCATGAAGGCATGAGTTTTTTTAATCGAGTATCAATGAGATGATTGGATTCGATCCAATGGGAAAAATAATCAGATAGTTGATCCTGCTAAGAATGAGTCCCCCAAATTTATAACAAGCTCAATGAGAAATTTAAATCCCCACTAATCACTAGGTTTTTCGTCTGCATAAAGGCTTTGTTCATTAATCTATTCCAAAATACCACCCTCTCCAGACATGGCCCATAGACATTAACCAGTCCGATCTTTGCTCCAAATTATTCAGAAAATATATCAACGGCTAATAATCCCTCACTTCCCCAAGTATTCAATATCTTCACAGTTCTACAATTTATCCATATAACCAAACCCACCGATCTCCCTTTAGTGTCTAATGCAAAAAACTCTGAGTTTTTAATCATCCCCCTTAGCACATTTTCGATCTCCATACTAATACTTAATGTCTCCTGTAAGAAGATCACATCAAGCCTGTCCCCTAGTATCAACTGTTTCAGAGCAATATTTTTGGTTTGAGTATCCAAACCCCTACAATTGAAAGAAATAAACTTCATTTTTGAACAAGAGCCTAGGCTTGTCATCCTCTAAGGACACTACCTAAGGAGATTTGGCGACCAACAACAATATCTTTACTGGCCTGGTGAATGGATTTGGAAATATGAGATTGTCTGCCCCGAGGGATTTTGGGATTTTTGGACAGCGACAACTGACCTAAACCCTCATTAAGATCCTTCCGAGCATATTCCTGTGACAATTATTTTCATCTAGATCTCAAGTTATATCGAGGCACTCTATAGGAATCAACAAATGGATCATTTGGAATAGACATGGATGGGATGGGAGAAGGAAAAAATACAATGACTGATTCAATCAGACAGTGAATAACCCCAACATGTGACAGTGATACCCTACCTAACATAGACTCCATATTGGAAATAGACAAAGCATTTTCATTCAAATCATTAATAATAGGAGGAGAATAGGGGATACCCGACATCGAGGGGGATGACCCTGAAGTCCTTTTGATTACTTGAGGAGGACGACCATCAATATCATCTTGGGTACTGATTCCTCCATCCATTTACTATGAGCCCAACTGCACTTGGGTTGATATCATCCTCCTTTGATCCATTTTCTCATCATCCACCTTATTTTCCATGCGTTTTTGGCTTGTCGATACACCCACAACTCTATAGCCATGAATTTTTTGAACTAGAGGGTACTCCCTGTAGATATGCCCAACTTCATGACAATGATGAAAGTGAAAGGGCACTCCCTCATAATCCAATTTCTGATTGTGTATAACCATTATACTGCAGAATGATGTTTGTGACTAATCCCTCCCTGGTATCCAATGAGATGAGCACTGGAGCACAAGTCATGACACTAGTCTCCAAAAATAATTTATCATAGTCTAGAAACTTACCTAGATGGTCGCCAATACACCGAAATATATCCTCAGTCTAGAGATGCATAGGGAGACCCAACATTCTGAACCAAATGGGTCAAGCCCCCAATTGTTCCCTCTCCGAGTCAAGGAGAGACGACCATCGATTGAAATGTATAGGAGCTTGTTCAATATACCAATGGCTAGCAATTACTCAACATAGTTGCTCTAGATTGTCAAATTTGAGTGCAAACCACCCTCGCGACAAAATATGAATCTCTTGCATTGTTTTCAGGTCTTTACTCCAGTTTTCCTGAACCCACTTTCTCAAACGAGCAACTGTATATCCTTGTCCCTAACCGTACCCACCAATACTCTTTTTGCGGTTTCCACGATTTCATCAAATCTAAGACTGTACCCCAAAATTAGTGCTCTATCCATTTCTTTTACTTTGGTGCTTTTGGACTTCTTGTTCTTCCTCTTTATCAATCCCTTGCCCAGATTTCCATCGGTCTACTAGTTCTGAGCCCCATCATTTCCCCCCTCAATAGAAGGTCCACATGGATGAGAGGTATGCCCCTGCAAATATTCAGACACCGGCTGAGCTCCCGCCTAGAATCCAGACACCAGATGGACTGGTAGGAATCCTCTGCCTGTTCCCGAAATCCCATTCTCTTCCACATGGAACCCTAAGTTTCCATCTCCACAGGAATGTCACGGGCCAAGGATAATGAAGGGTGCAGATATGTTGATACCCTCCCCTTCCAGTATCCCATCGCTAAATGACTATGCAAAACAACCGTGTACGAAATTTAGAGCCTCGAGTGATATCCTAGTTGCATTGATCTCCAGTCCCAGAGAGGGGTTCCATCCTCTACCTTTCAATAGAGCGCCCATAAACCCTAACATCTCATGATTTTGAAATTCCATCATCTCTGATCCTAGGTTATAGCAAAATGGTGAGAAACCTGCAGAGTCAGAGAAAGAAGAAACATCTCTTGTGGTTCGTGTGCCAATTGTGACAAGGGTTATTGGCTCGAAATGCTGAGGTGGAGGAACCGCTGAGATTAGGACTCCCTCATATGGGTCTTCCGAGTAATCAACATCATCAATCTCCATGTTACGAATATCCTCTCCGAATCTTCGACAACTATGATGGCGACACCACCCCTGCAGATAAAGTTAATCGCTTCTGACACAACCTTCTCGGGAGACTAGACCATGTCGACAGGAACAAGCCTCATAACTTTTGTGCTGTTATAACTTCACTGCACCCCACACCCTACCATCGTCACACTGTAGGAAAAACCCTAACCATGCTCTCTTTCTTGCGATGTGCGAAAAAGCACGAAATGTAACCACAGAGCCATCCTTCCCTTCCGACCTTCCAAGGTGGATGCCAAAAAGACCATATTAAACTACCATCTAACATTTGTTTTAAATGTTATTTGATTTAAAATTTTAAAAGAAAAAAAATAAACATATTCAAAATAATAAATAATTATCTCTTAAAAAACTGTACATTTAATGAAAAATGATTGTAAGTTCCATCTCAGAAATAGAGAGGGCTAGGGTTTGGTCGAGGGAGCTAGGGTTTGGCCAAGGATGGCAGGGCCGAGGGCCTAGGGCTCTGTAGGTGGAGGGCTAGGAGACTGCGACACTGACAGGCAGGCATAGAGGAGGCGAACAACAGTGAGAGCAAGTATGCATGTGGCAAGAAGCGGCAACAGCCGGGGACAACTGGAAGGTTCGTAGGCAGGGTACTTGGGAACGTGGGCTGGAGATGATCCCCCACTGAAAATGGCTACCGAAAGTCTATCGAGGGTTTGTTTCATGGTAACCTCCTTGCTATCACTGTCCCCGAACTGCTCGCAGCTGCACCTTGACAACGAAGGGGGGCGAAACGGACCATTTGCAGACAGGTTTTTTGCGTTTACCTGCTGTTATTTGTTTAATCATGGTCAAACCTAGAGAAGCCGTCGATCTCGATCCTGAGCTAGAAGACATTCTGTCGGTATGGGGGGTGGATATTACTGCACAGAACCTTGAACGATTCATCGGGCTAGCTGGATGCCCTGGGAACGCTAAATCAGGTTCGGAGGTGACCTGGAATCATAGAAAAACAATAGGTCTTTTGGAGGAAAGTTTGGGACTGGCTTTTTTGAGCAACCAGGGAGTAACAACGTTTTCTATGCCGCAGGAAACCAAAACCCAAGCGGTTGATTTCAAACAAGCGAAATCACAACAGGTTCAACAAGTAAGTACTAAGGAACCTATCTCGCTTGAACATTTTCCCTTTGGAGGTGTTGAGGACATTGTTTATAGTTGTGGTCTAAGGAAATTGTCGGGGAATAGCCCAGGTTGTGGTTTTAAAGTAGATCTAGGGTCTACAGAGGCGGAGCAATCGTCGACTGCTAGAAAAATCCTTTTAGGACGAGACCTGTCAAAACCTAGTTTGCTTAATGGGAAGGTGGATTTAGGGCCTGGCTGGGGTTCAGCCCTTAGGAAGGAGGCCCCTGAAAATGAAGGTGGAGTGGGTTTTCCCGAAAAGTTAGGGGTCTTGGGGAGTTCAAAAGGGATAGTGGGAGGTTCGGGAAGTGGGATAATAGCAGAAAGAGAAGAACGAGAAACCCTTACCTCTGGCGCAGAGAAGATTTCTGTTTCACAGCAGGAAGGGCTAACAAATGGTGCAGCAGATACCCAGATCAGGGAGGAGGGGTCAGGCAAGAGGCAGACAGGGGAAAAAAGGAAAAAGCAGAAGTTCATAAAGAAGAAAGAACCCGTAGCAAACCTAGTCTTAGGTATGGATGTTCAGATAGAAGATGCCATGGAAGTGGCTGAGCTTACCCTGGTGGGTAGAGCAAGGGGAAAGAAACATTCCGCTCAATTTATCCAAAATTGGGCCTTGCAACAATGGAATTCGGCTCCAGACAAGGGTTTCCAGGTAACATCCTTGGCGAAAGGATGGTTCACGATAAATTTGAAAAGAAAGAAGCCACGAATTGGGTTCTAGGGAAAAACTGGGCTTTTGGCAGCCACCCAGTTATGTTCGAGCATTGGACTCCTCTGTTCGATGCTCAGCGAGAGGAGGTGGAGGACTTTCCTGTTTGGGTGTGCGTGCCTGGGCTACCGCCTTTCCCGTGGGTGGAATCGGTCTTCAAATCCATCGGGAACCATCTCAGCTCCTACTTGGAAACATACATGTCCTTCATTCAAACGAGGGACAAGGCAATGGCTCAGATTCTGGCGAGATTAAATCCCAAGGAAGGAATTATGGAAAATACAAAAATTCAATACAAAGATTTCATTTATGATTAGCCTCTGGACTATGAACATTTGCCATTTCGATGCCACAGATGTCATGTTTATGGTCATTTGGCAAGAGACTGCCCTCTGGGATATCGACACAAGCGAAAGCAGAGGAAGGCCGAGGTGGATCCCTTGGAAGCGGAGAAGGAAAGGACCTCGCAGTTAGAGAAGGAATAGGAGCTGGATTCCATGGAACTGGACAGGCGTCAGGAGGAGAAGATAGAGGATCCAGTTCAGCAGGAGATCCCAGTTCAGGAGGCCGCTCCTGCACAACTGCAAGAGCCCGAGAAGTATGTTCAGGATACCCTAGAAGCACCTGCAACACCCCTCTATGAAGACACAAAGGGTATGCGACTGGACTCAAGTATTCCATCCATTTCTCCATCTATATCAATAAAAGATGCTAGTTTTCTTTCTTGTGCTCAAATTAGTAATTGTCCTATATCTTCTGAATTTTCACATGTTGATAGCATCATAACATCCATTCCCAAGTTAGATCTGAACTGTGAGGGGGTTTCGGTTGCGGGGGAGGGAGATAGGAGAGGTCCCCTTCTGGGTTCAAAACATTATAACCTCCATTCTCATGACAAAAAACCACCTCCTTTGGAGCTAGTAGGGGGTTTAGGAATGGATTTGTCCTTGAGTAACAAGCAGAAAACAAGAGGTAGGAAATCTGATCTGTCAAAAGCTCAGGTGAAAGCTAAGATGGATGTGGCTGATGGGAAACAAATGTCTATTTCTGGGGTTCTTAGAGCAGTGAAACCCTGTGTGGAGGTTGTAAAATGATATTTCTCTCCTGGAACTGTAGGGGTTTAGCCAGTAAACCTAAAAAACTGGCTCTTAAAGAAATCGCCCATCGATACAACCCTGATGTCCTTATGTTGCAAGAAACTTTAGGTAGGGGTGAAGAAGTATCGAAATTATTAAACTCTCTTCTCCCAGGGTGGAACTTTCAGGCTTTGGATTCCATAGGACACTCGGGAGGCATAGCCATGGGCATCAGGGAAGGAAGTTTGAAATTGAGGAATATTTGGGGGATGGAGCATGCTTTGGGTATGGAAGTCCTATCCTCCGAACTAGGTGTACCCCTGGTGATAGTCAATATTTATGGTCCATGTCAAGGGAGAGCTTCTTTCTAGAATTCCTTATTCTCTAAATCAGTGATGAGGAATCCAAACCTGGTGGTAGGAGGTGACCTTATATTCTCTATTGGAACTGCTGAAATATGGGGTCCAACAGCCAGAGAAGACTCACTTTCAGATTTTTTCTTTAATCTACTTAACACTCATAATCTGATGGATATCAACCTGTTGAAACTAAGGCCAACATGGAGGAATCGACGAACCGGGGAAGCCAGAATTGCCAAAAGATTGGATCGATTCCATCCAATTCCCTCACCCATCAAGTTTTTCGAAAGAAAACTCATACGGAACAATATCTTCATGCCAGTTCCCACCATTTCCCGGCTCAAAAGATGGGTGTTCTCAATACCCTTGCTACTCGGGCCCTGAGGATCTCGGACAAGAAGAGCTTTGAGAAAGAAAAATCCCATTTGCTTGATGTCTTTGTTGAGAATGGTTATAGTAGATACATGGGTCAGAGGGCTTTCCTTAAAGCTTCCAAGAATTCTCTGTCTAAAAGAGAACCGAAAGAGAGAATTCCTGGTGTCCATCTTCCGTATGTTCAGGGGACCACCGATAGAATTGGAAGGATTCTCAGGAAGCATAGTATCCCTGTGACCTTTAGGCCCCTGAACACCATTCGTATGTCCCTCAAATCTGTGAAGGATCCGATCGACCCTAAGGATATGAAGGGCGTTTATCTGATCCCTTGTTCCTGTGGGACCCCCTATATTGGGGAGACTGGTCGCTCCATTAATCAAAGGATTAGCGAGCACGCAGCGGATCTTAGGCATAGGAGAGCTAAGTCTTCCGCTTTAGCTGAACATGCTGAGAAAACCAATCATCATGTTTGTATTGAGGAGGCTAGTGTTATTGCTAAGGTCTCGCATTTCCATCATCGAAAATTTAGGGAAGCGCTTGAGATTGAAAAGAGACCAAGCAATCTCAATAGAGAGGATGGCTGGAAAGTCAGTAGGTGTTGGGTCCCTGCACTCTCGTCCTAGTCGTTTTTCCGCCCTCCTCTTTAGGTTTTTTCTTTTATCTTTATTTTTAATTATTATTACTTTATTTCATTTTTACTTATTTATTTATTTACTTATTTATTTATTATTTATATTTATTTATTTATATTTTTTATTATTTTATTATTTTATTTTTATTTATTTATTATTATTATTATTATTATTATTTATTTATTTTAACTGACATTATTTTGAACTGATTTTTATTTATTTAATATTATTTAATTACTGTTCCCTTTTATTTATTTTAAAATTTTAATATTATTTTTTTCCAATTTGCTTTTAACTTTGATAGTACTTAGAAATCAGCTCCCTTTTCAATTAATTTTATATATATTTTACATTACCTTAAGGTCCTTTATATAACTAATTTTACGTTGAAATTCTAATCTAATCATTTTTAACTAATTTTCTAACTAACGTAACATATTTTGAATAAACTAACCATTAAATTATGATTGAATAAAAATACTCGTCAACCTATTATTATGATTTTAAGTATAAAAATATTTATATATATGTATCAAGGTTGCCCCCTCTCCCCTACCCTATTTGGCATTTACATCGATAAGCTCGAAGGCTATTTAGAGGAAGCAGGATGTGATGGCACGATCTTAGCTGGGATAGTCGTCATCCTTCTTCTTTATGCTGACGATATTGTTCTTTTGGCAAGGTGCCCATCTGATCTTAATAAGCAACTCAGGCTTCTTAAGGATTTCTGCTTTACCATGGGTATGACTGTTAACACTGACAAAACAAAAGTTATGATTATCAAATCCAAGAAGGACACTTACGCTAATTTTATTTATGACAATAATAACTTGGAGGAAGTGTATTCTTACAAGTACCTAGGAATTGATATTCATCACAAGCTCAACTGGAACCATAGCATTGAGAAAAGGACTAATGGGGGGTGGAAAGCTTACTTTGGTCTTGAAAATAATTGTAAAATAGCAAACCTTGTAATGTGGGATAAAAAGAAGTTCCTCTTTGAAACTTTAGTCACTCCTGTTATCTTATATGGCTGTGAGGTTTGGGGTTGCAGCATCTCTAGAGAATCATGGAGAAAGATTGAGCAAATCCAGAAGCGTTTTATAACTTATAACCTGAAAATTAAAAGTAATACACCCTATCCTATTCTCCTTATAGAAGCAAGTCTTTCCCCTATTGAGAGCCTAGCTATGCTTAGGTTTCTGTTGTACAAGCACAAAATCAATAACATAGACGATCATAGACTTCCTAAGCTAGCTTTAAATTCTAGCCAAAACCACCTAAGGCTCAATCGAGGGTGTCATAAAGACACAAGGACCTGGTTAAACTATTGGGAGATCAACGAAAATGATGCATTACAAAATATAAATAACATTAAAGATATTGTTACTTCTAAGTTCAAAGAAAAAATGTGGCGTGAGAAAGACTTAGCGGCTAAAAGAAAATTAAGTTATTATAAGAAGGTCATCAACCCCACCCTAGAAGATCAAAAGTATCTCTCTATTTTAACTAGCTCAAAGAAGAAAATTAATATAGCAAAGATTAGAACGAATTCTCATGAGCTCCATAGTGAAACAGGTCGTTGGGCAGTTCCTAAAACACCATGGACGGAAAGGATCTGCCATATATGTGAGAATAGGAACATCGAGGATGAAAACCACTTCCTCTTAGAGTGCCCCGCGTATAACCACATTAGATCTCAGTTTCACAATCTTTGTTACAATACTGACCTTCCTAGCCTTTTACAATGTCAAAATTATAGTGAGCTTGGGAGGCTTCTCTCCAAGCTTTTTGAGCATAGGAATAAAATCTTAAATCAAAATAGATAATTTGTTTATTTAGGTCCGATAGACCATTATTTGGTCTCAGCGGACGTTAACCATCATCATCATCATCATCATCATAATACCAATATTAATTATTAAATAATTTAAATAAATAAATAAATTTTCTTTTCTTTTCAAATCAACCATTGAAATGATTAATCCTAACTTTTAATAACCTAGTATTATAATTATATTTATTAATTTTTATAAATAAATTCCTTTTTAAAACCAATCATTTACCTAATTTAACTTATTTCCATAGAAAAATAATAATAAAAATAGTAAAAATATTAAATTAATAAATTATAATTTTGACCTGGCTCCTAAGGTCAATTCTGCTTAGGCTATTTATCATGCTAAGCTGGATCTGTTTCTTCAACTTGTCCTGACGATGAACCACACTAGTTGGTTCGAAATGCGTCGACAAATGATACTCCATGTGATTTTCGCTGAAAAATCTCTCACAATCTATATTTTTTTGGTTTAAATTACATTTTTAAATATGCACGTGATGTGCATGACGCAGCGGTCGGGGCGGCTTGGTTGCACTCCCCCCGGCCGCGTTCGATTCCTGCAGAGGCTACGCATGCTGTAGCATATCTTGTGCCATGACTCCGGTGATGGCGATTGTTTCGATCTGATGTGATGGATTTCGATCTGACATGATGGCTGTTGGCTGTCAGCTTGCTGACACGCATTTGTACAATATATGTAATATATGTAATTAAAAGAGGGCCCATGATGCTTCTAAAGGAAACTAGCCCCTCCCATTTTAAAAATTACATTTTTAAATATATAAAAATATTTAATATTTTTAAAACTTAAAATATAAAATTATAAAAATTTAACACCTTTATTTTATAATTTTAGTTAAATTTAAAACCTATTAATTAAAAAATTAAAAAACATTAACGTTTAGAGTACTCTTTTTTTCCAATGGTCAAAGAGTTGCCTCACTTTCAAGTCACAAGAAAGTTGAAAACGTTTAATCCGTGGTATACATTACACAAACTGTTACTTGTGCGCGTGACACTCAACGTCTATACGTCTAATTAATGTTACTTGTATACGTTATGGTCAAAAATTGATTGTTGACATGTTACACTAAATTTTGAGTGTTTAATAATGTTAATAATAATAATAATGTTTATTATTATTATATTTTGTGATAGTTTAGATTTGATTTTTTAAATTTTGAGTATTTTAATTTGGGGTTTTTGTTTTCAATAAATATTGGTATTTAAATTTTGAGTGTTTTAAATTGAGTGGTTTTATTTTTAATAAATATTAGTATTTGTGTTTAGACATACTATGTGATGTTGTAATGTAATGTTTAATATTTTGACTAAATAAAATTACATACAAATAAAAATAAAATAAAACAAAATAAAAAATTAATGTAATGTAAAGCAAAGATTTTAACGTGGTTAAAATAAAATAACAAAATAATTTATAAAAATAAAATAATAAAAGTAAAAATGAGCCATGTTATTGAAAACTCATGATATTCATATGAGATGTAGTTAATTTAAAGGGAGAAATTAAATCAGTCTAGATTCATTTTACTTCTGGATTTACCCACAAGCCATCGGAATCAAATCTCCTTGATATATAAAACTTTTTTTTAAATAAAATAAGAAAAACTTAATAAATGCAGAATTAAAATAAATCTACACTGAATTAATAATATTTGATAATCTACACTGATTTAATAATATTTGATAACCGATATATATACTAAAATTCTTCGTTATTCATACTTGTGATGTGAAATCTTTCTTGATTGGGGAGATGGAAGCGCTCATTCATGTGGATTTGACCGAGCGAGCTGGCAAACCTGCATCGATGAAGCAGCTTTAAGCTTTTGTTACAGCTGGCTGGCAAACCTGCATCGGTGAAGCAGCTTTAAGCTTTTGTTACAGCTGGAGCGGCCTCAAGCTTTTTCTATGTTTGGCTGGTATGGTATAATCCTGGGCTCATGTCACTTGTATGTTCTGGCAGCTCAGTTAGCTCAAGAAACGCAAGGAAGCCATCAATATGATTCGCAGTTACGTTGACCTTGACAATTATGGCTTTGGCATTTTTGTCAATTTCACCCAATGACTTTGATTCGCAGTTACGTTGACTTGACAATTATGGCTTTGGCACTTTTGTCAATTTCACCCATTGACTTTGCTTTGTTCATTGAATCATTCATATTCATTCATCCTCTGCTCTGATCTGTATATCAGAGCACTTCAAGTCTTAGGTTAGGTGGTTCATGCTCTGATCTGTATATCAGAGCACTTCAAGTCTTAGGTTAGGTGGTTCATCTGATTGCTGCTGCTGTTGCTTCTGGCATGGCCATGACATCTGGGTTGCACTTGAAGTTGCCACGCTCTTTTCGTCACCCACCTAGTCTTCTCCTTTACCATTGGCCATTGTTTTCCTCCATTGATTGAGCATAAGAGTAGTATTTGATCACAGGGAAAGGGGAGGATATTGCAGAGCAGTGCACAAGGGAGGATAAGATATCATAGTGGTAGAAATAATTTCAATATTCCATTATTCAGTAGAAATGGGGTGCTTCATTCAACATAAATATAGGTCAAAATTTTTCCAGAAAAACCAGTCTCCACCTGCAGCAGCGAAATCCATCAACCTCTGCGATAACAAACCTGCTATTCTTCCTGAACCTGCTCGGATTGTGACTGAACAAGCAAATTGGCTCATCAACAACAATCCTCCTCGGAGACCCCTTCCTCTCCCTAGGGAGACCCCTTCGGAAAAAGGAAGCTTCATGCCAATCAATAAACAATCTCTTGCCACTACCAATTCCAAATGTTGGGTTACATTCATTCATTCTGAGCCTAAACCCCTTCCACCTCCAAAAGATCATTACCCCACAGCACTACCTACTAGGTTGCAGTCTTTCACATATGAAGAAATCTCCACAGCCTGCAATTCTTTTAGTCCAGAACGGTGCTTGTATGAAGGACCTGCAGAAAGTGTTTACAGGGCATTTCTGAAACAGGGGAGCAATACAGATGAGCACAAAGTAGAAAATGCCACTGTAACCCGTCTTCTACGTACTAGACAGGTAACTAGTTTATGTGGGGATATAGTTATTTTGGTTAAATATGCAATTATGGGATGATATAGGTTGTAAGATGAATTTTTAGAAAAGAATTGTATTTGATAGTTTAGTTTGTATATGGCAATTCAAGTTTTTATGTCTCTGGGTGGAGCATTTTATGTCTCTGGTGGAGCAGGTAAACTAAATTGGCAAACACAGTTCTTTTCCTAAAATTCAACTGTCAAAATCTAGATAAGATTAGTGATATAGATTGTTCAATTGACTGCATTTTGATTGTTTCGTGTGATTCCAGACGTACAAAGAATTTCTGATGGAAATGAATACAATATCTTGTTTAGATCATTCTCACCTGTGCAAATTAATTGGTTTCCATGCACGGGAGAATGGGGAACGCATGCTAGTTTATGAGAGGCTTCACCATGGAAGTCTGGATGGGCTTCTTTATGGCAATAGATCGTCCTCACTGACTGACTGGCGCACAAGGATGAAGATAGCTCTTGGTGTTTCCCAGGGCCTCACATATCTACACGAAGAAGGCCCTTTCCAGGTATGCTGCTAAGCCTTTTTTTCCCTTGAAAATGAGGGCATCTGGGGAAACAAATTTATATTTGTAAATTAACCTATGTAATCTTGTTACAGGCCATGTATTGTGAGTTCAATGCTGCTAATGTCCAGATTGACAAGGAATTCAATGCCAGGCTCTCTGATTATGGATTTGCTAGATGCAATCTGGAAGCCCAAGTCCCCTACATTGTGAGTCTGATAATTAAATTGAATAAATTCTATGGCCTGTTTATGATAAGGAATTTTGTGGTTAGTACTGGCTTGTTTGTCTAGAATGGTAGTACTCAAATGGTTTTTGATATTTGTATGCAGGCAACAGCACCATATCTTGCACCTGAAACTGTTGCTCTAGGGCTGGTGACTCCGAAGAGTAATGTTTGGAGCTTTGGAATAATGCTTCTGGAATTGTTGACAGGTCGGCAACATATGAACCAGGGTCGTCCTAAGGATGAGAGAAATTTAGTAAAGTGGTGTATGAAGTTTGTCAAGGACGAGAGGAGTCTGGCGTTGATTGTGGATCCCAGGCTGATTGCAGGCTTCTCAATTCAAGAGGCCAAGGTTGTGGCAGACTTGGCTCAGCGATGCGTGCACAAGGAGCCTTTAGATCGTCCAACTATGAGGGCAGCTGTACAAATCCTGAAACGCATTCAAGACATGACAATGAGCAACCTGCCCAAATATCCTTTGAGAAAAGCCACTGCCCACGAGCAGTGAAACACCAACCTTTCAATTTTTGTCAAAGAGTATTTTAATTGAAGGGTTTTCCAAGGAAACCATTTTTGCAGGTTAATTTTGAGAATCCCGTTGATTTCATATGGTTTGATATTGTAATTTACATTCTCAGGATGAGTTTTTGATCCCATGACTGAACTACATATATGTGAAATACAAATTCTGTTCATATATTCAAATCACGTTTGATCAGATCTCGTTGATAGTTTAAAAGCGATCACTATAAATATATTCGATGGAGCCACAATTTATTTGCAGCAACGGTTGGTACTGGAATTTTTTATCCTATGTCACGGCGGGCTCATTTTTTTAATATTTTAAGTTCTTGTGAGGCCAGGAGAATTGTGCCCAATTTATGTTTTGCAATTGTCGAGAGGCTCTCTCTTATAGAACAATAAGATTCGCAGATTGTGTGATTCCTGCGGACCCTCGGGCAGGACGAGGAGACAACAGTGAGGCCCATGTGATGTGACGTGATGTGAGCCTGAAACCGTTACCAGAGCCATTTACGAGATTGCACGCGTAGGCCAACGACCCGATTGCGTCTTCGTTGCCTGTGTGCATGCTGTTTTAAAATTTGAATGAACACAGGACGACCGTTGTGGAATTAGGTTTAGGGTTTCAGAATGGGTGATGCTCAAACCTTCCTCGCTGATCAGGCTCCAAAATCTGATGCATAAAAAAATTATATAATCGAGACAAATAAAATGAATATTAATTGTAGTTAAGATATTTGCAATTGATTTGTCAAAGTGCTTCTGGGATGGCTTATAATGTGACCTGCACGTCCAAAAGGATATTTGGAAAAATATTTAACGGTAACAAAGATTGGTTCATTCATTTGGATAATGTCCAAATTTATATTTTAAGTGTGGTTGATATTATTATTACTAAAAAAATATATTTATTCAGAATAACATCAAACATATCTTAAAATGAGTTTAAACAATAATAGAAATAATTATATAAGAACAAGCCATAATTATATTATTCTCTTATAAAATATTCTAATTAAGGAAATTATAAAATATATCAAATTTAATATATATAAATAATTGTTTAGACTAGTTAAATAGTATTTTTTGTAATTTTTTTGGTTAATTTTAAAATAAGGTAGAGATTTTTAAAGAATTAAGTTTAAGTTGTTTAATTTGTCAAATTTAAGTGTTTTAGGAGTTTTTTAAGGTGCTAAATCTATTTATGCATTCAAAAATGTATTTTAAGCAACAAAAACTCATAATTTTACTTGAAATTCTATCCCCAAGTGGAAAAAATCATTGCGTCTATAAGTTAGACTACAACATTTTAGTCCCTTGATATCATAAATTCGTTAATGTAGATCTTCTAATAGTTTATTTAAATCTCTTGTTGAAATATTTTTGAAAAGTTTAAGATTTAAACATCTTACATACACATTTTTTTTTACAACATATTCATTTTTTTTTAATTATAGCCAACATTATTTTTCTACATAGAACATAATTTTTATTTTTATTTTGAAGGGAATGGACGGATGTACAAACTTACACATCTCTCATATTGGACTATAGAATGAGACTCTAAATATGCGAGATAATTATCCACATGGCATTATCTTGTGCAAATACTCTAACACAACCTTCAAATTATGGTCCCAAATGTTTGAAAATTAGTTTTTTTTAATAATATAGAAAAATAAATATTTATTTTGTAAAGTAAGTTGAAATGGTCAATAAATAATAAATTAATAGTGGTTCTTGCCTTGGCAGGGACTAATAATACCTAGTCAAAATCATATTATTTGACAATAAATTTATAAAATTTTGAGATTCTTTTAAACTAGCAATTGCACTAGATGTGGAAAAGGAAAGGCCGTAACGAAATAACATATAACACTAACTAATACTTCTTTGACAACTTTTGAAAGACAGAAAAACATTAACAAAAGACAAAGACCATGCTACAATGAAATCTTACTGCAATACCGCTTCCTTGATCCATACAAATCATGAGACCTATGTTGAAGTTAAAGAACTTGTGTGATTATGGCAACATTAATGTCTCGTAAATAAAGAAATAGATTAGTACAAAGCAATTTTTTTATGGTTTGAAACATGTGTCTACAAAGGACTATAACATTCTGTAAACAAATTTTGAATTTCTATGTGAATTAAGATCTACCCTTAAATAAAAATGCAAATATAAATATTAAAAATACTAAAATAAACATGGCTGAGCACAATTGATTTTCATATTGAAACAATCCTTGTCACAATGCGATGTTGGACCATGGTTGACCATGGTCAAACATGGTTGTTTATTGTTAACCATCACTGAATAATATTAAACCCTAGGCATATGAACCCTTAGATCAATAAACCTAAGGGATTGATACTATAAACCCAAGGGAATAATAAACCTAAGGGATAAAAATTATAAACCCAACGCATATAAACCCTAACATGACTATTATAAACCCTAAAACAAACATGGTTGACCATGTTTGATTTCCATATTAGATTAATCTATTGTGATATTGACATAATCATAAATAGTTGGACAAATATTTAACCCTTAATATTGGGGTTTTATAAAACCAAGGGATTATTAATATTATAAATACAAGAGATCAATAAACCCAAGACATTAATATTATAAAAACAAATGATTAATAAATGCAAGGGATCAATATACCCAAGGAATCAATAAACCCAACGAACTAATATTAAAAACCCAAATGATTAATAAACCTTAGGAATTAATATTTTAAGCTCAGGGGATTAATAAAACCAAGGGATTAAATGATAAACCAAAGGAATTATTAATATTATAAACTTGAAGAACGAAAAAACCCAAGCATTTGATATTATAAACCCAAGGGATTAAATGATAACCCCAAGAAATAGTTAATATTATAAACTTAAAGAACAAATAAACCTAAGTATTCAATATTATAAACCCAAGGGAAATAGAAAAGCCAACAAAATAATATTATAAACACAAAGTATTAATAAATCCAAGCGATTAATAAATCCGAGGAATCAATAAACACAACAAACTAATATAAAAACGAAGCGATTAATAAACCCTATGAATGAATATTTTAAACTCAAAGGATTAATAAACCAAAGGGATTATTAATATTATAAACCCAAGGAACTAATAAACCCAACCATTTAATATTATAAACCCAAGGAATTAGTGAACCCAAGGGATAAATATTAAAAACCTAAGGGATCAAGAAGCACAAGGGATCAATATTACAAACACAAGAGATTAATAAAGCCTAGGAATTAATATTCTAAAAACAAAGGATTGATAAACTTGCATGATTATTAATATTATAAACCCAAGCGATCAATAAACCTTAGAGATTGTTAGTATTATAAACCCAAAACTGAAAGGATAAATATTATAAACCTAACGGATTAAACCCTTAATATTGGGGTTTAATAAACCGAAGGGATTATTATTATTATAAATCCAAGGGATTATTAATATTATAAATACAAGGGATGAATAAGACCAATGCATTTTTAATATTATAAATTGAAGGCATTAATATTATAAAAACAAATTATTAATAAACACAAGCAATAAATAAACCCAACAAAATAATATTAAAAACCTAAACGATTAATAAACCCTAGCAATTAATATTTTAAATTCAAGGAATTAATAAACCCAAGGGATAAAATGATAAACCAAATGAATTATTAATATTAAAAAGAACAAATAAACCCAAGAATTTAATATTATAAACCCAAAAGAAAAATATTATAAACCTAAGGGATCAAAAAATGCAAGGGATCAATATTAAATACAGAAATGATTGATATTTACGCCGTAAGGCATTTCCCTGTGGGAAGAACACCCTCACAGGCCACCTGTACCATCATGAGCCATTGATTTTAGTGTTAGATGATTAAAGGAGCGTCTACCATCAGATTGAAAATAGTTAGTTCAATTACGATTCCTAACAAGATTTTCCCTTATCGCCCTCATTTTACCGCAAAGCAGGCCATTGTTGAAGCCTTTGAAGGGCACTGTAGCATCCATCTGATAAACTTGAATTTTATGCATCACTTGCATGGTCGACTTTGATTCAGGCCCTTGTTCTTGGGCCTGGAGCACCACTTATTTTGAGATTAACAGGATTAACAGCCACTGGACCCCTGCAGCCTGATGGAAAATAGGTGTTGCAAGAAATACCGATGAAGCTAGATACAAGAACGAGCCACAATGAAGGCCTTTTTTGATGTCGACCTGCTCTACGATGCGAAAGCCATGCCCGCCCTCAGTAGAACTCTGAACCAACTTGCTGTGGTTGAACCCAGATTCTGTTGGCTTACGACACCACTGAATGCTTCAAGGATATTCTCGAGGAGGGCTTCTGGTGGACCAAGGGAACTTAATCTTCAATGGCAGAGCGAGAAAATTGGTATTTTTAGTCTTTAAGCAATTAAGGGCTTTTACGTTAAACCCCACTCTATCGTGCAAACCGTAACTTAAAATTTATACTTTTTATGCAGGGTTATTGCGTTGTTGGGTATGGCACTATTTGTCCAACCCAGAACGCTCTTGTCTAGAGATTCTTTCATCTCTGCTTGTCAGGTTCTAACTTACCCATTTTTAACCTTGAATTAAGGTTTTTTCTGTATTGGAATTTTCTGATAGCATCTTTTTCAGTGGCCTTTGCGGCCCGATTACAAATCTTTAAGCCTGGATTTGAAGAAATTTTAGATCCTTAACCTTTGTGATTTTGCAGTATCTCTTTTGCGCCACTTGGATCCAGAGGATGCTCCGTCTCTATAAAATTTAGTCAATTGAGGGCGTCAAAAAGGTATCTACTTATGATATTCTTGAATCTACATTCTTCAGCAACACTTTTATGAAATATTCTGTTATTTCCTGCAATCAAACTGCAGTGCATCAGCTCTCAATTTCCTAGAAAGTTTTTGCTGCTAATTTATGATATTCTTGAATCTACATTCTTCAGCAACACTTTTATGAAATATTCCGTTGTTTCCTGCAATCAAACTGCAGTGCATCAACTCTCAATTTTCTGGAAAGTTTTTGCTGCTCATTTAGCTGTAAATCCTAGGTGGCATAAAACTTTGAATGTATTTCCATGGGTTTTTACTTTTGCTGCGGGTTTATTAGTCGAAATGGAGGAGCATCCACAGGAGGTGGTGCCATTTCTGTAGAGTGCGCTAAAGAAGGCCGCCGAAAAACTGCCCAGGAGCCAAATGTGTTTTTTTCCAAAAAAATTATTAACCGCATCACTGGTATAAAATATCAGCATTTCACCTTTAATACTTTTGTAAAGGGGACCAAATATTATTTTAGTGGACGTTATTAAAACATTATAGTTTAAGTTTTCTTCGCCCTTTATGAATAAATTTATAAAATGGTGTAAACATGGAAACATAAATTTCGTTATGGATCAACGACAGATTTATTGTTTATTTGTTCTTTAGTTTTAATATTTTTTATATTTTATAAAAGGATATAGTGTTTTGGGTTTTAGGGATTTTTAAATAATAAGATAAGATCTTATTAATAAGATGCATTCTAAGATCCTTTCAAAAGAACCAGAGGCGGGAACTGTGCTTAACTCTCCATGGCGATCGCTCCTTTGACCAGTGCAGGGTCCTTCCCCCAGGATCGCTTTATCGCGCTAGATGGTGGTAGCCGGACGCTTGGCTTTCCCTCGCTCTGGCAGGAAAATATTCGCCCGGTCCAGGTAACACTCCATATTTCTCAAATCCAAATTGGGTTTTTCTGGTCATATACACAGCTCCAGGATCTCGGCTTCCTCGGCGGGGTTTCTGTCCTTCTGTTTTCCTTCTCGGAGAGTTGTCCTCGATTTTTCCCGCCACTATTCGATGGGTCGGAGGCTGGGGTTCTTGGCTCATGGACTTCTGATACAGTCATTCCATCCCCTGTACTGCCTGCGCCATCCCCTGTCATCGGATTTAACACTATCGGATTGATATGTGGGCGGATAAGCGAAGAAGGTTTTTCTGCATCCTGGCCCCAACCTTCTCGGAGGTATCTCAGCGCGAGGGTTGGAGGGTCGACCTCAAAGGGCCACATAGGTTGCGGTTCGGTGACAGAATATATCAAAAATGACCGGCATTACCCAAATCTGAATCTTTCAAGAGACAGACAAACTAATATCTGCTGGGTTTCAGTGGGGCTTGCAGGAAAATCGACCAATATTACATTTTGTGACCCCAAAATTATAAAAACAAGCTGCGTGGATGAAATATGGTTTAATATCTTTATCAAAAAGACAGACGGAAGCCATCACTGTATGAGGCTCAATAGGGGGCTGCTTATACTGGAGCTAAAGAAAGAAATACAGAACCAGATTGGGACTCCCATCAATCACCAAAATCTGATTTTCGCCGGACGCTGTCTACAGGACCACCTATCTCTTCAGGAGTATAGTATCAACAATAACTCAACCATATTTCTCAACCTGCGTCTGCGTGGTGGCTGCAATAGGGACAGCACAAAATACTCTGGCTCCTTCCGTGACGCTGTCAAAGGAAAAGGAATAGCGCAGAATAAATCAGCGCCAGAAACAGAGTTACCAGGACCCTATATAGTGGAACAAAAAAAGGAAACCCCATTGCTCAAAGTACATATACCTGAGGTAATTGAACTACACTCTGAACTTTCCAAAAATGCAGTCATTTGTAGATTCAATGGCTTCTGGCCAAAATCTGATGCTCTTCATCAGTGGATTTACTCCTCATGGACAAACAACTGTGATGTACACCTTTGCTCAAAGGGATTTTTCATTGTCTGCTTCAGTACTGAACAGGAACGAGACAGTATTATCCAACAGGGGCCTTGGTTTTGGGGCAATGCTGGCCTTTTCATCACTCCATGGTTTGATGATTTTGATGCAAACACAATGAAAATTTCTACAATGCCTGTTTGGGTTAGGCTCCATAACCTCCCTCTGCATTTTTGGCACTACAAAGTTTTATCAGCTATTGGGAATTCATTGGGGAATTTCCTAAAAATAGATGAAGACAGAGTTAGCAAAGGAATTGTCACTTTTGCTAGAATATGTGTCGAGGTAGACCTGAGTCAAGGATTGCCTGATCATGTCACTTTGGTTTACAACAACACAACCAGAACTCAACCACTTGACTATGAGAACACTGCTTTTAGATGCCGGAACTGCCTGCAAACCGGTCATCTCCAATACAACTGTCCGCTGACCAGAAAAGACCCTAAAGGGAAAAAGAAACAACAAAAAAAGCCCAGGGGCTGGCAGCAGATCGTCCTGCTGGAAGAAGAGGAGGACATGCAATCAGAACCTCCAGAGAACCAAATGGAATCTGAATTTTTCTCAGGACAGGAGCACAATCAGGATGAATCTACTCCAGACGCAAATTTGGGGCCAAATATATCTCAACAGCAGCATGAACCTCAACTGGAAGTTAGTGGAATAAAGAGAACACATGGATCGGAGGGATCTGAATCTGAAAAGGAACTTCCATTGACCTCTCCGGAAAACCAGCTTGCCATTATTACACCCACTCCCGATTCGGGAGGTTGGAGAAGGGTGGAAAAGAAAAAGGGCAGAAAAGTATAGGTCTGCGGGGTTTTTTTCTATCTTTTTCTTTATTTTCTTGTAACTTGTCCCTCTCGTGGACAGCCTTCTGCATATGCTTATTGCATCTACAACATGTAATTTTTTTCTTTTGAATAAAATTACGGATTTTCTCTTTGGGAAAAAAAAAAAAAAGATGTATTCTAGTATTTTATATGTGGAATTGAACTTAGATTAAGAGAATAATAATTCTTTTTATTACTCGAGTTACATTCAATTGATAAGTTTATTGTTTATTTATGAAATTTTGGTTTCTTTTATCCATTATAAAACTACTATTTGGTATTTTTTTTCCAATTGAGTATTTAGTTATTAGTGTCTTATTTGTAAAATTAACTTTTTCTTCTTTTACATACAATGTCAAAATGCATTTGTTGAAGGTTTGGATCCCTGTTTCTATTGGTTAGAGGTGGATATGAAGAGTCTTAGTGAGATCCCCACATGTTTATGTCATTTACAAATGAAATTTTGTACAAATGAAATCTTGTCCATATTTAATGGAAGTGGGTTTGAGAAGGGAAATGAGACTAGGAAGTTGGAATTCTTGTAAGAGTTATGTCCATGTCATAAAATTGGAGTGTAAATTAGGTATTTTTATTTAAATAACAAATTTGGAATTTAGAATCAACTTGCATTTAAACTAATTTAAGTGTTTAAGTGTTATATTCATTTTTGTTTATGTCATTTACAAATGAAATTTTGTACAAATGAAATCTTGTCCATATTTAATGGAAGTGGGTTTGAGAAGGGAAATGAGACTAGGAAGTTGGAATTCTTGTAAGAGTTATGTCCATGTCATAAAATTGGAGTGTAAATTAGGTATTTTTATTTAAATAACAAATTTGGAATTTAGAATCAACTTGCATTTAAACTAATTTAAGTGTTTAAGTGTTATATCCATTTTTATTTAGCCTAGTTGTACAATTTAATAAATGTGAAATTTAAGATTAACCAATCGGAAATTTAAGATTAACAATGTTGGCACTTGACCACACACCACACTTGACCACACTTGTTGGCACTTGACCACACTTGTTGGTTCAAAACGCGTCATCCAAAAATTTCTCTATTTCTCTTATGTGATTTCGACTTGCTTAATTAGATCAATTATCTATCGAATTTTATAATATTCTCAAAATCTATAATAAAAATGTTTTAAAGTAGACATCTTACTCACTCACTATCTATTGAAAGACTTTGCTTAATTAGATCAATTATCTATCAAATTTTAGAATATTCTCAAAATCTATAATAAAAATGTTTTAAAGTAGACATCTTACTCACTCACTATCCTTCCTTTATTTTCACATTAACATAACTCAATAAATTATTGATTGTACCTTGAGAGGGTTTTATACTAATAATTTTTTTTGGATCTTGATGGCTGATTTTCAGAATGTTGTGGAAAAACCACCCTATGAACATATTTGTGGTGATTTGGGTGTTGATAGTAGGGTAGCGTGACGAATTTCATGCGTCAGGTTGACTCATTCAGTCTCTTTGCAAAGTGTTATCAATGTCCTCCCCATGCACCAGCTGCTCCAAAATCACATCTTCCTCCTCCTCCTCACAAAACCTGAAAATTTGAATGGAAATTCTCTGAATTTAAGAGGGGAACAATATGAGATTGTATAGAATATGTTTTGAGCGTGGGGTTTATTCTCTGACATAGAAGGCAATGAGTAACAATGGAGGATGGAGTTGTCAAGCCTGAGGGAGGCTCACAAAATTCGTACTTTGCACATATACCATACCTAAAACTGCTTGAAAGCTTACATGCGTACAATTATTTATAGGCAACAAACGAGTTTATTAAGGGAACTGCATTGTAATTGTAATTTATGCCTCTGTGTGTCTGCCTTAGGGTTATTTTTGTCTACTGTACTGTACTGGGTTGTGGCTTTGGATTCAAAGGAATGGAGACAACAACAATAATACTCCATTTATCTTGTTAATGGAGACTGACAAACTACTTAAGCTTACTGCCACTACTATGAAGGGCTTGTTATTCTTATTCACCCTCTATTATTCTGCCCAATTATTTTGTATCACCATAATGTACGTTGTTTCCAACTTATGATTTTCTGGTTATATGAATGATTGATGGAAAAGAGTGTTCAACTACCAAAATTGTTTACAATGGTTTCTCTTAAAATTTAAATGTTGTGGAACTAGATTTATTAAGTGCACTCATTGCACTAACAAGTTTGGATTTATTATGTTGCTTGCATTTTTAAAGAAAGAAATGGAAATAGTAGATAATGGTAAATGTTAATCACCTTTTAGTTCTGGCCACAACATTTTTGAGTGAATACATGGTTTTTCCATATAATATTGATGTTGGATTTAACTTAATCTAAATAAAATTATATTTTCCAAAAGCCACATAGTAAATAAATATACATAATAGATGAATAAATCCTTTAATTTAATGATTATAAACCACATCGTAAATAAATACACATAATAGATGAATATATCCTTTAATTTAATGATTATATTTTTCAACAACGTTATTCAAAGAGGAATATATGTTTTTTTATGAGTATTATGTATTATGAGTATTGATTGGCCTATATTGGTCAATTTTAATGGACTACTCTTCCTATTTTTTTATGAGTATTATGTATTATGAGTATTGATTGGACTATATTGGTCAATTTTAATGGACTACTCTTCCTAGAACTCACCATATACAGAATGAACTCATGGGATATAGATGAAGTGTCCAATCTATGTATAAAGAATCATTCATAAAGTTGTGATGCAATTTCAAATGTGGAAATACCACCATCATGTTTTTCACATCTTAGAAGATCAAGAGCCAATCTTTATTACAAGCATTATATTATCTATAAACTTCCGATAATGTACATAATTTAGCTTTATCTTCCACTTTTGCATGCAATTTTCTTTATTAATTCTTATTTTAAATGATCATTTACATGTCAAGATTGTTCCTCAATTTATGCCTTATGGCATTTCCTTTGCAACATCTGGTGCAAATGCTAGTTTAACCCCAATGGATTAATATTATAAACCCATGTTGTTTAAAACCCACAATAAATATTATAAATTGAAAAATAAATATCAATGACCATCCTTATCCATCATTGATCTTCATATTGAGACAATCTTTGTTACAATGCGTTATTTGACCATGGTTGATTATGGTTTTCATCTAAAGACAATCTTTGTTATAACACAACATTCGACAATGCTCATAATGATTGGTTTTGAAAATGAGAGAATATATGTCATATTAAATATTTTAAAACCCCTAAGCCCTAAATCCATGGCATCAATATTATAAACATAAATAATGTTATAATACAAAACAATAATAATAAACATAAACCACAATCAATATAAGAACCACATTGTAAACCATTAAGACATCAATACAAAAAAAAATATGAATACATTAATAATAATACACTATAAAGCATTAAAACATGATAAATCATCAACACATTAATAATAACACATTTATATCACTACATTATAAACAATAAATAAATTTTAAAGCATAAATACATTAATATGAATACATGGATATATTAATAGTATAAATCTAAAGAATATTGATATAAACAACAAGAACATGAAGGCCCAACAATAATATTATAAATGTCAATAATATTTTCATTTATGAAAGACATGAACAAAGTGAAGGGACCCATACAAAATACCAAAACAATTACAAATGCAAGAGAAAAAAATAAAATAGTAACACTACCATTGGAGCAAAGGAACATAAATTCAAAAAACACATCTAAATTTCACACATTGGATTTAAAGAAGAACAACATGATAGGACATTTTAAGACCATAGATATACAATTTTCTATATAACAAGAACAACGAGAAAAAAATTTCAATTTCACCAACATTGCAACCACAGAAAGAACACTGAGTCTTAACATATATTTTTTGTTTTCTTTACATCAAATAATACCACTACAAAATTGAACTTGAAACACTCCATCTGTAGTATACCTAGGGGTGATATTATGGAGTACAGAGGGAGGTACCGAAGGGAATAATGTAATATTGTGATGGGCCATAGTTAATAAATAAATGGGTCATATTTAACAAAAGAAGTGGTTAATCTACATAATGTAAGGGACCACAAGTAGTTAGGAAATAATGTGATAAGCTCATAGTATTGGATATATGGTATTGAGAGACCCATGGTTATTACCCACGATATTGTATGTATGAATCCTATATAGAGGCTAGAGACTCTCCATTGAGGGATGTCAAGGATTATTGTATTGGAAAACATATGGGTTGTGGAGTGTTCTCCTTCCTTAAGGAGTGATTGTATGGTGTTACCCTACCTCAAGGGTTTTGATTAATAAAGTGTTCTAATACCACTTGTAGTAGATATGCCTACAAGGATATTAAAAATACAAAATTTTCCCAAGAAATATCAATATTGATCCAAGAATATATTATCCGTGTTATATTCTTGGATCAATATTGATATTTCTTGGGAAAATTTTGTATTTTTAATATACTTGTAGGCATATCTACTACAAGTGGTATTAGAACACTTTATTAATCAAAACCCTTGAGGTAGGGTAACACCATACAATCACTTCTTAAGGAAGGAGAACACTCCACAAACCATATGCTTTCTAATACAATAATATTTTACATCTCTCAATGATCTGATAATCACCGTATGAGTGACCTCAGTTAAAGATTTATTGAATAAAGGTATTAAAAACTCATGTGTTAGTGGGTGTCTATGTTATTTAGGCAACAGATCGATTAGATTGCAAATACACAGACACTTGAAACTGAAAGACAACAGAGAAATACAATAAGCAAATAAAAGAACACAAGAAATTAATAAGGAGTTCACCCTATCCTCCAGGGCTACATCTCCAGTTCAGCGCTCCGTGTTGGCCTTATTTTATTGTGTCTTAAGCACCAGAGAATTACAATGCAGGAGCTTAATATGAGTCTCTTGAAACAGATTTGCTTGGCAGGGTGGTTCTTGGATACCCCAAGCCACTGGAGTGCACAAACTCTTTTCCTACCAGTTCTTTGACCTCTCAGGTCTAACAGATCCTCTCGGGGATGGCTTGAATCTCTCAAGCTTTCTGGTGCACGAAGCTGCATTTGGTCAACTCGGCCCTCTGTCTTCTTACTGCTTTTTCTTGCTTCACTGTTTTCTTTGCTTCTCTGTCTTCTGTCTTCGGTTCCCCCTCTCTGTTGTGTCTTCTGTTCTCTTTTCATGGCTTTGAAGCCATTCGAGCTCATGACGGTTCGGTTCCTCTTCCACCTCCGTCGGATCGCCTGCTATAGTTGTGCTTGGAGTTCCCTGTTTGACATCATCATCAGGCTCACAGGGAGTGGCCACATATCCTCCTGTAAACTGCGCCAACTTGCTTCGTCGGTTCAATTCTTCGGTTACGTCGTGGAATGAGTCTTCCGTCATCGTGGCGGTCAAAACAGACCTCAAATTCTTGTAAATCGTGGCTTATTCCCTCATTAAATCCAGTCTTGCCGTCAGGCGCGATGTCAACTATCAGATCTGGATCCCCCAGATCCAACACCATTCGCTCATTTCGTGCGGTTGACTTGCTCGACCATTAGCGCGCGATGAGAGACGGTTTTCTCTGTCCTCCACTTGCCACACGTCATCTGCTGAGTGGGATCGCTCTGTTTTCGCCAATTCCGCTTACTTCTTAAGGGCACCCCCGATCAATACCGTCGGTTTTTCGGAGTGTGGGTCCCACCTTGTCCTTTAGCCTTTTCGCCTTTTGTCCCACGGTTTTCCCGGCTCTCCATGCGACCGAGTGCTCGGGGCTTCTCCATTTTGAGGGTTTTTGGCCAACGAAACTCCCTCTGTTTCCCAATCTGGGCCTCCCAGGGGCTAATTTCGCCTCCCGCGCAATCTCCATGGGCCTCAGTCAGCGCGCTTTGACCGAGGTCCTCGTCGTTCCATGCTGGCTGCTAACTGCCACTGGTTTAGAGGTGTTTTTGATTGCTGTTCTGAATTCTTAGAAGTTTGTCCCGACCTGGTACAACCATGGTTCTTTTGATTATTCTTCATGGATCCAATTCAGATCACTCAATGGGGAGTCTCTAGCCTCTATATAGACTTCATACATACAATACCATGGGTCTCTCAATACCATATATCTAATACAATGGGATTATCACATTATTCCTAACTACTTGTGGTCCCTTACATGATGCGAGTTAACCACTTTATTTATTAACTATGGCCCATCACATTATTACATTATTCCCTTGGGTACCTCCCTTTGTACCCCATAATATCCTCCCTAGTATACTACATTCCACCCCCCTTAAACATGTTTCATCCTCGAAACATAAGAAGAAAAAAAAAAAATAAGATATACTCAAAAGAGTAGTCCACTAGTACCATGCACGTGCATCTAGCCATCCAAGAGAAAGGTGATTACTCGATCTAGCTAGTGCCTCGCTCGCTTGAGATGGGAGTTGATCCTGGTGGTTCCTCTGTGTTGATGTGTTGTGGGTGGATCGTCGCACCTCTCTATCTGTCGTGCAGGGGTTGTTGTCCTTGTTGCTAATTCATTGCCATCTTGTTGGTTGTTTTCTTGTTGTGTGATGTGGGTGGTGATATGTTGAAATTTTAATCAATGGTGTATCTTTCTTTAATTCAATACTTAATGGAGCTTGATTGGTAACTGGTACATATTGTGGCACCTGCGGTTGTTGCTTATCTTCTAGTATTACTTCAACCATGGAATCCTCATCTGATGTGTCAGTACCTGCAACATCTTCTGCTTCATTCTCTTTGGATTCTACCTGTTTATTGATGGAAATATCCTGTAATGTAATTTTCTTCTTTTTATACTGGAGCTTCAAGAATTTATTCTGCACTATTAATATTGATAGTACCAACAGATTCCATCCAAGGGTATCCCAAAACAATATCCACATTAGCCATATCTAAAGCATAAAAATCAGAATGCAATACATACTTGTCCATAGAAATCTTCAAATCTTTATAAACTTGAACATTCTCATTATAAACATGTGTGTTTTCAATGTGTTTTGCTAGAACTTGCAATTTTTTTCCAAATTAACATTGATAAAATTATGATTGCAACTAGGATCTATAGACATAATGATCTTCTCCTTCTGAATACATTCATGAACCTATAGTAAGGAGATAGCATCAAAAAATAACCCCTTACAGGTCTTATTCTCTTGTTTTCTAGCATGAGACCGTTTTTCTAAAATGACTACTTCTACTTTTTCATGAGGAAGTCGCCACACTGAATAGTCAAGTGAGTACCACCATTTAAAAACCTCATCTTTTATATTAAATAGTAGGCAACTTGTCCAAAAAATTTTGGATCAAGACTTGTGATATTTTATAAATTTTTCAATCGTAGGGCCATAATCTTTTCCTGTAAAATCCATCTTGCTAGAACTCTAAAATAGAGTGAGGGTTTTAAAAAAAATTACTTTGGAAAAAATTTAAAATGGGCATAACTTGGTCAATATAACTTAGAAGCCTTATTATATCCTATTTTTGGAAATCAAATGGTCATTCTGCATCTTCTTGAATGATATAAATATCGATCTGGGCACTAGTGTGATAGGCACAATGTTTGGATTACTTGCATCAAATGGAACACCAACATACTTATTAAAAACAATAGTTGTGAACATGTAATATTCCTAATTAGCCATGGCTAATTGGAATATTCGATTTTGCTCAATTTTGCCTTCTATAGTTATTTATAAATAAAAAGGTGAGGAAAAGGGGGACATAACTCACCTATAGAATAAAGTCACTCCCTAGTAGCATAACGTTGTGACTTAAGAGGAGCCAATGGGGCCAAAGGGGCCACATAGAGATGGAGCCCACGCAGACACTTGGAGGGACTGTGCAGATGGGAAGGAACACGTGGCAAGAGAGGGACTGTGTTGGAGGAGGTGGGCCTTGGGATGGAGAGAGGCCAACGCTATAAAGGAGAGGGGAGCCTCCTCATTTTTTCATTCGATTATGTGCATTTGAGCTAGTCACTCGACTTGGAGCACGCTGGCTGTTTAGCCTGTCTGCAACACTGTTTAGTGCATTAAGTGTCTCCGTTCAGAGATCTCACCCTTAGCCCTGGGGGACTTCAAGTGCCTACTCGGGAAAGGTATTTTCAATAGTCTTTTTACAGTAGTTTCATTCTTTGGCATTTAGGTGGAGCTGAGCATTGGAGGACTGTGCAGTCTTGAGAGAGAGGGACATAGTTCTTTTGGAGGCAGTTCAAAATTGGGGGTTTGTGGAGGAATTGAGCTGGGATATTGATTAAGGGATTAGCTCTTGCATATTGGAGGAGTTTGGTAGAGTTTTAGATAATATTTTGGAGGATTCCACTCAGTGGCAGCGCAGGGCCTTGAGGGATTGCGTGATCCCCAACGGGGCGATTTTTGGGGGTCAGCCATTTTAGAAAAGCTTTCTGGGTTTTTCTGGGTTTTCTGGGTAGAGGCGGATTCCATAGTTTTAGCATTTTTTGAGAAGGGGAACAACCCCAAATCCTCATTTGATTTCCAGCAGCAGCACCAGCACAACAATTTTCCAACAACATCCACATAGTTCAGAGAGAGGCCATTCCTTTGCTATTCTGAGTGTATTTCTTCACTTGTCGGGTGCAAGTCGAGGTGCCATCTTTCTGATCACCTCATGTACTCATTCCATTACTCAGGATAATAAAATGGCTTAACATTTCTCTCTGCATTTCTCGAATATCTGCTTATCTCTCATGTTTACATTATTACATGTTGCACCACTGATATTTTTATCATTTTGAGTTTCCCAATTATTATATTATTTGTGTGTATCTGGTTGGAGTTTACTGGGGTTTTGGGGAATATCTCTGAAACGAGATATTATAGTGGTATCAGAGCATAGATCTAGCTCAGCCTATGGAGCTAGCAATCTATGAAACCAGGGGAAAGCCCTACATCTGTTACAGAGGTAGAGATATAGAGACACTGGGTGTAGGTTGGAGAACACCTATGGAGATGGAGACTGTGTTCCAGTGGTGGACGCAAAACAGGAGGAGCCTGTGGTACACGCAGGACAGGAGGAGCCTGTGGTAGACACATAGTGGGAGGATTCGATGGCGGATGAGGACATGAAGAGATTTGTGGACATGCTCCTCAAATCAGTACAGGATATGTCGAGGCAGATCGAGGTGATGGGGCAAATATTCACAGCAGTGGAGGCTAGACAACGTGAGAGCCCATGGGTTTTCCAGGTTGGTGAGGGATCAGGTGCATCTCACCATTTGCCAGATTAGGGTGCCACTCAGCATGATACTACTCAGCAGGTGGCCTCACATGCCCCTACACGCTCTACCATGCCCACTTTCTTAGGAGCAGACACGGGGGCTGGAGCACAGCAGGAGGCAAAGCCCAGTCACATGGGCAATTATTTTGCAGAGTACCAGGCCTATGGGCAGGAGTTCAGAGACGCTCTCTCATTTAGAGACTTTGTTCAGCTCCAACGGGATAGTAGACCCCGCGACCATCACAGAGGACACCGGCATTATCTCGATGGAGACACCCACCGCACAGCTAGTAGATTCCACTTGCCTACGTTTGATGGTTCATCAAACAGTTCGGCAAGGTCTTGGGTGGAGAAGATGGACATCTATTTCCAGCTTAACCAGATGTCGGAGGTAGAGGCCATCAAGGTGGCGACATTACATTTGGATGGTGAGGCCTAGGATTGGTGGCTCCATGTGATGGTTACACTCAGACATTCCACAGTGACAACATATGTCGAGTTTACCAGGATATTAGTGGAGAGGTTTGACCGGAGGGATTCGGAATAGCACTTTGTTGAGCTGACGAGGCTCAAGCAGACAGGGAGCCCAGAGACCTACATTACAGACTTCTTGAGGATTTCAGTGATGGTGCCAGATCTATCCACAGCACTGAGGATCTACATGTATGTTGAGGGATTATCAGAGCCACTTCGGGGTCTAGTCAGATCCACTAGACCAACCACACTCCAGGATGCTATTAGTAGGACCCAGGACTTACATGATGCCTTACCCAGGACCCGGACACCTTACCCCCAAAGACAGGCTTTCCAGCCTAAGGGGAAGGATGTGAGGATTCCGCCTCCAAAGGGGAATCCAAGATGAGTACAGCTTGATGATGATGCCAGGAGGGAGCTAAAGAAGAAGCGGTTGTGCTTTACTTGTCAAGAGCGTGAGCACCGTGACATAGATGTGCTGCTGGCAAAGAACATTTTATTGAGGTCTTCTCTGAGAGCAGCGGAGAAGAGGATGAGGAGGATGACGTGGAGGCAGGAGATAGTCATACCGCGCAGGGTCCTTTGCCACCTCCATCACCAGTAGCAGGTGGTGCCGCTTTTGCACCTACTGGAGGAGCCCTTGCAGCATTGTGAGGAGTCCCCAAGTATTTGATGCTGTGCGTACGGGGGACAGTACGTGGTCAGCAAGTCTCTATTTTGGTTGACAGTGGGGCAACCCACAACTTCATCGATGCACAGATGGTCGAGCGGAGAGGTATACAGACAGAGAGCTTCAATGGATTTTCAGTTTTGGTCCCAGGAGATCAGACCATGGTCTGTGATCGCTATGTTCCTGAGTTATCAGTGATGATGGGCACCTACACACTGACTGACCACTTTTTCGTGGTCAATATTCCGAACACCAACATAGTACTGGGTGTTCAGTGGCTTATCACTCTAGGGAAGGTCACGATAGATTGGAAGGCCCTGGAGATGGAGTGGGATGATGAGAAGACAGGGAGGCATGAGAAGATACGGGGACAACACACATATCTGCCTTAGACTATTTCGGCTCATCGAATGGAGGCAGTCTTCCGAAAGGGAGACATAGAGTGGGCAATTGAGCTGCATGCATCAGAGACAGGGACTACAGGGCAGACAGTACACCCAGAGATACAGTCCATCCTTGACCGGTATGCCATAGTATTTGGGGAGATTCCACCGGGACAGCCACCAGACCGGGGGTTTGAGCACACCATTGAGCTTGAGAAAGGCATACAGGCAGTGATTATTGCCCCCTATAGGCATCCCAAGGCCTATTGGGATGAGATTGAGTGGGCCATTCAGGAGTTGTTGGATCTTGGACACATTCGACCAAGCACAAGTCCTTTTGCTTCTTTCGTGGTGTTGGTGAAGAAGAAGGACGACACATTGAGGATGTGCATTGACTACAAGGCCTTGAACAAGAAGACACTGAAGAACAGGTACCCCATACCCAGGATCGATGAGTTGATGGATGAGTTGGGAGGAGCACAGTTCTTCTCAAAGATTGATTTGAGATATGGGTACCATCAGATTCACGTGAGGGAGCAGGACATTCCCAAGACCGCCTTCAGGTGTCACTATGGGCACTTTGAGTTTTTGGTGATGCCCTTTGGGCTAACCAACACCCCAGCTACATTCCAGTCTTGCATGAATCACATCTTCCGCAGTCACTTAAGGAAGTTTGTGTTGGTGTTCTTTGATGATATCCTCATTTACAGTAAGACTTGGGAGGAGCATCTCCAGCACATTGAGACAGTATTGCACATCTTGGAGGAGCAGCAGTTCTATGCCAAACTCTCCAAGTGTGAGTTTGGGTTGACAGAGATGTTATACTTGGGACACATCATAGGGGTGGATGGAGTGAGGGTCCACGAGGAGAATATCAGGGCCATCAATGATTGGCCGGAGCTGAGAAACATGATAGAACTTCGAGGATTTATTAGAATTTTCACTTACTACCAGAAGTTCGTCAAGGGTTTCTCACAACTTACTACACCCCTGATAGATCTGACGAGGAGGGGGGCATTTAGTTGGTCAGATACGGCGCAACGAGACTTTGACAGGCTCAAGGAGGTTATGAGCAGCTGCCTAGTGCTTGCATTGCCGGATTTTACGGAGCCATTTGTTTTGGAGTGTGATGTGTCGAGAGAGGGGATCGGCGCAGTGTTGATGCAGGGAGATCACCCTATAGCCTTTGAGAGCCAGAAGCTCCTTCCGCATGAGAGGTTGTATTCTATATACAACAAGGAGATGTTGGCCATCATGCATGCATTGGCCAAGTACTAGCACTATTTGGTGGGTAACAGGTTCAGGGTGAGGATGGATCACAACAGCCTCAAGTTATTTTTGGAGCAGAAGCAGCTACAGGAGAGGCAGCAGAAGTGGATCAGTAAGATCCAAGCGTATGACTTTGACATTGAGTATGTCAAGGGTAAGAACAATGTGGTAGCAGATGCCCTTTCACATAGACTAGCCACGTTGTCTCTTATGAGCTTGGACGGAGACTAGAGGGCTCGACTCCTAGTAGAGTACTCCAAGGATAGATTTGCATGTGAGGTTCTGGATGGGCGGGTGGCAGATGACAGGTATAGGGTGGTCGATGAGATCATCTACTATAGGGACCGGATCTTCTTGACTGAGGGACCTCAGCTCAAGAAGAAGATACTTCAGTGTCACATGATTCACCATTGGCAGGCCACCAAGGGTTTACCAAAACCTACAAGGCCATTAGAGAGATGTTCTCATGGAAGGGCCTCAAGGAGGATGTACTCCAGCATGTCTAGGAGTGCGACATTTGCCAGAGGAACAAGGGGGAGATGAGCCATCCTGCAGGATTATTGCAGCCTCTTCCCATTCTAGAGGGGAAATGGGAGAGTATTTCGATGGACTTCATCATAGGGTTGCCCATGGTGCAAGGCAAGGATTGTATCTTTGTCATCATTGATCGAATGACAAAGTACACACACTTTTTTGCCATATCCGCACACTACACAATAGCACAGGTGGTCGAGCTGTTCTTCAGAGAGGACTTTAGGCTACATGGTCTTCCTAAGACCATCATCAGTGACATGGATAGTCGTATCATGGGCGGGTTTTGGCAGGAGCTTTTCCAGTTGGTGGGGATGGAGTTGACACCGAGTACCAGTTATCACCCACAGACAGACGGGTAGACAGAGATAGTTAACAAGTGGCTGGAGGGCTACTTACGTAACTATGTCAGTGGGCAACAGAGAGCATGGCTGAAGTGGCTGCATCTGGGAGAGTACTGCTACAACACTACACATCACATGTCCATCGGTATGTCACCATTCTATGCTTTGTATGGATATCATCCCTTATCTTTTGCTGACGTGATGTTTGGTGCTAGCAAGGCTTCGAGAGCCAAGATTTGGATCCAAGAGAGTCAGGATATTCTCCGAGCTCTCAAGGATAATATGGCTACATCACAGAACCAGCAGAAGTTGTATGCCAACAAGGGTCAGGTGGAGAGACAGTTTGAGGTAGGGGACTTGGTCTACCTACGATTACAACCATATCGATAGTCGTCACTGAAGCAAAAGGGGGCTGAAAAGCTCAAACCCCGCTTTTATGGACCATACAGGGTGATACGCAAGATTGGACAGGTTGCGTATGAGTTGGAGCTGCCCCAAGGCAGTAAGATTCATAACGTCTTTCATGTATGATGCCTGAAGAAGGCATTGGGACAACATGTGAGAGTGACAAATGAGCTGCCACCCACGGGTGATGAGGGGCATTTGGTGTTGCAGCCAGAAGCTATTATTGATACCAAGGAGAGGCAGCTACGAAGCAGGACGGTCTGGGAATTCTTGGTGAGGTGGAAGAATTTACCGGATGAGGATGCCACTTGGGAGAGTGAAAAAATTTTGCAGCATCCATCACTTCAGTTGCTTGAGGACAAGCAACATTTTGCCGGGGGAGAATGTAATATTCGTAATTAGCCATGGCTAATTGGAATATTCGATTTTGCTCAATTTTGCCTTCTATAGTTATTTATAAATAAAAAGGTGAGGAAAAGGGGGACATAACTCACCTATAGAATAAAGTCACTCCCTAGTAGCACAACGTTGTGACTTAAGAGGAGCCAAGGGGGCCAAAGGGGCCACGCAGAGATGGAGCCCACGCAGACACTTGGAGGGACTACGCAGATGGGAAGGAACACGTGGAAAGAGAGGGACTGCATTGGAGGAGGTGGGCCTTGGGATGGAGAGAGGCCAATGCTATAAAGGAGAGGGGAGCCTCCTCATTTTTTCATTCGATTATGTGCATTTGAGCTAGTCACTCAACTTGGAGCACGCTCGCTGTTTAGCCTGTCTGCAACACTGTTTAGTGCATTGAGTGTCTCCGTTCAGAGATCTCACCCTTAGCCCCAGGGGACTTCGAGTGCCTACTCAGGCAAGGTATTTTCAACAGTCTTTTTGCAGTAGTTTCATTCTTTGGCATTTAGGTGGAGCTGAGCATTGGAGGACTGAGCAATCTTGAGAGAGAGGGACGCAGTTCTTCTAGAGGCAGTTCCAGATTAGGGGTTTGTGGATGACTTGAACTGGGATATTGAGCAAGGGATCAACTCTTGCATATTGGAGGAGTTTGGCAGAGTTTCAAGTATTATTTTGGAGGATTCCACTCAGTGGCAGCGCAGGGCCTTGAGGGATTGCGTGATTCCCCAAGGGGGCGATTTTCGGGGGTCAGCCATTTCAGAAAAGCTTTCTGGATTTTTCTGGGTTTTCTGGGTAGAGGCAGATTCCAGAGTTTCAGCATTTTCTGAGGAGGGGAACAACCCCAAATCCTCATTTGATTTCTAGCAACAGCAATAGCACAACAGTTTTCCAGCAGCATCCATGCAATTCAGAGAGAGGCCATTCCTTTGCTATTCTGAGTGTATTTCTTCACTTGCCGAGTGTAAGTCGAGGTGCCATCTTTCTGATCACCTCCTCTACTCATTCCATTACTCAGTATAATAAAATGGCTTAGCATTTCTCTCTGCATTTCTCGAATATCTGCTTATATCTCATGTTTACATTATTACATGTTGCACCACTACTATTTTTATCATTTTGAGTTTCTCTATTATTATATTATTTGTGTGTATCTGGTTGGAGTTTACTGGGGTTTTGGGGAATATCTCTGAAATGGGATATTACAGAACACTGGAAGCTGAGGTGGCTTAGAGGTAGGCGTATAAAATATATCCTTAACATAGCCAAGCACACCATTCACCAAGCTAGCTTCAAACCAAAAATTACAGGGACATAACACACTGACAACGATATAACAAAAAATTACATTTCAACATAACACGCTGACCATGACACAACAAAACTTCATGGTCCAATTGGTCATCATCAACACGAATGATTTTTGAACGCCGTGAATGCTCAACAATACATCGTGTAATTGGAGAAATTAATGATTTTAACATATGACTGTTATGGAAGGAGACCAAATTATTTGTTGGAAACATGTGAACTATTGCATTAAATAAATCCCTTTCTCTAGGATGCAACCTCATATCAGCCCGTGACATAAGAAACTCCCAATCTTCAAGAACAAGTTCTACATTTCTTATGTTATTGAGGACTCTACGAAAACACGATTGTTTCTCATTATTCTCTTTTTGGCGAAAGATTATATCAAGAGTGAAAACAATATTGAATTTGTTCCACAAGACTTTACCTATTGTATTACCTGCCTACAAAGGCTTGTCTCTCATAGGAGGCAATTGTCCAAGGTCACCCACAGGGATGATGGATCTACCACCAAAATGATAATTATTTTTCTTTGGAAATGCTTCTCGTAATTGAGCATCTATTTTCATAAACAACCTTGATCCTAGAAATATCATTTCATCAATCAATATATATCTAATATGACTCATTTCTTCTTGGAATACTGCAAGTGACTGCCCCTGTAGTTGTTGTATATCTTTAATTGGAATTTTTTGAGCTGAGAGTATTGTTTTTGCATGTATATTAAAAGCAACTATTCCTGTTGGGGCAAGAAGAAGCAAAGGGATTCTTCCATTACTTGACAAATCAGAAAGAGCTCCAAAACTACAATGGATAAGGGAAGAATTCCCAATGCATGCAGTGCCTTTAACAATCATAAGAAGAGCTTCACGAATCTCATATTTAGCAAAGTGCCTTAAAACAATTTCAAAAGCAAGTCGTTGCTTTTCCAACAATGAATCTCAAGATGAAAATGTTCTATTTGAAAGGTCAACATTATCACCCCTTGATTTTTTATTCCTTATAAAATTAATAGCTTCTTCTGCAACATCATTAGAAATAGTTGTACTTTCCCAGTTAAAGGATATATCAAAGTCCCTTCGACCAAGGATGTGAAGATCAGAAACATTCACATCATTTGGTGGAACCAAGTGAGAGAAATTTTGCCATTCTTGAAAATCATCTTCAAGATTCATTTCTTGGCTAGAAAAATCACCATCTTCTTCATCTTCAATATTGTCGAAAATTGATGGATTTTGATCAACATGCCATGCTCGATATCGGAAATTCCTCCAATTTTCAATAATAATTTCATCTGAAAGGCCAATTTCTGCAGGAATGTCATGAAATGGCTTGTACAAGAGCAATTATGTCCAAAAAAAGGTTTCAAATTCATTTGAAGCCTCACCAGGAATAGAATAAAACTGTGGCCAAACTCGAACAATAGCATGAACATCTCTAGGCTTCCATGGATCTTGTTTACACTTGTTATCAAATGTCCAAGATCTTGTTGTTTCTATCAAAGATAGATGTTCAAGGAAAAAATGTCTCTTCTGTTAATGTTGAGAAAAAGTATTCTCAGATGAACATTGCAAGCCATTGCTTGAGATTTTCCAAAAAACCTCTCTTCCAACATTTAAGGAAACAAATTTTCGACTACAAACAACAAGAGGTAGCTTAAGCAACATATGGCACGTTTCTTGTGCTCCAATGTCACGGTCAACAATCATTTTTGCAAGAAACCTTCTATATGCACATAAAGCATGATCCTCAGAGCCAATAGAATTTGAAATTCTAGTTAACATATGATGATAACTTTTAGACATTTTTTCTTCTTTTAATGCATACTTAGCAATATATTTCAAGATAACGTAGCGAGAAAGCACTAGTTGGCAATCAACAGTTGCACACCACATTATTAGAAGGTCAATGCTATGTACAATTAGCTTGTCATCATTTCTTGTTGGCTCATATATTTTTCTTCCTAGATAATTTATGAACAATCTTGATTCATCACAAAGATCCCATGGATCGTTTTACCGACATGTGAGAATAGTGCCTTTTTTGCGCAAACAAGAATCTACACTACACTTTGTGTGCCTTTGGACACAGTTTAACAATTCTTGATAATCATTATGAGGATTGCAAGATAAAATATGATCAGTATTCAATAGGAAAGGGTCATCATTAAGGCTTCGTGGAACCATTATGTAGTGGTGATGTATCTCACGTGGATTCCATGCAGTTACATGCTTGTCAAAGCATCTCTTTGCAAGTTGTACATCATAACCATTTGACCAACCATGTCCTTCCATGTCAGGAGTGCCTTCCAACCATAGGAAACCATGGATATGTGCTGAACCTCTACGCTGCCACTCATATCTGAAGAAAATGAAGATATAGTTACTATAAACAATATAAATAGAATCATAATAAAATTTGACAAAGTATAGAAAATAAATTCAATAACACAAACTTGTACCAGAAGTCTTTAGATTTAAGATATTTTTGGATAACTTCCTCTCGAAAAATATTGAATATATGGTGCATAAATGTGGAAACAATATGAGCGTACTGGATAACATTCTCAGTTTTCATATGATGCTCATTAAAATAATTAGAATGTGAATGTATGGGCATGAGGTTATGTAACTCTGGCCACTTTGTGTCAGCTGCACTCAAAGTAAAAAATAAAGGTGGACATCCCAACTGAGTAATCATGTCAGTCAATTAAGCTCAACACTTAGTCCAATATACCCTTGTACCTCTCACAGAAGAACTAAACCACATAAGATTCTCAACCAACTTATTATCTGGTAAATCAGAAAGTTGGTGGCACAACTCTTCAATTGTTGTAGGTGAGTTATCATGTAAATGTTTCTTTACAAAAACTGCAGCAGTTTCTTGGCTCCGATGTCGTATTATCATGTTCAATAGGTAATATCAAAAGTGAGGATGACTTCCAAATCTCTGATCATGGTACCTAAGAAGATGCAACGCATACTCATGAAGTTCAACACTACAAATACGTGGCTACAACCAATTAGCATCACTAGTGGGGAACAATGTTGGAAATGACATATCTAATAACCCCTCTGTATTATATTGATTCACTGGAGAGGTCCCAATACTGGGCCAATCCATGTCTTGAACATGTGAAGAATCAACATTATCGAGAAATGCTCTAGAATTTATTCCACTTCTCTTCATTCATTTGGTAGGTGAGCAATAAAAGAAGAAGGATGAGAGGGCAAACATTCAACAAGCAACCATTCATTATTAGTTGCATTAATATCAGATTCTTCAATATCACAATCAACAAATTTAAGCCTGGAGGAGACATTTGTTGATCTTTTGGGCAGAGAATTCACTGATTCATAGTCAATTACAAAATCTCGATAATATTGCTCATGTTGGATTTTGAAAAGAAATGCAGCCATCAATCGAGATATTTTGACATAACATTCATAATATTTAGACTGAGCGGCATGTCTCCTCACAATTATAAATTCAATATCTTCAACATGTCGGGGAAGACTTTGTTGAATTGTAGAACTATCTTGAGGAAACCTAATTGTATGACCGCTATACTTATATTTCCTACCTCGAGCATGTGTCACTAACAAAATAGGATTCACACATGCTATTATCATTTCTTCAACTTGAGTAAGAACTCTTAAAATATGATGTTGCTTATTAGGATCCATGTTATTATATGGACAAAAACGATGGGCACCTCTTTCACTCTTACAGCGTCTGCAAATAGGTCCTTCAGAATGTCTCAAAACTTGGATTCCAGGATGTGATTCTTGGCAAATGTGGCACATTTGGACAATTGACAAGCTATTTATCTTTGCTCGAAATATTTTATGCACTGCAATCATGTTTTCATCAAAATGAATATGATCTTTATTAGTTGGACCATGTTGAGAACCATTTGGAAGAGTAAAATTTCTTCTAAAATGTACCTTATCTTCAGGAACATGAGATTCCCTTCCCAAATTTGAAGCATGTGGAATGGATATATGACAGGGACTTTCCAAATTTATGGTCTTCATTTCGCAAACCTAAGAGGATGTAAAGGTCTCTTTGTCATAAAATATTTTAAAATTTAATTTCCAACTAATTATAAATGAAAAAAATGAAAAAATAATCAATGCATTCAAAATTTACATTTGTTTCTTGATGTGGATGAGGGTTATGAGATGGTTTCTCTTCTCTTCTAACATCCGTGGATGGAACATTTTTGGATTTAGTTTCTATGCCTCTATTCAAATGAGTTGTTTTTTGTTTCAACAAAATAAAATACATTATAAAACTAAATGTCCAACAAATAAATATTCAAAAATGGAAAACAAATCAAATACATTGAACATCTACATTAGTTTTACAATTTGATGTTTTCGGTTCCAATTCTACAACCCAATCAGATGAAATCATGTTTTTTCCATAAAGGTTATAAAATACAACGTCCAACCAACTGTAAATGAAAAAATGAGAAAAATATCAAATGCGCTCAATATTTACATCTATTTGGCGATGTGGATGAATGTTATGAGATGGTTCCTCTTCACTTCTAACATCATTAGATGGAACATCTACGAAGTTAATTTGTATGTCTCTATTGAAATGAGTTGTGTCATGTTCGAAGAAAATAAAATACGCCATAAAATTCAATGTCCAACCAACTAGAAATTCAAAAAAATGAAAAGCAAATCAAGAACATTGAAGATCTACATTATTTTGGCACTTTGATCGTCAAGGAGATTGCACAGGAAGGTTATTACATGCTTCATCTTCACTTCTTAGATTAGTAGATGGAACACTTTGGGAATTAATTTCTAGACCTCTATTAAAACGAGTTGTATCCTATTCCAAGAGAAGAAAATAGCTTATAAGTTTAGTAAAGAAAAGTTTGTAAATAGAGGAATGTAATAAAACAACCACTATTGCAGCAAAAATCAAAATATCATTGCGCTACCTCCATTTTTCCATGCGAAATGCTATTAGGGATGATTGATTCTCTTGGTGGGACCACATTACTTTGAGAAGGGGGATTGGAAGATCCGATGTTTCGAGCAACTGGCTCCAAATTATCAAACAAATGGCCAATTAAACTATCATCCAAATCATCACACACAATGTCATCATTACCTCCACCATGGATGTTTTGCAACCTTTGGCCTTGGTTGAAACATGCAATTGCAGACACAGAAGGGTTAGGGTGGACATTTGCATCCACATTATCGATATGATGTTCTTCCCAATTGCAAGATGTTTCCCCAATATTATGAACATTTTCAGGAGAGCATCGAACAACAAAATTATGTTGATGAGGAGCATATTCTGATAATGAACTATCAATAGGAAATATTATTTCCATTATATCATCCATAGTATGATACTTATGAGGAATTATAAAATCATTTTGAAGAGTGGCTTCACTCGTTCTTCTATGATATGTAGCTCTCCTATGCTCATTTATGGCATCCTTATTTTGTTGATACCGTAAACGACGACTTTCATTAGACCTGTCACGTGATGTTGGTGACAAATTTCATTTTCTTGTACGCTTGCTTGTGCCTTCAGATGACATGTCTACAATGAATAATAAAATATTCATTATGGAACCATAAACATGGAACATAGAATATATCTAATATAAACAAACACAAAATAATGAAAAAGGCACAAGTGTTTTTTTGGCAATCGTAAAAAAACATAAAAAGTGTATATCTTTTTTTTCCAACCATGTAAACTTATCAAAATGTATAAGGCTTTTTCCAAATGGCTAAAAACAAAAATTAATTTTTTGAAATGACTAAAAAACAAAAATGGATTTTTGCAAATGGGTTTAACAAAAAGGTCTAAATTTTCATGTATCATATTAGAATGAAAACATAACCCATACAATCGGGACACAATACTTGGAAGTATATCTAAAAATTTGGAACTATATACTATCAAAATATAAATGCAAATATTAATATGTACATAAACACATAATATTGTTTGAGAATCAATGACAAAAACAAATACAAATAACATGTATAACATAACTCATAGCAATTATAATTATACAAACAAAGAAAAATGCATAGCATCCAAACACATTTACATGTAATTAAGAAAACTTTAGGGGAAACAATATGAAATATTTTCCAGCATAAAGATCGATACAAGCATAATTTTAAAATATTACCATAAAGACCCAAAGTATGTATAGAGCCAAAAATGGAAATATTTTCCACACCCATAGAGAGTATATAAAATGAAAATATTTATAGGAACTCCTAAGAATACTAATAGCCTAAGAAACCATATCCATATCCAATGGTGGAATCTTATCAATAGAATCCATACGGGGAGCAATTGCAACAATATTTCCATATTCAATCAAATCATTGCAATCCTCCAACGTTGGGTAACAAAACCCAAACATTTGTTCATCAATTGAATTATCAATATCTGTTGGAAAACAAACAACTGTTCATTAGTTGAATTATCAATATCTGTTGGAAAACAGATGCAAGTCATCATGTCATGTAATAGGAACGGAACTTCACTATAGTTGCACATAAGAATTACACCATGGATTGTTCGAAATGAAAGATAACTAACATTTTCTATTTATATCTATAGGAATTTCTTCAAACAACTTCCATGTGAAACCCCAATCATCCTCAAAGTAGTCAGTGCTTCGGTACGGATGACCAAATTAAAAATTATCTAATTTTTCAATTGAAGATATAGAAATGGAGTCATCATTAACAAGGCATATCAACTGATCCATGTATATTGCTAACAACATACACGGTAACAAATAAAAAACCCCCCCCGGATGCAGGTGGCAGTAAGATATTTAACGGCGAGCCACATGACGGCCATGCGCTGCCACGTGATGGAGCTCCAGGCTTAAATGCTATCCGCCGCTAGTACCATTCATCTAACGCGAGCTCTGAGCCATCTTAATGGAGACGCTGGAAGGTATGGTTAGCCTGCGGGAGGCATTCATTGCTGGTCTTTTCATTGGTAATGAAGGGCGGTTTAAGATGGAGGTATGCCTGGAGAAGGGAGCTCATTATGGTAAAAGGAATTTGCAGAGCGTTGAGCGTATGCGCGGAGGGAAGGAGGTGGAGAGTTGGGCCGCGAACCAGAACGCGCCTGCGCTCCTCGGACTGGTCTTTAGCCTATTTAAGAGTTGTTCTGTCCCAAATTGGGGAGTGTTTGTTGTGGGGAAGGAGCAGCTCCATTGCTGGACCTCGTCTGTTGGGGAAAGGCATAAAAGCGGGGTGCCTGTCATGGTGCGGGATAGAATGCCTTGTCGCAGAGGAACCTGGCGTGGAGAATCTTCTCGCCCTCTAGCTGCTGACGCTCATCATCACTGTTGTTGTTGTTACTGCCACCGGAGGATGGGAGCTACCCCTATACAGCCTGGTCAAGTCATGGAAGTGGGAAGCTCAAGCGGTGGGAAGCACAAATTACCTGCATTTGGTTCGGTTATATTTACTTTGGGAAGTTCTGGGGATAATCCAGGCATTAACGCCCATATTTCTGTGTTGTTCACCCAAATTGAGGAGGAGAACGCAGAAGACTCTTCTCTGGTCCTGGCGGAGGACAATGTTGTGCATGACAAAGGCAAACTCCCAATGGGGGAGCCGTCAACTGATGCGGAAGGGTCAGCAATTGGTCGAGGGAAGCTCCCAGTGGGGGAGTCAGCGAGTGAGGAGAGCAATTCAGAGTCGAACCGCTCTCAATCCCCATCCCAACCTCGAGCGTCTGAGCAGCCGGAACCTGTGCACGATCCGTCAGCAATGGAAGAAGAGCCAGAGGATTAGCTCTGGTGGGTGGTTCTGTGTTTTTGCCTTTTGCACTCAAGTCGGGCTTCGGGGTAAGAATAATCGCAATTTCATGTATCACATGGCTGTCTGTGTTTTTGTTCTGTCTGGCACTGCTTGCGGCTGCCACCATGGCAGTGGGGACTTTCTCTCCTGGCGGGCGCATATCCTTGGTGATTTTATGTCTTCAGGTTCAAGTTTTAGTATGTTCAAGTTTATGTCTTCAGGTTCCATAGTTGGTCTGGGTTGTAAGTCTGTTTGGAATTGCCCCTGCGTGGGTTGTTATGGAAACTCTCAGTATTTTGTTTTTTGATCACAAAGCCCAGCGCGGCATTTGTACTCGTTTGAAAATGCAACCCATGAGCCGCAGTAGGCCTTGGGTCGCCAGACTCTCTGTTTGTAAAGTTATCTGTACATATTAATATACTAGTAGTTAATCTTGCCGAGAAAAAAAAAAACAAATAAAAAACCCCATTCATTTTTTATTACATCAAAGAATTATGATATATTGTTATTGGATAGATAATACGTAGATTTGTGTTGGGATATGATGGATAGTAAACTCATTTATCGAAGATTTATGATCAAGATCAATGGCCGTAGGATAAAGTTCTGTTCATTTGTTTACAGGCATCAGTAAGGTTGACTACTTGTACAGACGGAACCAAAAATCTGATCATATTATATTATAAAATATGTTGAGAATACAAAATTGTTGCAAAAGAAGAAAAACCTGAAATTGTTATCATATCGTATGAAAATGCAAAAGGCTAGACAATAAAATGTAATTTTGATATTAGATATGACGATAATGGATTAAAAAAAATAAAAATTAAGACAGTAATTTTCTTTGCATTAAGAATACTGAAGTATTGTTACAATTTACAGAGATATTTTAATTTATATTAAAATATTAAAATAATAAAGAGTGAATTAAAAAAAAAATTGATATAAATGAGTTTAAAAGTGATATTTATCAAATATTAAAAGATAGCTAATTTTTTAATATATAATTATTTTACCATATATATAAACTTTATATATATATATATATATATATATATATATATATATAATTTTCTATATTTTTTGTGGTTTTATAGCTATTTGATTAACATATATTTAATTACTTCGATTAATTTATATTAATTTTTTTTAAAACAAAATTTTATAAAATAGAAGTTTAGAAAGTTTAATTAAATTTATTTTTTAAAAGAAATGGTAATGAATTTATTTATTGTAATTTAGTTAACAATTAATAATATAAATATTTAAATTACTAATTAATTTGGTAGTTTAAATTATATTATTATTATTATTATTTTTTGAAATTGGGCATTTTACATTATGTTAATAGAGAATTACTTAAACCAAAGTCTTTTGTATTGGTTTGTTCCAAACTAGACCAATAACATAAGTTCAACTTTTTAAGATTGCTAATACATCTTCTAAGTAAAACATCTTGTAAATGAAAACTCATATAAGTACAGTGGTTGTGACATACCTTGACATATAACAACATTGCTAAACTAAAAAGTCACAACAACCAGTGGGTTGAACCTCCATGCATTTGCATTGGTTGGTCACCACCCTCATTCGAGGAGAAGGAGATGTTAGCTAATCTTCTAGCTAGAATGGTAAGCTTGTGATCAATAGTGGTAAATTTTTCCTCCAACTTTGTTGATCTAATAGAATTCTCTTGTTGAGTGTCTACACGATCAATGAGTACTTGTCCCATAAGAATTTTGGTGTGCCAATAAACAATGAATGCTTGCATGTACAAGGATAATCATGACTGAGTGGAAATACCTATATTAGGGATCCAGTCATGAGTAGCAACATCAACATGGGGATCAAAAATAAAAGACTTGTCATCACACACTTCGACTTCTACTCTTTCAATTTCTTATCGGACCAGTTTGGGAATGATTTTATGATATCGAGCCATGAAATCACGAGCTTGAGTGCAGAGCAAGGAGGTAGAGGAAATGTGGTTGTTCATCTGGATAGAAATAGAGGAGCGCTCGCTCTTACCTGCTCTGCGTCTAATGGTTGGTCTACCACAAGGCATGGTTTCACTAAGAGACAGGATGAAGGTAGGAGGATGATGGATAGGATCTCAGGGGTTAAGGGTGGCACTAAGGATGTTTAGGAGGGAAAACGACAAAGGTAGGACAGGGTCAACCTGGGAGGTGGCCAAGGAAGTTAGCAAGAGAGTGAAGTGGCATTGTGAAAAGGATAAAATAATTAACAACCTAGAAGGAAATGTAGATCGAGGTGGAAGAGAGTATAAGCTATAAAAGGGTGAGGGTCAACAGAAGAAGGCAGATCACCAAAGATAGAGCCTTGTCATGAAGCCCATGAAAGAAATAGGCACCCATAAATTAATAAAACCACAATTGAGAAAACCTAAGCAAAAATAAATAGATAAATAATAGAGCCAAACTGAGAGAGAAGTTACCATAAGCAAAGAAATGTCCACAACAAGGTTGAGGCCGAGTGCTATGATGAAGACTAGTGAGGAGCAGTTGGTGTATAAAAATCACAACTCCAACAATTCTCGACATGATTAGCTTTGAACACTGTACATGATTTGGAATGTGAAGTATTCCTAAGGCCAAGGATCTTAGCACCATCAGGTTATTCAAAGGCCAAAAGAAGTAATTGCATTTCCAAGAAAGAAGTTGGAGTAGATAATGCCATAGGAACTTGATTTTTCCTTAATCCTAAATGCCATATAACAGTGGAGTGAAATTTCCCATGGTTGGCATTCTACATGCAAAATGATAACACAAATCTAGAGCCACTATCATTCCCATTATGGTTCAAGAGTGGTAAAGAGTCATTTTGATTGCCAACTAGGATCCACTATACTTCCCTATGCCTCTCATAACACTCAAGTGATGTTTACCTTTGTGCCATCTTCGTACCATGATATGTGATTTGAATGGAGCGCATGCAATGCACCAAGTATAGTGGGAGCCATAACTCATGCATGCAATGCACCAATTATAATGGGAGCCATAACTCCCTTTTGTTTCTGTTGCCATCATGTCAAGGTAAGGGAAAAATCTCGCTCATGGGCACCCTCCTTGGCTGAAATTGCCTTATCACTATTAATACACACACACACACAAATTTGTCTTCAATAAATCTAGTTTTAGATAGATTTACATTGATTCACAAGTCCCAAGTTATTAGTATAATTGGCTTTCAGGGTATTGGATATGCTTATGGGTTATCACTATTCCTACGCACACTACTTCCCAACTATAAGTTAAGAATGGAGGTATCACTCTTGATCATAACAATTTTTTAACTTTCAAAATTACTTTATGAAGTTGATTTTAAAATATTTTTCTTATCTGAACACAAAATTATTTTATTTATGCCCACTTTATAAGTATGGTAGGAATTACATATCTTTCTTAGATTAGAAAGTAGAAAGCATCTATTTGCAAATTTTTTTCTTTTTATATAAAGAGTTAATATAAAATTATTTTATTGAAAGTAGACATTGAAATATTTTTTTATGGCTAACATTGATATGCTTTTTTATTAGTAATATTGTTTTTAAATGTCACATGTAAATTCCATGTTAAAAATCGCATTAGGCTCTAGCATTGAGTTTCAACATAATAAGAAATTTTTATTTCCTAATAGTTAAGAACATGCATATTATTTTTAAATTAGAGTATGTACAGTTTTGTAAATTTTATTAATCAAATCCATATATGGGAGGGATACCTTGTCACACAAATAAGGGTTGTCATACACAAATTTGATATCTAACCTGGGTATATATATATATATATATATATATATATATATATATATATATATATTGTTATCTTCCTTATCTAATATCAATTAACAAATGATATGTTGAGCTATTGTTAAGATCTTCAAGGAAAAATCACATTGAGAACAAAGGGAACCCAAAAACATGGAACGTTTCATCTTTGAGATTTATATATTCCCATCATCCTAGTCCTAATGATGAACCTAGATTTGCGTTGGAAATGCATGGACCCTTTGTTCTCAATGTGATTTTCGAACAATATATCATGAATCACATAAGCAAAAAAATCTAAAAATATGTTGAGCTCTTAATAAATATATCCTGTATATATTATGAATGATATTGAAATATATTATTTTTAGTAGACATTAAAAATTTTTATTACTACCTTTCTATTTTATATTTTATAGTAAAAAAACATTAAATAATGTAATAGAATAATTTTTAGTTTTCAATGGCTTTCTATTTATTTATTTAAAATTAATATAAATATATTTTAATTAAAATGTATATTATTATTTTTTTAAGGTTTCAAATATCACATTTTGACCTCAGGTTAAAAATAGAAAGAGTTAGACTTTTTTTTTTCCTTTATCAAAAAGTTATTTTTCAAGAAAATTATTTTAATTTTTAATATTTCTTATTATAAATTTTCATTTAAGTTTTTATTATCTAAAGGGGAATGAAGCTCTAAATTGTTAAAAACCACGCTTGTGAGGATCAATAAAAGTTAATAAAATATTTTTTAAAGTAAAATTTTAATAAAAAATAATTTAATCCTCCACACATGAATAATGCTGCTAAGGCTATCCACTCAAAATAAAACAATTCAAAATTCAAAACGAGGCGTGTAACTAATATTTAAAAATTAAACGTGATGAATAAAATAAAATAACAAACAATCCACCTGTAAAGTTCAGCAAAACACATATACATATATATAAAAAGTGAATTAGAGTACAAAGTAGGTCTGCATAGGGAGGATAAGATTAAAAGCTGTGGGTGAGACAAAAACTTTCCATGGAGTGGAAAATTAAAAGTATGCTTACGCTTATTATAGTAAATACTAACCATAATCAAATTTTATATACAACAAGTATTATTAAAAACCATATTTGTAACTTGGCGACGTCCATAGTAGTTAAGGAGTGACTGGTATTTGGCATCACTCTTTGGTTTGGCACGACGATAAGTGCACCATGAACTAAGCAAAAGGATCATACATTCCAAAACGAAGTTTCGCGGCAATTTCGCAGTCCACCAGAACACCCATGAAATAGACAGGCCGAGTTCCTCTAGGTTCGTTTATATGAAGGCAGGCCAACCCTGCTACCAATAGTCGACTGAGGACCTGCAGTTTTTTTGTTTAGAGGTTAAGGTTTTCTGGTTTCAGTTTATGGAGATTGAGTTGTTTTCTGATTAGGGTTTGTGGTTTTCTGGTTTCATGTTATGAAAATTGAGTTCTTTTCTGTTTAGGGTTTGGGGTCTTCTGGTTTCGTTTTATGAAAATGGAGTTCTGGTCGAATTTGGGGTCGATTATGGCAACAATGATATTCTTACGGGCCATAGTGAATGACTACCTTGCCCCAGAATTCTATGATTTGTTAAAACACTCGCTGCGCAAGCTCTTATGGATGGTGTCTTCTTACATCTCGGTTGTTATAGAAGAAAACGATGGCATGAAGGTGAGCGAAGTATATGAAGCTGTGCAGACTTATCTGAGCGCAAGGTCGTATACGGCGGCCAAGAGATTAAAACTGAACAAGAACAAGAACAGCAATCAAGATCGTTGAGCAAGGGTGGTCTTGGCAGGTTGGAAACGGGGAGAACCTTCGAATAGGGAAAGACCCATGGGTAGGCTGTAATCAAAATTTTGCATTATCCCCAGACTTCATCCGGCATCTGGACTCTAAAGGAGTTTATTACCTCAATCAGATCGAGAAACAAGGTCACTCAACTATTTGGGGACAAGCATGGCTATCAGGGGAGGAATTGGATCTGTTGCCCCAATGGTGGGATGACTAGAAGACTTTTACCCAAGAGCTCTCCAGGTCTAATGTGAGATTGAAAGACAGACCGGATCAGCTGGTGTGGGCCCATGCAGAATCCGGGTCCTACTCCCCAAAATTTGGATATAAATTCCTTATGTCAAAGAAAGGATGGGGGAATCTGGAATGGTGGGCCAAACACCTGTGGAAGCTTAAATGCCCTGCTAAAGCAAGACTTTTCTTTTGGTGCATTCTTAAGCGAAAGGTTCCAACATGGGATATCCTTCAAGCCAGATTTAAGTCAGGACCGGGGAGATGCTCGCTATGCAAAAATGATTCTGAAACAATAAGGCATCTATTTATAGAGTGTCCGGTTGTTAAAAGAGTGTGGTTGGAGGTTGGGAAGCTCATCCAAAAGAATGTAGTCTGGGAAGGGGAATCATTTTCAGAAGTTTGGCAAAAAATGGTGGCACCTTTATTCGGAAGGGAACTTGCGGAATTTACCCCTCATCATAGCATGGGGCATTTGGATAGCTAGAAATAGGAGCATTTTTTTGGATAAGGACACACCTGTTGAGGCTATTGCAATTCAATGTACTTCGATATATACAAATATCCCTGAGCCTGATATAGAGAATGTGCCCAGACAAGTTATTGATGAACAAATTAAGGAAGGCATTCCATGGGCATATTTCGATGGGGCATCCCAGAACAACAGAGCAGGAGTAGGGCTGGTAATTCACTTAAATCAAAACTGGTGTCTTAAGGCCTCTGTGGGCATAGGAACTGGTACAAATAATTTCGCAGAGTTGTCTGCTCTAAAACTGCTTTTATGCTGGCTTATTCACAGGAACATCTTCACAGTTCAGATCTTCGGGGATTCTCTGAATGTTATTAAATGGTTCAATGGGCAAAGCAGATGTCAAAACTATATCTTATTACCTTTATTAGAAGAGACAAAATAGTTAAAGCACTCCTTTAATGTTTTTTCTCTTTGCCACATCTACAGGGATCGCAATGTTACAGCAGACAAGCTTTCTAAAGAGGGTCTGCAACAAGATATGGGCAGTTGGAGAATAGCGGAGGAAAACCAGGGAGAGATCCGTGTGTCGGATCAGCCACCATATTCATAGCCTGTTTACTCCATGGACTCTTCAGGCTTTTGCACAACCTGATTTTGTTTTCAGCTGCTATTATGATGTTTATCTCTTTTTTGTCACTGTTTTTATAAACTGTTTTTAGAAGTTGGTTGACTTATGCTCCACTTCCTGTTTGGGTTGTTTTCCTCGATGAGGAGACCCGGGAAGTGGTTGCATTGTTTTTATCCTCTCATGGAGTCATTTAGACTTAGTTTAAAACTGTTATATACTGTTTATCTTGAGCTGGAGACTGGGGCTGTTTTCCTCGATATGAGGAGGTCCATGTTTTTAGATCAGTGATTTTTTCTCATGGTTTTGGACAGGACTAGTAGTCACATCCTGTGGAGCTCTATGTTTTTCAAACCATACAGCAAACTAAATGGCTCAACATATACTATGTAACTTTTTATTTGATTATAGAACGTTAGATTTTTTCTTTGGAAAAAAAAATGTACATTTAATTATTCATTATGATTTTTTTTTTTACTTTCTAGAATAAACTACCCTCCAACATATTCAAAATAAACATATTCAACCATGCGATTAAAAGGGAAAAAATAAACATATTCAATTTATTAAAAATAAAAAAATAAACACATTCAAGATAGACTATATTTAATTCTTTTTATTTGAATTTAATAATAAATTTCTGACATTATTATAAATTTTCTTTGTGTAAATTTTATTCTTTAAATATATAAATAAATTCAATATTTATTCAATATTTTAAAATGTTTTGAAACAATTGAAATGATATAATTTTATATTTTTTATATTATTTAAATTATATTTTTTTGATTTAAATTACATTTTTAAATATATAAATATATTTAATATTTTTAAAACTTAAAATATAAAATTATATAAATTTAACAACTTTATTTTATAATTTTACTTAAATTTAAAACCTATTAATTAAAAAATTAAAAACAAATTAAAAAACATTAACGTTTAGAGTACTCATTTTTTTCCAATGATCAAAGAGTTGCCTCATCTTCAAGTCACAAGGAAGTTGAAAACGTTTAATCCGTGGTATATGTTACACAAAATGTTACTTGTGCGCGTGACACTCAACGTCTATACGTCTAATTAATGTTACTTGTATACGTTATGGTCAAAAATTGATTGTTGACATGTTACACTAAATTTTGAGTGTTTAATAATGATAATAATGTTTATTATTATTATATTTTGTGATAGTTTAGATTTGATTTTTTAAATTTTGAGTATTTTAATTTGGGTGGTTTTGTTTTCAATAAATATTGGTGTCTAAATTTTGAGTGTTTTAAATTGAGTGGTTTTATTTTTAATAAATAGTGGTATTTGTGTTTAGACGCACTATGTGATGCTGTAAGGTAAAGTTTAATATTTAATATTTTGACTAAATAAAATTATATAAAAATAAAAATAAAATAAAATAAAATAAAAAAATTAATATAATGTAAAGTAAAGATTTTAACCTGGTTAAAATAAAATAAAAAATAAAAATAACAAAATAATTTATAAAAATAAAATAATAATAAAAATAAAAATGAGTCATGTTATTGAGAACTCATAGTATTCATATAAGATGTAGTTAATTTAAAGGGAGAAATTAAATCAGTGTAGATCCATTTTACTTCTGGATCTATCCACAAGCTATCGGAATCAGTCTCTTTGATATGTAAAACTTTTTTTAAATAAAAAAAAACTTAATAAATACAGAGTTAAGATAAATCTACACTGATTTAATAATATTTGATAACCCATATATATATATACTAAAATTCTTCGTTATTCATACTTGTGATGTGAAATCTTTCTTGATTGGGAAGATAGAAGCCCTCATTCATGTGGATTTGACCGAGCGAGCTGGCAAACCTGCATCGGTGAAGCAGCTTTAAGCTTTTGTTACAGCTGGAGCGGCCTCAAGCTTTTTCTATGTTTGGCTGGTATGGTATAATCCTGGGCTCATGTCACTTGTATGTTCTGGCAGCTCAGTTAGCTCAAGAAACGCAAGGAAGCCATCAATATGATTCGCAGTTACGTTGACCTTGACAATTATGGCTTTGGCATTTTTGTCAATTTCACCCAATGACTTTGATTCGAAGTTACGTTGACTTGACAATTATGGCTTTGGCATTTTCGTCAATTTCACCCAATGACTTTGCTTTGTTCATTGAATCATTCACATTCATTCATCCTCTGCTCTGATCTGTATATCAGAGCACTTCAAGGCTTAGGTTAGGTGGTTCATCTGATTGCTGCTGCTGTTGCTTCTGGCATGGCCATGACATCTGGGTTGCACTTGAAGTTGCCACGCTCTTTTCGTCACCCACCTAGTCTTCTCCTTTACCATTGGCCATTGTTTTCCTCCATTGATTGACCATAAGAGTAGTATTTGATCACAGGGAAAGGGGAGGATATTGCAGAGCAGTGCACAAGGGAGGATAAGATATCATAGTGGTAGAAACAATTTCAATATTCCATTATTCGGTAGAAATGGGGTGCTTCATTCAACATAAATATAGGTCAAAATTTTTCCAGAAAAACCAGTCTCCACCTGCAGCAGCGAAATCCATCAACCTCTGCGATAACAAACCTGCTATTCTTCATGAACCTGCTCCGATTGTGACTGAACATGCAAATTGGCTCATCAACAACAATCCTCCTCGGAGACCCCTTCCTCTCCCTAGGGAGACCCCTTCGGAAAAAGGAAGCTTCATACCAATCAATAAACAATCTCTTGCCACTACCAATTCCAAATGTTGGGTTACATTCATTCATTCTGAGCCTAAACCCCTTCCACCTCCAAAAGATCATTACCCCACAGCACTGCCTACTAGGTTGCAGTCTTTCACATATGAAGAAATCTCCACAGCCTGCAATTCTTTTAGTCCAGAACGGTGCTTGTATGAAGGACCTGCAGAAAGTGTTTACAGGGCATTTCTGAAACAGGGGAGCAATACAGATGAGCACAAAGTAGAAAATGCCACTGTAACCCGTCTTCTACGTACTAGACAGGTAACTAGTTTATGTGGGGATATAGTTATTTTGGTTAAATATGCAATTATGGGATGATATAGGTTGTAAGATGAATTTTTAGAAAAGAATTGTATTTGATAGTTTAGTTTGTATATGGCAATTCAAGTTTTTATGTCTCTGGGTGGAGCATTTTATGTCTCTGGTGGAGCAGATAGTTTAGTTTGTATATGGCAATTCAAGTTTTTATGTCTCTGGGTGGAGCATTTTATGTCTCTGGTGGAGCAGATAAACTAAATTCGCAAACACAGTTCTTTTCCTAAAATTCAACTGTCAAAATCTGGATAAGATTAGTGATATAGATTGTTCAATTGACTGCATTTTGATTGTTTCGTGTGATTCCAGACGTACAAAGAATTTCTGATGGAAATGAATACAATATCTTGTTTAGATCATTCTCACCTGTGCAAATTAATTGGTTTCCATGCACGGGAGAATGGGGAACGCATGCTAGTTTATGAGAGGCTTCACCATGGAAGTCTGGATGGGCTTCTTTATGGCAATAGATCGTCCTCACTGACTGACTGGCACACAAGGATGAAGATAGCTCTTGGTGTTGCCCAGGGCCTCACATATCTACACGAAGAAGGCCCTTTCCAGGTATGCTGCTAAGCCTTTTTTTCCCTTGAAAATGAGGGCATCTGGGGAAACAAATTTATATTTGTAAATTAACCTATGTAATCTTGTTACAGGCCATGTATTGTGAGTTCAATGCTGCTAATGTCCAGATTGACAAGGAATTCAATGCCAGGCTCTCTGATTATGGATTTGCTAGATGCAATCTGGAAGCCCAAGTCCCCTACATTGTGAGTCTGATAATTAAATTGAATAAATTCTATGGCCTGTTTATGATAAGGAATTCTGTGGCTAGTACTGGCTTGTTTGTCTAGAATGGTAGTACTCAAATGGTTTTTGATATTTGTATGCAGGCAACAGCACCATATCTTGCACCTGAAACTGTTGCGCTAGGGCTGGTGACTCCGAAGAGTAATGTTTGGAGCTTTGGAATAATGCTTCTGGAATTGTTGACAGGTCGGCAACATATGAACCAGATTCGTCCTAAGGATGAGAGAAATTTAGTAAAGTGGTGTATGAAGTTTGTCAAGGACGAGAGGAGTCTGGCGTTGATTGTGGATCCCAGGCTGATTGCAGGCTTCTCAATTCAAGAGGCCAAGGATGTGGCAGACTTGGCTCAGCGATGCGTGCACAAGAAGCCTTTAGATCGTCCCACTATGAGAGCAGCTGTACAAATCCTGAAACGCATTCAAGACATGACAATGAGCAACCTGCCCAAATATCCTTTGAGAAAAGCCACTGCCCACGAGCAGTGAAACACCGACCTTTCAATTCTTGTCAAAGAGTATTTTAATTGAAGGGTTTTCCAAGGAAACCATTTTTGCAGGTTATTTTTGAGAATCCCGTTGATTTCATATGGTTTGAAACCGTTACCAGAGCCATTGACGAGATTGCACGCGTAGGCCAACGACCCGATTGCGTCTTCGTTGCCTGTGTGCATGCTGTTTTAAAATTTGAATGAACACAGGACGACCGTTGTGGAATTAGGTTTAGGGTTTCAGAATGGGTGATGCTCAAACCCTCCTCGCTGATCAGGCTCCAAAATCTGATGCATAAAAAAAATTATATAATCGAGACAAATAAAATGAATATTAATCGTAGTTAAGATATTTGCAATTTGATTTGTCAAAGTGCTTCTGGGATGGCTTATAATGTGACCTGCACGTCCAAAAGGATATTTGGAAAAATATTTAACGGTAACAAAGATTGGTTCATTCATTTGGATGGTGTCAAAATTTATATTTTAAGTGTGGTGGATATTATTATTATGAAAAAAAAATATTTATTCAGAATAACATTAAACATATCTTAAAATGAGTTTAAACAATAATATAAATAATTATATAAGAACAAGCAATAATTATATTATTCTCTTATAAAATATTTTAATTAAGGAAATTATAAAATATATCAAATTTAATATATAAATAATTGTTCAGTTTAGTTTAAAAAATTGAGTTTAAGTTGTTTAATTTGTCAAATTTAAGTGTTTTAGGAGCTTTTTAAGATGTTAAATTTATTTATGAATTCAAAAATGTATTTTAAGCAACAAAAACTCACAATTTTACTTGAAATTCTATCCCCAAGTGAAAAAAATCATTGCGTCTATAAGTTAGACTTCACCATAAATAAACAAGTGTGCACAACAGTTTAGTCCGTTGATATGTACATAAATTCGTTAATGTAGATCTTCAAATAGTTTATTTAAATCTCTTGTTGAAATATTTTTGAAAAGTTTAAGATTTAAACATCTTACACACACCTTTTTTTTACAACATATTCATTTATTTTTTATTATAGCCAACATTATTTTTCTATATAGAACATAATTTTTATTTTTATTTTGAAGGGAATGGACGGATGTACAAACTTACACATCTTTCATATTGGACTATAGAATGAAACTCTAAATATGCGAGATAATTATCCACATGGCATTATCTTGTGCAAATACTCTAACAAAACCTTCAAATTATGGTCCCAAATGTTTGAAAATTAGTTTTTTTTTTTAATAATATTGAAAAATAGATATTTATTTTTTAAAGTAAGTTGAAATGGTCAATAAATAATAAACTAATAGTGGTTCTTGCCTTGGCAGGGACTAATAATACCTAGTCAAAATCATATTATTTGACAATAAATTTATAAAATTTTGAGATTCTTTTAAACTAGCAATTGCAATAGATGTGGCAAAGGAAAGGTCGTAAGGAAATAACATATAAGACTAATTAATACCTTTTTGACAACTTTTGAAAGACAGAAAAACATTAACAAAAGACAAAGACCATGCTACAATGAAATCTTACTGCAATACCGCTTCCTTGATCCATACAAATCATGAGGCCTATGTTGAAGTTAAAGAACTTGTGTGATTATGGCAACATTAATGTCTCGTAAATAAAGAAATAGATTAGTACAAAGCAATTTTTTTTTATAGTTTGAAACATGTGTCTACAAAGGACTATAACATTCTGTAAACAAATTTTGAATTTCTATGTGAATTAAGATCTACCCTTAAATAAAAATGCAAATATCTCCAATCTGGAATATCATGAGGCCTATGTTGAAGTTAAATACCTTGTTTGATTATGCCAACATTAATGTCTCGTAAATAAAGAAATAGATTAGTACACAATTTTTTTTAGTTTGAAACATGTGTCTACAAAGGACTACAAAATTTTGAATTTCTATGTGAATTAAGATCTACCCTTGAATACAAATGCACATATCTCCAATCTAGAAATTGAACTCAAAAATAGCATCAACTACACCTCTTTTTGAGAAAATTGTCTGTGTTTCTCTTTTGAATGTTGACTCACCTCTGTATTATTTCCTTCATGATCCTTGAAACTATTCAAAAGATCACATTGCTCTTTACCACTAATCTCCTTGGTGTCTTCCATGTTCTTATTTTAATCCAACCGATTCTCGTTAAGCAAATCTAACCCATGTCGTTGAAATTAATGTAGAGATCATTCAACAACATTTAAACCATTTTATCTTGAAAATCAAGAAAGTGTGGTCCATAAGCACCACAATGAAAATACCTTTTTTTTTTACATCAAAAGACGACACCTCACTTTGGTTTAAAATAATGGCCCCAAAATTTATATGACCTACTAGTCCAAGTGACTGGTAAAAACATGAAAGAGTTATTGTGAATTTTGCATTTAAGACAAGAAACATAGGGATAAATTTGACAAAAAAAGTTAGATGAAAAAACACATGCATATGGAAATTGCACATAGTGAACTTTTTGGTCCCATGGAAATTTAGTCATTGGAAAGTCCAAATTATTTTATGACATCCATCGACCATGCTACAGCGAAATATTACTGCAATACTACCCCCTTGAGCCTTACAAATCATGAGGCCAATGTTGAAATTAAAGACCTTGCCTGATTATGCCAACATGAATGCCTTGTAAATAAAGAAATAGATCGTGATTTGCTACCTTCGAAATCAGAGGTTATTTTGGTACAATTCCTCCATATTTCTTCTTGATCACTTCCTCCTACTATAGATAGCCTTAATTAGTACAAAGAATTTTTTTTACAGTTTGAAACATGTGTCTATAAAGGACTATAACAATTTTGTAAATAAATTTTGAATTTCTATGTGAATTAAGATATACCCTTCAATTCCTGGATGCGGGTGCATAGGGGCTCGGTGAATGGCACGCGCCATCACGTGGGCAGGTGGCTCGCTCACGGAAGACGGTGGTACCACGCGCAGCGGGACTTTATTCCGCTTGCAGGCAGAGGAATTAAGGCATCAATGCCTGTCCATTCGGCTCGAGGGAAGGTCTTGGACTTCGATGCAGCGATGAGGTTAAAGCTGCGTAAGATGGAGGTGCAAAAGAGTATGAGGGAGCACAGCAATGAAACCTTGCTCCGCTCAGACGGAACTGGGAATGACGATTTGAGAGGAGAGCCGCTGGTTTGCAAGCCTGTTGTGAATTATTGGTGCTGGAGTTGGTTCGTGCCACTGGTGTCGATTCTGGGCGTTGGGGTCGGAACGGGGCGCTGGTGCGGGTTCATAGTGCTGGTTTCAATTCTGGTAGCTGTAGAAGTTCAGAGTGTTTGTGCTGGAAAGGGCGCAGTCATGTCGAGAGCAAGACCGCGAATGGGTAGCCGAAGAGGGGGAATTCAGGGCAGGGCTCCCCCGCAGGACGATTACTATTCGCCCTCTTCCTCCCTCGAGGTCACTTCGCGGCCACAAAGACTTCAGGGCAGCATTGAGGAAGAGAGGGGGCAGCATGGCAGCAGCCCAAATTCTGAAGAGGGGCAGCGGGAGCTCCCCATGCTCAGGTATAGGCTCCCCTGCCCGCAAGTCAATTCTACTTTGGTCGTTTCGATTGCTGTCGAGCCTGGAGTCACGCAAAATGTGGAGATTGAGCCTCTGCCGGAAGGGCAGCGCTCCAGCAGGGAGCAATCCCCCATTGCATGCCCGCCGGTTGGAACAGGAGCAGGTTGGTCGACTTATGGTCGAGATCCCGGGCCGAGTTGGATGGCGTCTGGGCGTGACCGCGTGCTGGATCTTGAGCGCCCTACTATCAACCATGCACCGGATGCTGGCCCTTCCACGCAAGCTGAACATGCTGGTCCGAGCAGGCCAGCCCGTGAGGGTAGCCATGATGCGGTCAACCAGCTTTCAGATTCAGAGGATGTGCTCTGTTTTGGGTGTCGAATTGCAGAGGAGCCCCAGACTACTGAGGATGACTGAACTCGCCTCGGTATTCTCTGTTCTTTTTGTTGGGATCTTGATGTGTTTCTCGGCTATGAGGCGGCATTATATTTGTCAATGTGTCGATTGTAAATGTTCAGGTGTTAACCGTAATGGTTCAGGTGTCTTTGGCTATGGGTCCACATGTCTGTTTGTCTTTGTCCATCCATGTATGTGTCAATCCAAGGCCCTGGTGTCTTGGAGTCGTTTCAGTCACTTTATGTTATGTATCTGTGTCGGCAATGTTCCAGCTACAATTCCAATTTTGAATCCTTTCAATTTTGGAGCTGATGACAGGGCAAGGCAAGGGCTGACAGGCAAATTCTCTTAGCCTTGCCCTTTGTACACTATTTTGTATTTTTGACTTGTACGATAAATAGAATTAAGCATATTCAGAAAAAAAAAAAGATATACCCTTCAATAAAACGACACATATCTACAATATAGAAATTGAACCCAAGAATAACATCAACTACACCTCTTCTTAAGAAAATTGCTTATGTTTCTCTTGTGACTGTTGAAACACCTCTGTATTATTTCCTTCATGATCCTTGTAGTTATTCAAAATATCACATTGCTCTTTACCACTAATGTCCTTGGTGTCTGCCATGTTCTTATTTTAATCCAACAAATTCTTCTTAAGAAAATCTAACTCATGCCATGCAGTTAAAAATAATGTAGAGATCATTCAACAACATTTAAACCATTTTATCTTGAAAATCAAGAAAGTGTGGTCCATAAGCACCACAATGAAAACACTGTTTTTTTACATCAAAAGACCACACCTCACCTTGGTTTTAAAATAATGGCTCAAAAATTTATATAACCTACTCATCTATCTGACTGGTAAAAACATGAAAGAGTTATTGTGAATTTCACATTTTAGACAAGAAACATAGGGATAAATTTGACAAAAAAAGTTGGATGAAGAAAAAAATGCATGTGGAAATTACACATAATGATCTTTGTGGTCCCATGAGAATTTAGTGATTGGCAAGTCCAATATTTTTTATGACATCCATCGATGCCCTTCCAAGAAAAAAATGGTTGTGCTTTCTCAAGTACAAGTCATTAGCTCTGAAGTCAAACCCATATTATTATACATCATAAAATCAAACATATATTATCTCAAAGCATGCATAATATCCAAACCCTTCTCAAAACATTTTGAAGCTAACAAAAAACTGTAATTTAACAGTTTATAGTCAATCACTCAACTTTCCCATGTGAACCCATACAAATGTATGCTGGCAGTCATGACATGAATATGCGACGTGGTATATTCTTTGTATATACAACATAATTTGGTGCATTTTAGGGCTCACTAGACATTTAGAGTGAATATCAAGTCCAACGCACTTAATCTAAACTCATAATATATAAAATGTCTCTCTAGAGATTCACATTCATTACTAACTGAGAAGACACTCCAAATGCACAAAATATCAAGAGAAGCTCAAATACCGATCACCTTCGCCAATCAACTTGAACAAGGATTTCCTTTTCTGAAATAAAAAAGATAAAATGTTAGCATTTAAAGAAATTGCTCCAAATAAAGATGAATAAAGATAAACATCGAAATCATGCGAGAATTGACTTCCTACCAGTGCCAAGAGATTAATCACTTTTTATGTGCCCCCTGGTTGATTGAACTTGTGGCAACAATCTCTGAGTCCTTGGTGATACAAAATTGGGTTTCCCATTAGGAGTTGTTGGAAGAGAATGTCTCCATATTATAGGAGTTCCCTTCTCCTGAACATCTGGACTCGACCTTGGAGAATGACCACAAAGATTTTCTTTTGTCGACTTAGTAGCAATCATGTAACTTGGAATCAATGGACTTCCTTGAGAAGCATGTTCATAATGCTAATTTTTAACAGATCCAAATGAACTACGTCTTTTGGGTTTCTGCTTCTATAATGTTATTTCTCATATCTTCCTACCTTAATAGTAGTTTAAACTGAATAATAGAAGGATTGTGAGTTATACCAAACAAAGTATCTAAATTCCCTTACCCTTTAAAAAGCATCCTCAATTATTGTACCACCCACCTCGACATCCACTCTAGACATCCTAGGTTATTCTTAATTGATCAAGAGTATATAATTTTTAGGGTGGTGTTCTATGTGCACTAAAATACCTGTGAGGTCTAGCACTATGTATGGGGGTTGATTGCAACCTTGGATATATTCTGTGAGTTGATGTGATGTTTTGCTTGTGGTTACAACTTAGTTTTAATTGTCACCTAGTTATAATAATTCAAAACCCAGTCATCATCTCAAATCATTGCAATGTTAGATATATTCTATGATCTAATGTGATGTTTTGTTTGTCACAATGATTCAAACCTCAATTATTATATCTCAATATTAACTTTCTCACTATTTGTTCTATATATCAAGCCTTTAAAAAAACCACAGGTTCATTTGATTTTATAGTGTGATCTCCCCAACATGCGTGGGGGTTTCAGAAAATGGAGAGCAACTTGAGTGGTTATTGTTAGAAATTGTTGTATAAGATGAGAAAGTTGGATGGTCTGTAGGTAATTTGGATACCATAACATATATATATTTTGAATTTTCTAATGTCTTTGGCCACCATGCAACTAATATGATCCATTTCAACTAAGAATGTCAATGCATCATTGAACCAATGACAAAGATAATTTATTTTAGCTTGTATCAGGTTATAAACTAGAGAAAATTCTCTCTTCTGAAGGCTTTGCAGTATCTATTGGATGAAGGGAAAGGTTATAATAAAATTTGTATAAAAAACTCCTTAGGGTTATCTCAACTTACTCTGTGTGTGCTGTAAATACTCACTTCTAAAACATTTTTCATATAGCTGTTCACTTGCTTAGAGGAAAAATTAAACAAGCTATGTAAACTTTAAACCCTTTAGACCTTTAGGTTCTATTGTTTTTTTTCCTTATTTACTATCAATCCTCATATTTTAAAGTTGTAAAACATATTTCATATAACTACTTGTTTATAGGCATAACTCAACGTGCTATATAAACTATTATGTTGGGTCCCTATAATACTAGTGATTACCCCATTACTATTGTAGTTATACCCCTTATTTATATTGTTTTGCCCCCATTGCCCCCATATTGTTATTAATGTGCCCATAGAATCCCTCTATTGTTATTTTTGTGGCTTTATATTATTATTGTTAGGTCGGCTGGATTATATTGTGACTCCTTAGACTCCTATATATAGAAAGGAGGTTTTGTCATTTGAATCATCCAAGAATTGTTCATTTATGTAGTATAAAGGAGGTTTCCCCCTCAAAGAGGCTGAATTCTAAGGTGTTGATCTATCTTTTCTATCTTTTCTTGAGCTGGTTTCATAACATTTGGTATCAGAGCTTTGGATTCTAGGGTTTCGCTGCTCCAAACAGGTCATCGTGGCATTTTCGCTATAACTTTTTTTCTGTGACGTTTCAGAAGTCGCAAAAAAAACCCATTTGAGAAGAAATCGCGCGGAACCTTGGGTCCGAATTTCAGAGCTTTTCGCGTGATATTTTTGGAGATATGATCTGAGGAAGTTGGTCTTTTTGCAGACTCCTGAATTACACTCAAAACAGGTGACCTGGGGAAAATCGTCATAACTTTCTTTCTGAGAATCGGATTGAAATTTTGTAAGAAGGTACAGAAAGAGGACGGACTGCAGTTTTCTTTTATATATTTTTCAGAGTCAAAGGTTGAAACAGTGACACGTGGCACTTCATACAAGTTCGCTCTACTGAACTAGTCTATAATCAGGTCACTGCGGGAGATTGTGCATAACGCTTTCTTGGATTAGACTAGTGGCATTAGAAAGAGGACATAGAAGGCTACTACAGGTCACTATTTCAGAACTGGATGATTCGAAATTACAGAGATACATCAGATTCAATATCAAGCTTCTACAAAGTAAAAAAAGGTGTGTAGTTTTTTTTAAATTTTTGCATAAGCTTGGTTTGAAGGAATTCAAAGGGCATAGTAAAGCATTATTATCGGTAACTGATGCCCCGAGGAAAGAAAATGCAAACACCTAGTAAGGAACCTGAAAGCTCTAGCATGACTCATGAAGAAGAGGAAGAAATGCTACATGATATATCAAAATTACAAGAACAAGTGCAACAAATGTCACACTCACAAAAGCTAACAGATGCTAAGATAAATGGCGTGGAATCTAAGATAAAGGGCATGGAAGCTAAGATGGATGATCTGAAGGCAGATTTGAGGACAGATTTGAAGACAGACATGGCAGATTTGAAGACAGATTTGACAAATTTTCTACAAGAAATACTTACTAATGGTGAAAAGGTTGTAAAGGAAACTCATGATGTGAACAAAAGAAATGTTAATCATGATTCCATAGACTCTAATGTTGGATCGAAGACCCACCATATTCCAAAAATCGATATGAGGAAGTTTGATGGCAAGGATCCCGCCACATGGATATTACAGATGGAGCAGTTCTTCGATCTCAATAATGTGCAAAACACACAAAAGGTACGTATGACAACTTTATATTTGGAACCAAATCAGTTTGTATGGTATCAATGGCTTTGCTCTCGTAAACAATTTATCACTTGGGCAATTTTTACGGAAGAATTGATAGCACATTATGAGGATACAAAAAGCAACACTTTTTTTAGCCAATTGATAAGTCTCAAACAAAAGGGTTCAATAATGGAGCACATTGAGGAGTTCCAAAAATTGAACATAAGGGTAAAAGATATTCTAGAGGAGCATAGGGTTGATGTGTTCATAGGGTCTTGGATAATATCCAACATGATGTTCGACTTTGGGAACCTGATTCATTAGAGAAGGCATTCAGGTTAGCAAGAAAAATGGAAAGCAAAATTATGGCAACCAGGAAGCATACCACTCACAACTATAAAGACGGAAGTGTTGTTGCCCCTAGTCTTCCACAACCTATAAGGTTGACACCACAACAATTGGAAGAAAAAAGAGCAAAAGGGCTTTGTTACAGTTGTGATAGCAAATACACTAAAGGTCATAAGTGTGCTGAGAAGAAATTATTCTACATAGATTGTGAAGAGGAAGAAGAAAAGGAGCAAGAAAGGTCAAAAGAAGAGGATATACTCCAGGAACAAAGCCTAGATGAAGAACAAATAAATCCGACCATATCTTGTAATGCATTGGCGGGAATTACCACTCCTCAAACCATCAAGATAGAAGGACAAATCAAGAAGAAAAAGGTAATAGTGTTGATTGATTCAGGAAGCACCCACAATTTTATTCATTGTAGGGTAGCAAAAGAATTGAATTGCTTCCTATATCCAGCACCAGAGTGTCAAGTGATGATTGCAAATGGAGGAACAATAAATTGCTCTGGAAAGTGCCATAATATCAAGCTATCCATGGGAGAATATGTATTGACTAGCCCAATGCTTTCCATTCCAATGGGAGGTGCTGATGTTGTACTAGGAGTCCAATGGCTACAATCCTTGGGTACAATAGCTTTTAATTTTCAAGAACTTTTCATCAAATTTTCGACGGAAGGAAAGGAAGTTGAATTAAGGGGTATTGCAGGGAAACCAGGAAAGATAATCAGCTCTAATGGTATGACAAAGCTTCTAAAAAAGGAGCAAAGGGGTGTAATTGCACAATTATGTTCGCTAGATGTTTCCACATTAGAATCATCTATTTCTCCAGATCTCCAAAAAGTCCTGGACAATCATTCCAAGGTATTTGAGACTCCCAAAGGTCTCCCACCTATGCGTGATCATGATCATGCTATTCATCTGATTCCAGGAAGTGTTCCTCCAAACATCAGGCCGTACAGATATCCCTATGTCCAAAAAAGTGAAATTGAACGTATGGTTGCAGAAATGCTAGAGGCTGGTATAATTCAACCGAGTCAAAGTTCTTTCTCTGCTCCAGTAGTATTGGTGCACAAGAAGGATGGATCATGGCGCATGTGTCCGAATTATAGGGAGCTCAACAAGCTCACTATTAAAGATAAGTTCCCCATTCCTGTCATTGATGAATTACTGGATGAATTGCATGGATCAATTTACTTCACCAAGTTGGATCTTCGTTCAGGATATCATCAAATCAGAATGAAGATTGAAGACATTCCGAAAATGGCATTTAGAACTCATGAGGGTCATTATGAATTTTTGGTCATGCCTTTTGGCCTTACCAATGCACCTTCAACATTTCAAGGTTTGATGAATTCAATTTTCAAACCATTCCTTAGAAAATTTGTGTTAGTATTTTTTGATGATATACTTATCTACAGCAAGTCTTGGAAGGATCATGTTGAACATGTTGACAGGGTGCTACAACTATTGGAGGAGAAACAATTATATGCCAAAAGATCCAAATGTTTCTTTGGAGTCCAGGAGGTGGAATATTTGGGTCATATTGTATCTCATGAAGGAGTTAAGGTAGACCCTAGCAAAATTAAAGCCATTAAGGAATGGAAAATCCCCACATCCATAAAGCATTTGCGCGGATTTCTTGGGTTGACAGGGTATTATCGCAAGTTTGTTAAGAATTATGGGAGAATAGCAGCACCTCTAACAACATTATTGAAGAAAGATGCATTTTCATGGACTCCGGAAGCAACAAAGGCCTTTGAACATCTTAAAGAGGCAATGTGCCAAGCACCGGTCTTAGCTACACCAGACTTCACAAAAACCTTTATTGTGGAATGTGATGCTTCAGGAAATGGAATTGGTGCTGTTCTAATGCAAGATGAAAGACCCATTGCTTTTGAAAGTCGTCCAATCAAGGGAAAGTTTTTAAGAAAAGCTATTTATGAGAAGGAAATGTTGGCAATACTCCATGCACTTAAGAAATGGCGACCCTACCTAATGGGAAGACACTTCAAGGTAAAACGGATCATGATAGCCTTAAATACTTTTTAGAACAAAGATTATCCTCTGAAGAGCAACAAAAGTGGGTCACAAAGATGTTGGGTTATGACTTTGAAATCATCTACAAAAAAGGGAAGCAAAATGTGGTGGCAGATGCACTCTCAAGAAAGGATGAGGATGTGGAAGCATTGTTGTGCGCTATTTCTATCATCCAACCAGATTGGATAAATGAAGCAAGGGAGGAATGGAAGAATGACGAAGAAGTGTGGGCACTTATTCGAAAGCTACAACAAGATTCCAGTACGTCTGATACATTTAGCTGGAAAAATGATTCGTTATGGTACAAAGATCGCTTATACCTCTGTAAGAATTCCCAGCTAAAACAAAAGATTCTTATGGAATTGCACACTTCTCCCTTAGGAGGGCACTCAGGATTTTTAAAAACTTACCACAGGGTTAAGAAGGAATTTTTTTGGAATGGCCTTAAATCAGATATTCAAAAGTTTGTGGCAGAATGTTTGGTTTGCCAACAAAATAAAGTTGAAACAATTAAGACACCAGGTCTATTACAACCTTTATCCATTCCAAGCCAACGTTGGGAGGAGGTATCAATGGATTTTATCACAAGTTTACCCAAGTCTGAGGGAAAGAGTGTCATCATGGTGGTAGTTGACAGACTTACCAAGTATGCACACTTTTGTGCATTATCACATCCATTTAAAGCCAGTACAGTTTCTACTGCATTTATGGAAACAATTCAAAAGTTACATGGAAACCCAAAGATTATTGTAAGTGACAGAGATCCCATTTTCACTGGAAATTTTTGGACAGAATTATTTTCTTGTCTTGGTACTCAGTTAGCTCATAGCTCATCTTATCATCCTCAATCTGATGGGAAAACTGAGATAGTAAACAAATATTTGGAAGGATATCTTCGTTGCTTTGTATCTGATAAACAGACACAATGGGTCAAATGGTTGCCTCTGGCTGAATGGTGGTATAACACTTCCTTTCATACAGCAACAAAAATGACCCCATTTATGGCACTTTATGGGTGTCAACCACCATCCATCACATCATATTTAAGAGAAAATTCTAAGGTTCAGGCAGTGGAACATCACATCGAACATCAACAACAAGTCCTCCAACTCTTAAAGGATAACCTCATGTTGGCACAGAATAGAATGAAACAACAGGCAGATCAACATCGCAGTGAAAGAAGTTTTGATGTAGATGATTGGGTATTCCTACGGCTACAACCATATAAGCAAATGTCCCTCAAGCAAGCTAAGACGGATAATAAATTATCACCAAAGTATTATGGTCCGTACAAGGTGTTGCAAAAGATTGGTACTATGGCATATAAATTGGAGCTTCCTGCAGCTTCTCGATTGCACCCAGTTTTCCATGTTTCATGCTTAAAGAAGGTTATAGGCGACAAGCTCCCAGTTCAAACAATATTGCCAGAACTTGACGAGGAAGGAAAAATTATATTGGAACCGGAAGCAGTTATAGAAACAAGAACTCGACACCTACGAAATCGATCAATTTCAGAGTACCTTATCAAGTGGAAGAACTTATCCGCTGAAGATTCCACATGGGAGGATGAGAATTTTATGCAGAAATATCCAGAACTACTCAAGCGTTGAGGACAACACTTTTTTAAAGGAGAGGGGCATGTTGGGTCCCTATAATACTAGTGATTACCCCATTACTATTGTAGTTATACCCCTTATTTATATTGTTGTGCCCCCATTGCCCCCATATTGTTATTAATGTGCCCATAGAATCCCTCTATTGTTATTTTTGTGGCTTTATATTATTATTGTTAGGTCGGTTGGATTATATTGTGACTCCTTAGATTCCTATATATAGAAAGGAGGTTTTGTCATTTGAATCATCCAAGAACTGTTCATTTATGTAATGTAAAGGAGGTTGCCCCCTCGAAGAGGCTGAATTCTAAGGCGTTGATCTATCTTTTCTTGAGCTGGTTTCATAACATATTCAAATCTTCATCCTTTACTATCTTTTCGTCCTTCCTGATATACAATACATCACATCAGCACATGCACTTCATCATCAAATTTTTCTTGTCTCAAAGGAAGCACAAACTTTTCTTGATTTATATCTTTCTATCTCCTTGTTTCCATTGCTAGGTGATGAGAGTTTAGACTGAGTTGACAAATTTAATGTCATTTATGCATGAAGATTTTTCTCTTGAGAATATGTTGTTTTATGTTATCTTTTCTTTATCGAAGATTTATGATCAAGATCAATGGCCGTAGAATAAAGTTCTGTTCATTTGTTTACAGGCATCAGTAAGGTTGATTACTTGTACAGATGAATCCAAAAATCTTATCATATTATATTATAAAAATACGTTGAGAATACAAAATTATTACAAAAGAAGAAAAACCTGAAATTGCTATCATATCGTATGAAAATGCAAAAGGCCAGACAATAAAATGTAATTTTGATATTAGATATGACGATAATGGATTAAAAAAATATTAAGAGAGTAATTTTCTTGCATTAAGAATACCGAACCGAAGTATTTTTACAATTTAGAGAGATATCAATTTATATTAAAATAATAAAGAGTGAATTAAAAAAATGAATAATTGATATAAATAAGTTTAAAAGTGATATTTATCAAATATTAAAAGATAGTTAATTTTTTAATATATAACTATATATATATTTGGTGGTTTTATAATTATTTGATTAACATATATTTAATTACTTCGATTAAATTATATTAATTTTTTTGTAAAGCAAAATTTTATAATATAGAATTTTAAAAAGTTTAATTAAATTTATTTTTAAAAAGAAATGGTAATGAATTTATTTATAGTAATTTAGTTAGTGGTTAATAATATAAATATTTAAATTATTAATTAATTTGGTAGTTTAAATTATATTATTATTATTATTTGAAATTAGGCATTTTACATTATGTTAATAGAGAATTACTTAAATCAAAGTCTTTTGTATTGGTTTGTTCCAAACTAGACCAATAACATAAGTTCAACTTTTTAAGATTGCTAATATATCTTCTTAGTAAAACATCTTGTAAACGAAAACTCATATAAGTATACTGGTTGTGACATACCTTGGCATATAACAACATTGTTAAACTAAAAAGTCACAACAACTAGTGGGTTGAACCTCCATGCATTTGCATTGGTTGGTCACCATCCTCATTCGAGGAGAAGGAGATATTAGCTAATCTCCTAGCTAGAATGGTAAGCTTGTGATCAATAGTGGAAATTTTTTCCTCCAACTCTATTGATCTAATAGAGTTCTCTTGTTGAGTGTCTACACAATCAATAAGTACTTGTCCCATAAGAATTTTGGTGCGCCAATAAACAATGAATGCTTGCATGTACAAGGATAATCATGACTGAGTGGAAATACCTATATTAGGGATCTAGTCATGAGTAGCAACATCAACATGGGGATCAAAAATAAAAGACTTGTCATCACACACTTTGACTTCTACTCTTTCAATTTCTTATCGGACCAGTTTGGGAATGATTTTATGATATCGAGCCATGAAATCACGAGCTTGAGTGCAGAGCAAGGAGGTAGAGGAAATGTGGTTGTTAATCTGGATAGAGACAGAAAAGCGCTCTCTCTTACCCCCTCTGCTTTTAATGGTTTGGTCTACCACAAGGCATGGTTTCACTAAGAGACGGGGTGAAGGTAGGAGGATGATGGATAGGATCTCAAGGGTTAAGGGTGGCACTAAGGATGTTTAGGAGGGAAAAGGACAGAGGTAGGACAAGGTCAACCTGGGAGGTGGCCAAGGAAGTTAGCAAGAGAGTGAAGTGGCATTGTGAAAAGGATAAATAATTAACAACCTAGAAGGAAAGAGAGTATGAGCTATAAAAGGGTGAGTGTGAACAAAAGAAGGAAGATCACCAAAGATAGAGCCTTGTCATTAAGCCCAAGAAAGAAATAGGCACCCATAAATTAATAAAATCACATTTGAGAAAACCTGAGCAAAAATAAATAGATAAATAACAGAGCCAAACTGAGAGAGAAGTTACCATAAGCAAAGAAATGTCCACAACAAGGTTGAGGCTGAGTGCTCTGACGGAAACTAGTGAGGAGCAGTTGGTGTATAAAAATCACAACTCCAACAATTCTCGACATGATTAGCTTTGAACACTGTACATGCTTTGGATTGCAAAGTATTCGTAAGACCAAGGATCTTAGCACCATCAGGTTATTCAAAGGCCAAAAGAAGTAATTGCATTTCCAAGAAAGAAGTTGGAGTCAATAATGCCATAGGAACTTGATTTTTCCTTAATCCTAAATGCCATATAATAGTGGAGTGAAATTTCCCATGGTTGGCATTCTACATGCAAAATGATACACAAATCTAGAGCCACTATCATTCCATTATGGTTCAAGAGTGGTAAAGAGTCATTTTGATTGCCGACTAGGATACACTATACTTCCCTATGCCTCTCATAACACTCAAGTGATGTTTACCCTTGTGCCATCTTCGTACCATGATATGTGATTTGAATGGAGTATAGTGGGAGTCATAACTCATGCATGCAATGCACCAATTATAGTGGGAGCCATAACTCCCTTTTGTTTCTATTGCCATCATGTCAAGGTAGGGGAAAACGCTCGCTCATGGGCACCCTCCTTGGCTGAAATTACCTTATCACTATTAATACACACACATACACAAATTTGTCTTCAATAAATCTAGTTTTAAATAGATTTACATTGATTCACAAGTCCCAAGTTATTAGTATAGTTGGCTTTCAAGGTATTGGATATACTTATGGGTTATCACTATTCCTACGCACACCACTGCCCAACTACAAGTTAAGAATGGAGGTATTACTCTTAATCATAACAATTTTTTAACTTTCAAAATTACTTTATGAAGTTGATTTTAAAATATTTGACTTATCTGAACACAAAATTATTTTATTTATGCCCACTTTATAAGTATGGTAGGAGTTACATATCTTTCTTAGATTAGAAAGTAGAAAGCATCTATTTGCAAAAAAAAATTCTTTTTATATAAAAGGTTAATATAAAATTATTTTATTGAAAGTAGACATTGAAATATATTTTTTATGGCTAACATTGATATGCTTTTTTATTAGTAGTATTTTTTTTAAATGTCACATGTAAATTCCATGTTAAACATCGCATTAGGCTCTAGCATTCGAGTTTCAACATAATAAGACATTTTTATTTCCTAATAGTTAAGAGCATGCATTTTATTTTTAAATTAGAGTGTGTACAGTTTTGTAAATTTTATTAATCAAATCCTTATATGGGAGGGATACTGTCACGCCCCTACACCTGCGGTGATCTTCCAACCGCTTGTAGCGAGGTGCGGCACCACCGAACGCTTTCTTTTTAACAATACTAACGTTTATGGGCTACGCCTATTCAAACATAAACTTGCTTAACTTGTGTTCTTATAACCGAATAAAATGTTATCCTTTATACTTTAACAAAGAACATTCTCATTCATTAACCATCATCAATAAACCGAGAACAATACAAGTATAAAGGGAGGGGCAACTCCCCGAACAGTCTGCCCAACAATAATATTATGTCAAGAATATCAGATTTTACAACAAGTGTGTCTTGGCTGAACCAAGTCTCACACTTAGCCAATTTTTACAAAAGACAGGCCACCTGCCTTTTTACAATATTTCATGCACCCTTGCATAAGAGGGAGTGCTCACCCGAGCCACTCAACCTCCCTACCAAATCCTGCATAAACCGTGTACAAGAATCCACTCACAATGGCACTCTTTGCCAACCTTCACCCAAGATAAACTGTGCACTACCTTCAAGGCTAATGCGCATGAGATATGCACATTTACCTACCTAAGACTGCGCACTTCTTTACCCCTTTATGCGAAGGCTTGAGCGAATGTCACTTGCCTTAATGAGCTCTCATGCTCATGTATATATATACGCTCTTACACTTTGGGATATAAATCAAAGCCGACATGTTAAATGGTATTATGAAGCCCTTCACATAATATTATATTCCATCGTTGAATGCTTATAACGTATGTCCTCATATACGCATACATGTGATGTTACATGGGGTGTTAACCCATGGCCGACCACCCCCATAACCTTTTGTCGTATGCTCCATTATATTTAATTATCATAAACCTTTGTATGTCCACATATCCCTTTTATATTTTATTGTTTTATTATTCCATGCGTATATAACCTCCATATTACATATAATATGTGTCGTCCACATAATACTTAGTCGTATTATGATTTTACATTATTGTCGCATTGTGTCGTTTATCGTCGCATATGACTCCACGGTATCGTCGCAACTAACTCGCAGAAACGTCGCACCGTCGTGTGCGCTCACCCGCCGTGCGCCCGTGCCCGCCCGTGTGCCCGTGCACGATCGCCCACCGTCGCCCTGCTGCACGAAGGCCTTACATTCTCCTCCACCTGAAATCGTTGTCGTCCTCGACAACATATCATCTCGGTAGCTCTCCACCAAGATCATCATCATTCAGGATGTCGACCTTTCTACACAAGGCAAACATCCTTGCAACATATGTAGAGACTCTTTCTCCACTATGTCTCGGCCTAGTGACCACTGCCACCAAGCTCACTATCCATAATCCATGCTCAGGTCCATGGAAGCTCCATCCATCTCATCTGCAACATGTTGTCCATATCAAACCGACTCTTGATGTGCCCCATTCAGGTCCATGAAGCTCTCTCCATCATCTGCAATGTGCCATCCTCAAGTCTCATGTCTTCAAACTTCGGTTTAGTGAACTCGGTCACTCAACCATCTCATCATCATCACAAGGAAGCCTTCTCTCAAGGCTCCTTATAGAGTTGGTGTGGTTCCTCCCTACCAAGGCCTCCACACCAACCTTCTTCCAAGGTTGTTCATTGAGAAAGGAAAGCCAGGAAGTTCCCTCCCTGACTCTCATCCACCCATGTATCGTGTTGATGTTGTGTCCTCAAGTATCTGTGCACAGCCTCAATCTCCTCACATGTACATCCAAGCTCACCTAGCTTGTCCTTTGTCAGCTGAAAATCATATATGCCCATGGCATACCTGCAAAAGTCCACTATCCCGGCAGGATCTCTACCCTCATAACCTTCATCAACCACTACCTTTGAAGTAGCACTCGGGCTTTCTTCATTTGCAACTCCATTGTGAAGATCCTTAGTAGAAGATGCCCCCATCAAGTGTCTCCAAGTTCGTGAGACCTTCTTCTCACTTCCTCCATTCTTCTTCCCAGCCTTTGCTACGAAGTCCTCCAACTTCTTTTCCTTTGTTTGCACAATACTCCCAAGTCCTCTTTGCTCCACATCCTCATGCTTCACATTAGGATCTTTGGGATACAAGATCATAGAATTTATCCTTGGTCTATAACCCAAGCAACTCCTCCTATTCATAGGCACCATCGTGGTTTTTCCTTCAGCTGTAATCAAGAGAATGTCCCGGTCCTCCATTGGCATGGCTTGTGCTAGCTCCATGAAGTCCAACCCCAACACCATAGAATGATCATCCATGTCTATGACTCTCAAGTCCAACTTCCCGAACCACGGTCCTACTTTCACCTGTGTGTCCTTCAATACACCATCAACTGTTTTAATGGTAGAGTTGATAGCCTTGAAAGCACTCCATTCCTTTTCCATCTTTGTCTTCTTTCCCAAGGACTTTGCTGCTTTCCTACTTAAGAAGCTATGAGTAGCTCCTGTATCAACCAAAGCTGCAAACTTCTTCCCTTTCACGGTTACCTGCACAAAACTTGGCTTCAAGGAATCATCTCCTTCTGTTGGCTTTGTCTTGTGTCTCACCTCAGCAACCTTCTTCAAGAATTCAGCCTCAGAAGTGTCAATAGGCTCATGTCCCCTCTTGACATCCCTCTTAAGGTACTTCACCTCCTTGCTTGGCTCTTCTAGGGAACTCGGTTCCAGCCTAGCTTGACCTGCTTCAAGCTTTCCTTCCACCTTGTTCTGCTCAAGTGCACCAACCAAGTGTCCATTGACCAAGTTCATGGAACTTATCTCCCGAATGCTCTCTTGGTCTCGGTAGTGAGTTCCCAACCTGTCAATGTAGTCGAGCTCTTCCTGCTCAATTACAACAACCTTATTACCAAGAAGCTTCTTCTTTATCTCTTCCTCAACTTGCTTGATTTCGGCTTTCAACTGGGCCCTTTCATCAAAGAGCTCTTAAAGATCATCAAGTTCCTTGAGTTCCATATCTGCCATGTTATGAGCAACCCTTGCTCACCAGCTCCGACCGAGCTCTGATACCAACTGTCACGCCCCTACACCTGCGATGATCTTCCAACCGCTTGTAGAGAGGTGCGGCACCACCGAACGCTTTCTTTTTAACAATACTAACGTTTATGGGCTACGCCTATTCAAACATAAACTTGCTTAACTTGTGTTCTTATAACCGAATAAAATGTTATCCTTTATACTTTAACAAAGAACATTCTCATTCATTAACCATCATCAATAAACCGATAACAATACAAGTATAAAGGGAGGGGCAACTCCCCGAACAGTCTACCCAACAATAATATTATGTCAAGAATATCAGATTTTACAACAAGTGTGTCTTGGCTGAACCAAGTCTCACACTTAGCCAATTTTTACAAAAGACAGGCCACCTGCCTTTTTACAATATTTCATGCACCCTTGCATAAGAGGGAGTGCTCACCCGAGCCACTCAACCTCCCTACCAAATCCTGCATAAACCGTGTACAAGAATCCACTCACAATGGCACTCTTTGCCAACCTTCACCCAAGATAAACTGCGCACTTCCTTCAAGCCTAATGCGCATGAGATATGCGCATTTACCTACCTAAGACTGCGCACTCCTTTACCCCTTTATGCGAAGGCTTGAGCGAATGTCACTTGCCTTAATGAGCTCTCATGCTCATGTATATATATACGCTCTTACACTTTGGGATATAAATCAAAGTCGACATGTTAAATGGTATTATGAAGCCCTTCACATAATATTATATTCCATCGTTGAATGCTTATAACGTATGTCCTCATATACGCATACATGTGATGTTACATGGGGTGTTAACCCATGGCCGACCACCCCCATAACCTTTTGTCGTATGCTCCATTATATTTAATTATCATAAACCTTCATACGTCCACATATCCCTTTTATATTTTATTGTTTTATTATTCCATGCGTATATAACCTCCATATTACATATAATATGTGTCGTCCACATAATACTTAGTCGTATTATGATTTTACATTATTGTCGCATTGTGTCGTTTATCGTCGCATATGACTCCACGGTATCGTCGCAACTAACTCGCAGAAACGTCGCACCGTCGTGTGCGCTCACCCGCCGTGCGCCCGTGCCCGCCCGTGTGCCCGTGCACGATCGCCCACCGTCGCCCTGCTGCACGAAGGCCTTACAGATACCTTGTCACACAAATAAGGGTTGTCATACACAAATTTGATATCTAACTTGGTTATATATATATATATATATATATATATATATTCGAAAAATATTGTTATCTTCCTTATCTAATATCAATTAACAAATGATATGTTGAGCTACTGTTCAGATCTTCAAGGAAAAATCACATTGAGAACAAAGGGAACCCAAATCTAGGTTCATCATCAGGACCAAGATGATGGGAAAGATTAACTAAGCTAAATATATAAATCTCAGAGATGGAACGGTAAATTCCAACGGTTAAATAAAACATGGAACGTTTCATCTTTGAGATTTATATATTCCTGTCATCCTAGTCCTAATGATGAACCTAGATTTATATAAATCTCAGAGATGAAACGGTAAATTCCAATGGTTAAATAAAACATGGAACTTTTCATCTTTGAAATTTATATATTCCCATCATCCTAGTCCTAATGATGAACCTAGATTTAGGTTGGAAACACGTGGACCCTTTGTTCTCAATGTGATTTTTCCAGAAAATCTAAACAATATATTATGAATCACATAAGCAAAAAATCTAAAAATATGTTGAGCTCTTAATAAATATATCCTATATATATTATTAATGATATTGAAATATTTCATTTTTAGTAGACATTAAAATATTTTTTTATTACTACATTTTTATTTTATATTTTATAGTAAAAAAAACATTAAATAATGTAATAGAATAATTTTGAATTTTGAATTGCTTTCTATTTATTTATTTAAAATTAATATAAATTTATTTTAATTAAAAGGTATATTATTATTTTTTTAACGTTTCAAATATCACATTTTGACCTCAGGTTAAAAATAGAAAGAGTTAGACCTTTTTTTTTTCTTTATCAAAAAGTTATTTTTCAAAAAAATTATTTTAATTTTTAATATTTCTTATTATAAATTTTCATTTAAGTTTTTACTATCTAAAGGGGAATGAAGCTCTAAATTGTTAAAAACCACGCTTGTGAGGATCAATAAAAGTTAATAAAATATTTTTTAAAGTAAAATTTTAATAAAAAATAATTTAATCCTCCACACATGAATAATGCTGCTAAGGCTATCCACTCAAAATAAAACAATTCAAAATTCAAAACGAGGCGTGTAACTAATATTTAAAAATTAAAACTGATGAATAAAATAAAAGCAGTTGTTTATAACGCGACTTTTTGAAAGCTTTTTCGGCGGGTTTTTCCGGTCGAAATCCGGCAGGAATTTATTGGAATCACAAGTTTGATAGCTAGTTTCTGCACAATGAAAGCCTCTCAGGGGTTTTCCAGGGTGCTGAATCCAAATATGCAGTTAAAAAACCATTTTAACTGCAACAAATCAAGATTTAACCTCAATTTCTTCCGCGGGATTCCGTCACCGGAATCTCCAAAAAGTCGCATTATAAACAACTCCAAAATAAAATAACAAACAATCCACCTGTAAAGTTCAGCAAAACACATATACATATATATAAAAAGTGAATTAGAGTAAGATTAAAAGCTGCGGGTGAGACAAAAACTTTCCATGGAGTGGAAAATTAAAAGTATGCTTACGCTTATTATAGTAAATACTAACCATAATCAAATTTAATATACAACAAGTATTATTAAAAACGATATTTGTAACTTGGCGACGTCCATAGTAGTTAAGGAGTGACTGATATTTGGCATCACTCTTTGGTTTGGCACGACGATAAGTGCACCATGAACTAAGCAAAAGGATCATACATTCCAAAACGAAGTTTCCTTGTAATTTCGCGGCACTTTCGCAGTCCACCAGAAAACCCATGAAATAGACAGGCCGAGTTCCTCTAGGTTCGTTTATATGAAGGCAGGCCAACCCTGCTACCAATAGTCGACTGAGGACCTGCAGTTTTTCCGTTTAGAGGTTAAGGTTTTCTGGTTTCAGTTTGTGGAGATTGAGTTCTTTTCTGATTAGGGTTTGTGGTTTTCTGGTTTCAGTTTATGGAGATTGAGTTCTTTTCTGATTAGGGTTTGTGGTTTTCTGGTTTCATGTTATCAAAATTGAGTTCTTTTCTGTTTAGGGTTTGGGGTGTCCTGGTTTCATTTTATAAAAATGGAGTTCTGGTCGAATTTGGGGTCGATTATGGCAACAATGATATTCTTACGGGCCATAGTGAATGACTACCTTGCCCCAGAATTCTATGATTTGTTAAAACACTCGCTGCGCAAGCTCTTATGGATGGTGTCTTCTTACATCTCGGTTGTTATAGAAGAAAACGATGGCATGAAGGTGAGCGAAGTATATGAAGCTGTGCAGACTTATCTGAGCGCAAGGTCGTATACGGCGGCCAAGAGATTAAAACTGAACAAGAACAAGAACAGCAAAGAGTTTACTTTCACCATGGATCGCAACGAAGAGATTGCAGACGAATTCGAGGGGATCAAAGTGTGGTGGGTTTTCCATAGCAAAACGGTCAAGCGGCTCGTCATGTTCTCGTCGAACTCCGCCCCCGACGAGAAACGATATTACGAGCTGACATTTCACAAGAACCACAGACACAAGGTATTCGAAGCTTATCTCCCCCATGTCATGGCGGAAGCCAAAACGTTGGAGCTGAGAAATCGCCATCGGAAGATCTACACCAATAAATCTGGAGATTCCGGTGGGTCTAATGAATACAGGGCGTGGACACCTGTTGTTTTCGATCATCCTGCGACTTTCCAGACCTTGGCTCTGGAACCGCAGCTGAAGCGGGAGATCATGGAGGATCTGTTGAGATTCTCAAGGGGAGAGAAATATTACCGGCAAGTGGGTAGGGCGTGGAAGCGAGGGTATTTGCTTTATGGCCCCCCTGGAACGGGCAAGTCCAGCTTGATTGCGTCCATGGCTAACTTTCTGGAGTACGACATCTATGACCTGGAGCTGACGCAAGTGAAGAACAATGCCCAACTCAGAAAGCTTCTCATCACCACCACCAATAGATCCATCATCGTCATAGAAGACATCGACTGTTCGCTCGATCTCTCCGACCGCAAGAAGAGGATGAAGTACCATCCGCTGCCACCGCCGCCCAATGTATCCGACCGCAAGAAAAATAAGAAGCAGCAGCCGCCGCCGCCGCCAGAGGAGGAGCAGCCTGCGCAGGCCGACGAGGGCGAGTGGAACCAGGACAGCAGAGTGACGCTCTCCGGCGTTTTGAATTTCACCGACGGGTTGTGGTCGTGTTGCGGAAGCGAGAGACTGTTCGTTTTCACCACCAACCACATCGACCGGCTCGACCCTGCGCTTGTGAGGCGTGGTCGGATGGACAAACATATTCTCCTCTCCTTCTGCACATACCGTGCATTCAAGACTCTCGCCCGCAATTATCTGGACATCGAAAGCCATGAACTGTTTCCGGAGATCAAATGTTTGATGGAGACTGCTCAGATGACACCCGCGGATGTAACCGAATATCTGTTGCAGATGAGAGACCATCCCGCCATTGCTCTCCAAAACCTAATTGAAGCTCTGCGTGAGGCTAAAGATGAAAGACTTACTCACCCTTTGAATGGGTTATCGTTTAGGCTTAGTTCATTTGGTTCATTTAGGTCACGTGTTTTTAGTGTATGAAGCATAGCCGGTGTAAATGTTTATAAATTTTTAATAAAATCACTGTAACGTGGTAGTGGAGTATTGAGGTGTTTGGGCAGTTCGTTACTGTGAACTCACCCCTTTAACATAAATATTGCAATAAAATTCTGTGATGGCTTTAGTTTTAAGTTATATATATAATTGATATGATATTGTTTTGCGGGCTAGTGTTATTATACGTATTCAAAGTGCTCACGTTAAAAATAGTGTGGTATATTATTTTAGGTTATTAAAAAAAAAAAAAAAAAAAAGAGTGAGTTGGTTTATCGTTATTGTTTGAGGATGGTGTTCATAGCATTTAATTTTGCATCTAGATCAGCATGGAAGGGTGTATTAATATTATTAAGTATAAGTGGATGTTAAAATTGGTATTAGTGATCATTATTTGAATGATAATGAAGACATTTTATTATTATTTATTAATTATATTGATATATTTAAAAAATAATAATAATAATAAAGTAATTAATTAATTAATTATTAATTATAAATTAGTTGTATGATAAAATTGGTAAAAAATAATGTTAATATATATATAATAATAAAGAAGTTTTTAATATATAGTAAAAACAATAAAACAAATAATATAAATAACTAATATTAAATAATTGATATCATATAAATATATGACCCTAATTAAACATCATAATTATATTTCCAAATACATGCACACCTTATTTAATATCATATAAATATATGACCCTAATTAAATATCATAATTACATTTCCAAATACATGCACACCATTTTTACGAACTATTAAGTAAAGCTTCTATGAATTACATGATTAATGTAATTTTGATTTTTTATTTTGATTTTGATTTTGTAATTGTAATTTTTTTTATTATTTATGACTATGTCTTGATTCTTGGGCCATGGCTCCACTGTGATTTCAAGAATTAAATCATAATAGTGAAACAAAAGGGTTGTATTGTGTTTTCAATGGTCAACCCATTTTGATCCATCTCCTTGGATATCCCAGCTCTAGTGACCACTTTGAATGCTTAGTTGCGCCATATTTCTTATAAGTTGTAGACATGGAGATAGGAGAGACATCACTATGGTTATCAAATTTAATTGATTCACTATTTAAAAGATATCATAAATTAAGTATATTATTTTTTATTATAAAATAATTTAATAAATAAATAAATATTATATAATAATATTTATAAATTAGTTATTATTATATAATAATGATAATTTTTAGTTAGAGATAAAATATGTATATATAATTTCAAAAATATATCCATTAATAATGAATAATAATTATTTGTTTCTTAAAAAATATAAATATTTTTTTATTTATATTTATTATTTAGATATTTGGAGTCGATTGTGGTTAAACATAATATTTTTGGTGGTTTGTTGATATTTGATAATGTTGATTTTAGAAGTGATATTTAGAGAAAAAAGAGAAAATGTAAAAATTTTGCAAACAATTTTGAAGTTAGAGATACAAAAATGCTTTTATATTTTGAGTGGATTTTGGTCAAGTATAATATTTTTGGTGGTTTGTTGATATGTGATAATGTTGATTTTAGAAGTGATATTTAAAGAAAAGAGAGAAAATGAAAAATCTTTACAAACAATTTTGAAATTAGAAATACAAAAATGCTTCCATATTTTTTTTAAAAGTGTATGCCAAAAAGTATAAGTGAAACAATAATTTCTATACTTGAAATAAGTAAATTAATTCCATGTAGAGGGTAAGAAAATACAATAAAAAGAAATATTTTTTATGTAGATGGTAAGAAAATACAATTAAAAAATAATATTTTTGATGCAGATGGTAAGAAAATACAATAAAAAGGAATATTTTTGATGTAAATGGTAAGAAAATATAATAAATAAGAAAATTTATGTATACCTAAAAGTGCATGGAAAAAAAACATAAATAAAGTTGGCATAAATAAAGTTAATTGCCACATACATGGTAAAGAAAAGTAATTAAAAAATGAAATACTTTCATCGCATAAAAAAAATTTAGTTTCCAGTACAAAGTAAGAAAAAGTAATTAATTTTTTAGGTGCTTAGAACATTAAAAAAATAAATAAATAAATAATTCTAAGTATCTCTAAAAATCCATATAAACAAACATACTTGAAATAAAGTTGGTATAAATAAAGTTAAATGTTATTTACATAGTAAGGAAAAGTAACTAAAAAATAAAAGGTAGAGGAGGTAAGTCGCAAAAGTTCACACAAACTAAACTAGGACTCTTCAATTGATGACATAAAACTTATGATTACAATGAATCCGGTGAGGGGTATTTAAATTTTTTCCCACTAGAAACTCGCCCAAAATAACTTAACATGCAACCACACACTAAATTCGGCTTTACCCAAAATATAACTTAATTCGACTTGGCTCAACTTGACTCAGTTAATTAACTCTCTAATTTTAAATAACTATCCATGCGGGAGTAATTAGCTATCTTTAACACTCCCCCTTAATTGTGACCAGTAAACTAAGACATGACTCATGACAATTCAAACATGCATGCTTGTTAAAGTCTCAGTGAGGCTTATAACACCCAAGTTTCCTCTATGAAATTCAAATACATATTTTGCTAATGGATTAATGAATATATCAGCCAATTGATCACTTGATTTACAAGGCTTCAAGTAAATTTCTCCATTGCTCACAAGTTCTCTAATAAAATGATATCTTGTATCAATATACTTGCTCTTTTGATAAACACACCATTCTTGAATAATGCAATAGTTAATCCTTATTTCTTCTTAAGTCCATCCAATACTCTTCCTAACCATACTGCTTGATATATTGTTGATTTCACTAGTACATTGTCACGTACCAAGATTTAACCGAACTTTTCCTTTTTTCTTTTATAAAAATAAAATATGCTCAGGGATTATGTATTTAGTCTTTTCGTGACTTGTGTATTAAATTTTTTCTTACTGATAGAGATTTCCAAAACTGGGTATGCTTCTATTTAACTTTCGCCTTCCACAAGGTTCATCACTAGGATAGTCATTCCCCTTTTTCCTATGATCGATATTATCATTGAGGTATTGATTTAACCTATATACCTTCTGATGTTGATTTATAACAATATACTATTATGCAACAACGTTTGATCTACAATTAAACTCTATATACCAATAATTATTCCCTACGTTTCCTTGGTGCTTCGACTACGAGGGTTCTGGAAAGAGACATTACTTTTTGCGGTCATTTGAACTTCGTACTTGGCCTACTCTATAGTGGAATCCATGTGGAATTCAGTGATTCGATGGCCATTCCCTTGAGTTTTGGAGTCTAACCGGAATAAGCCACGTCCTTAGAGTTCACGTGGTTCCAATGTGGGTGTCAGTGCTATGGTGGTATGAAGATTGGAGACTCTAGGATCCGACGGTGGAAATTTCTTGTTGGAGCCCTAATATTATAAGGTGATTTTCGGCCTATCTCGTGGAGTCTTTTTCGTGTCGTGCCTGAAGCGCACCGCAAAGAGCAACACTGGTAAACTTGCAGATGCCTTCTCCATCATGGTTTCATGGCAACACACTGCCTCTTTAATACTATATTAATTCCCAACAGTACGAGGGTAAGTTTTTTTTTTTTCCTTAACTTGAATTGTGGCTGCAATATATTTTTTGGGAAACACTCAGCATGCTCAGATACCACCACTTAAATTTTCCCTTAGGTTCTTACGCGGTGCTAAAACGCTGTGAGGGACATTGCGCCTCTGCATATTCGACGCCAATTTTATTTTTGTATATCTGCGAGAACTTTCGAGTATTCTATAATGCCAGTGGCTTACAAGAAAAAAGAAAGAAATTATCTTAACGTTCACGAGGCTAAAGATAGCCTATGGAACAGATTACTTCTCTTTAGCCTATGGAACAGATTACTTCTTCCTCTGCTTGATGTGTGCTGCACTTTTTCTGTGAAGCTTCACAATAAATGCTCTCAGCTTCTCGACAAACCCCTCGCTAAATAGATTATCCCAAGAGCTCGCTGCTAGCATATTTGCATAACTTTCCATGTTGTCTTTGAAGGCCTCACATTCTAAAATGAAATATTTTTCTGTTTTCACTTTTTCAGAAGAACAAAAAATGCATACCCTTTCCTCCCACACTTCCTTTGGCTTTTTCCAGCGCCTTGTTTCACAATGGAGTTTATGAGAATTAGTACTTAACTGAGCAATAAGAATTTTGGCTCTCCATGAGATATTGGCCTCTATATATGCTTTTGGTTGATGGTTATGAGTGGGATTAAACACTTCAATATAGTAATTTTTCTTTCTTCCTAGCTCCTTATCCCAAGTACGTTTGTGGAACTTTTCCATAACAAAAGCTTTTATCTATTTGTTGTTTATGGGACGCGCGTTCAAGCAAATACCCCATTTACTAAACCATTTGTTATTTTGTTGCATCCAAGTTTTTTTGCTCTTGCAAAATCTATCATTAAAGACAACCTTAGGCCATCTACCATGTTCCATTTGCTCAGTTTTTTTTAAATACCTTATGAATCGCACCACAGCAATTATTTCAATAGGAGCAGTCCCTATTTTACTTAACAAGATATCATAAGGAACTGCACTTTTAATCTTAAATTTGTTTGTAATCAAACGCTTCTGAATTTTCTCAATTTGTCTCCACTGCATGTGAGAGGTACTGCTAGCCCACAATACACAACCATAGAGAATCACCAGAATCACTAGAAGCCCAAAAAGAGTTTGAGTGGTCTTCAAGTCCCATAACTCTGTCTCTCTACACCTATTTTGAAAAGCATAAAATGCTTTCCAACCCCACAAAGTTCTTTTCTTTCTACAACCATTCCAGCTTAGATTTTTGTTGAAGTCAATTCCGAGGTATTTGTAATCCACAACTTCTTCCAGAATGTTGCCTTCAAAGTAGAACTTATGTTGGTTATGTTTTCTTTTCTTAAATAAAACCACTACTTTCGTTTTGCTGATATTGACTTGCATCCCCACACTTCTACAAAAATGATCAAGGGATAGTAAGTGTTCTCGCAAACCAAGAGCCGATTTAACAATTAGAATAAGGTCATCTGCATACAAAAGAAGCCTTATAACAAACTTGCACAAATAGATACCATCACCCCCTTGCGAATTTAACCACTCCTCAAGCTTGTTGATATATAAACCAAAAAGGGTAAGAGATAGTGGGCAACCTTGCTTGACCCCGATATCGCTTCTAAAACTTTTAGAAATTTCTGTTGAAGTTCTAATTTTCACTTTCACCTCTTCATATAGCCTATGCACAGCTACTCTCAAATGTTTAGGAACCCCAAGTTCCTCCATTCTCTGCCAAAGTTTATCCCTAGGAACCGATTTAAATGCTTTTCTGAAATCAACAAAGCAACAAAAGACTTCTTCCTTTTTCTCCCAAACTTTTTCAATGACGTGCCTTAAAGTTATGCAATAATCAACTGTGGAATGTTTAGGTCTAAAACCTGCTTGCCCTTTAGCACACTTATCTCTTTCTTCTGCCCACTTGCTAATTTTGTTTTCTAGCATGCTTCCAAATAACTTTACAAATAAAGGGTTTATCATGATGGTCCTATAATTGCAGGGATTATTGACGTAACCTCTCTTGAAAAGAGGTATTGCCAGACTAGTTTTCCAATCTGTGGGGAGCTCTTGTTGTATGATGTTGTTGAAGATTTTTGTAATGTGAGATGCAAGAATCTTTGAGCCCCACTTTAGATATTCTGCTTGGAGTTCAGCTAAGTCTTTTGCTTTTCCAACACCCAGCTTCTTGATACTCATCTCTACCTCTTGTACCGTGAAGAGTTCAGTATCAGTGTTGACCAAGGGGGGAGGGTCAACCTTGGGAACCTACTCATAGAGTTGTCTTGCATAGTCAAACCATTTAGAAGCTGTAATATTATTTCCAATTTGTATCTTTTTCGGTTGGAGCTCATTCCAAAATAATTTGGGATTATTTTTCCCAAGGAAGATTAGTTCTTCCCTCCTTGAAACCATGAAATCAACGTTTTTCTTGCTTAATAATTGCTTGTAATATTTGAGCTTTATGTTATCTTTGTTTGACTCTTTCCACATTCTCTTTACCTTTTTGCATTCCTCGTTAAACCAAGCATTAACCAGAAAGCAATTTGTTTCAAACTTCTTAATTTTTGTTCTTTTCAACTTTTCAAGTGCGCATTGAATTAAATGTGTTAATTCATGACTATGAAGGCTGTGAATTGTAATTTTCTCCTTCTCAAATAGCCTCTCTAGCGTCATTTTGAAGGTATTACAATTTTCTGGGGTCAAAAGAATTCTGCCTTGTGGGAGATATTTTTGGACATGCTGAATTTTTTACTCTAATTGTTTCTTTCCAATCCAAGAGAAACATAAATAAATTGGCTTGTGATCTTATTTCAAATCCCACAGTTGATCTCCAACCAATACTTCTTCCATTTTCTCACACAAACCATGCGAGAAAATTACATAATCTACCACACTTGCTCCATTGTAAGTACTGCAAGTGAAATTACCGAACTTTGCCCATCTAGTCAAACCATTACAAATGACTAAATCAAAAGCCCCACATAAAGTAAGCAATTGTTCACCAAAGAGATTGCAACCCTTGTCCTCTGAAATTCTTTCCCATTGATGATTCCTTTCTTCTGTAAGCCAAATAGGGTCACATTCATCTTTACAACAAAGAATGATAGCTTTCTCACTTGCAATCCTAGCATTGAAATCACCCACTATAAGGACTTCACCTAGCTGCAAATATGTTGCAATATCCAATTTTAAAGCTGCAAATGGATCTTTGTGGTCAAGCCCTCTACCTTTGTAGATTTTTGAAACCTGTGGCACAAAATAGCATGCTGCAATTCTGATGTGGTTTCCATTTTTTGATATTTTAAACCAAATGAATTGCTTATTTGGGTCTTCTTTTTCTAACTGAATGAGACGACCTTCTTTCACCCTTACTAAAACCATGATACCCCCATGCCCTTTGTCATTCCTTGTTGCCTTGTTCCACACTGCCATCTTCCAGTGTCCTTCAAACAAAAGTGTCTTGCACTCTTCATGGTCATGTGTTTCTATGAGGCAAATTATGTCTCTATTTTCCGCAATAGGCCCTAACCCAGGTCCTCGTCTCCATGGGTAACCTTTGAAGTTCCAACAAACTAATCTTAAGGAAACCTGGGTATGACTTGATTGCTATTTATTTTGACATGCAAGACTCACATTTGAGTCTTTGTCAGTGTTTTCCCATACTGACCTTACTTTCTGATTTCCTGTTGAAGAGTTTGTTGCCTCTTCTTTATTGCCATCTTGCTGCTCTGTTCTGGAAGGAGGTCCAAATTGCGCTATCACGGCTTTGCCTTTTAAATCCATGCTCTCTTTCCTTCATCTCTTGTTGCCCTAACCTTTAAAATTTCCTCCCTTCTTTCCTCCTATTGTTTTATAGTTAAATCTTCTTCTAGGAAAAAATGAGAACCCCTCAAGAGATGTTTCTTGCTTAGAATAATATATTTGTCACGCAAGCTAGGCATAATGACTTTTATGGGCCTGGCTCTCTCCCCGTTAAACTTACCCACCCTCCATGCTTGGCATATTTGTCCTTGCCATAGCAACTTGTCTTTCAAGAAGTCTCTTGCAAGGTCAAGAGTACATTCATTTTTCTCATAATCTTTCACCCCTTTAATAATTATGTTTGCTGCCCTATTTTGTCTTTCTTTGCCTTCACTATCTTGCATGTTGTCAACCTGAATATTTGTTTCTCCTTCCTTATGAGCAGAAATGCTAATAACTTGAGCCCATGTTTTGGAAACTTTGGTGGAATCTCCTTTCATTTCTTCTCTTGCTTTATTTTCATGGTTATTTATTTGGGCAATCATTTTCCCTTTATCCTGGGATGATTTCACATTCACCACCTCCGTACTTTCCACTACATATTTCTTTATGTTTTGCACATCCGCCTTCATGCGTTGCCATTCTGTCTTCCCTATCAGGAGAGCTTCCTGTAGCAGTGCCACTTGTTCTTTTAAAATTTTATTGCTTTTTGCTAATGCCTTGTTCTTAGCCGTTATTATATGAATTTTATGATCTCTTTTCTGCCCTTTAGCTTCTAAAACCTCCAACCTTTGTTTTGCATTTAACAATTCTTTTACGTAAAGATCAGATGACTAGGTGAGAGGTGTGGATATGGAACTATATAAGGTAGAATCATCAATGACTTTTCCTTTGGACTTCTTTTTGCCACGTGCTTGTGGAGGAGACTTGTTTGAGTGTTTTTTGTGAAGGGCTCGATTACTTTTCTTTTTAGACCGTTTCTTCCTTGTTTGCTCCCATTTTAGACGGGCTATTCTTCATTTTAAAATGCCCCGATATTGTTTGGAATTGACCCAAACCCACTTCTCAGCTTTGGCGGATGAGGCAATTTTCACTTGTCCCAAATCATTTGTCTCCACATGATCTGAAATTTCTGGTTCCTTTGTCATGTTTGAATACATTTGTTGTTGCTTGCTCGCTGCTTGATACTTCTGCTACATAAAAATTGTTCACTGGTTGTTGTTGTCACTGCTACCCACACTTCTCACACTTCTTTGCTCATACTGCTAACCACACTGCTCACCATGTTGCTCTGCTCATAAATGCCCCCGCGTTAAAACCAGATTGAGGGCTCTTTGCTTGAAAATAAATCTACCTGAGAGTAGCGAATTGTTTGAAGAATTTTCAAGTGCCTTTGACAGACAGTACCATTTGATGTTAACCACTTCAACTTACTGCTATCAGTGAACTGTTGGATGCCTCCAAGTTTGAAATAGTGACACTAATTCTATCTGGAAACCTGATCTGGTATCGCCAAGCTGCTGCTCGCCCAATTTACTCAATCCTCGTATGAATAACCCTCCCGACCGAGGGAAATAGGCAAATCCTTGGCGAATGAGGCGGACCTTGATTGTTTGCTTGAGGTTAGTAAAGCACGCTTTGATGGTTTGCTTGAAGATAGTAAAACACATCTTGCTTGAGATTATCTTCATGGCCTGCTGTCTCTTCTTGCTGTGCTGTGCACTGCCTGCGAATTCTCCTCTTCTCGTTGTATTGTGTGCACTGCCTGACATCCTGACATACAAGTCACATAGGTTCCTTTTCTTTAGAAATTTCCACTCAAAATCGCATCTCTGTTAATTATATTATCCTTTGGATACTCGGGGTTTCTCACTCATAAGTTTGATGGTGTCATGGTTTTTCGATGCACATGTAGTTGGAATTCTTGAGGGTTTGGTACTAACTCAAATAACAACTCCAGGTAAATGAACTTGAGGGTTTTTTCGCCATATTTTTTTTAAAATTTATGTTATTGCCTCTAGAAAAAAATTTGGACTTACTATTCTGTTAAAAAATCCTTGACTGCAGGTATAATGTTACGATGTCAGTTTGTCTTCATAATCACAGAGGCAAGCTTCAATTACTAATTTATGCTTGCCATTCCTACAGGTTGGTTTTCAATGGCTCTTCTTACAAGTTGTGGTGCAAGGGTCCATTGAATTTCACTACCTCTTTCTATATGTTTAGCGTGGGGTAACTTCTCATGATTACTCTAAAGAAAAATAGGTCTAGGGGAAAAATTCACCCTGTTAGCATGCACCCAATCTGGGTGACCTCTGTTAAGGACTTTCTTCATTTATATAACCCTGGGATTTAGTACCAAAACCCATTACGGGTGGAGTGTTGTTTATATACACATTTTAATGGAAAACCCTCATGGTTTATTTCTTCACTTGAATATCCTTTTGTTCCCAGAAATCACTTACACTGTGATCATGGTGAATTGAGTTTCTTAAATTTTAGTTCCCTGAATGGTTGGATAATGTAATTTTAAGGGCTTCTCCCACCGGGGACTATTCTCCTATTTTATATATTGTTGTTCTATACACCTTTCTATGGTAACAAATATTTTTATTTTGCTTCATTTATCTAAAATGAAAAAATACTATGTTAAGTGAATTTTGGATACAATGCAGTCTCGGTTTATTTTTCTTCCTCACGGCTTGTGGTTTATTCCTATATAAGACTACTACTTCCAAGTGTAATTCTGGTGCAGGCAAGAGTAGCACGATGTGCCAGCGCTTTCTCCCAAAACAACTTGATTAATGCTTGTATCAATGCTAGCTATGGAAAAGTTTTTTTTCATACTCTCTTTGTGTTTAACTCCATAGCATCACCATGTATTGAATTATTTCTAGTTGGTCTTCAAGACACCATTTTAATTTCTTGGTTCGCGTAATCACTGTATAATTCAAGAAATTACTCTAGAATTGACCTCAAATATTTAGTCTAAAGCACTGCTTCCAATCATATTGTTTTGTTGAAGATAATGGAGAATCTTAGAATAGTGTGAGTTGGTTCACGAGACCTCAGGATAGGAATTAGTTTCTATTTCTAAGTGTATGGTTCTAACAACCCTAAAACTATGTAAGCTATATAATGTGTGATGTACATTGAGAATGTAGAGCGTTCTGCAGAGCCAGACTCTCTTGGTTCAGACTCTCTTTCATAGAGCTGACCAGTGGGTGTTTTATTTATCAATACAACATCTCATTTTAACATGGTATCAGAGCTACAGGGCTGAGAAACTTGTTCGCTGAGTGGAGAGAGGCCGACGCTCCTGAGTCAAAAACAATGCGTAGTTTGGCGACAAAATCGCGCCGAAGCGCGTATATCAGCAAGAAAATCACGTCGATCTCAGTAGTGGCCTTACGCGTTTTTCTGGCGTTGGGGTGATGCAACTGATTGGTAGCACAGTGCAACGGTTCGGTGGAAAATCACACCGACTGTGGCTGCGTGTTCTGTTCTGCGTGGTGGGATGACAGAAACGCAGCGACAACGTGGAGATCTGTTGCTCCGCGTGGTGGGCTGAGAGAGGCAGAGCGGTAGCGTGGTGGTCGTGAAGTAGCCCGCGTGGAGGAGGCTATGATTTCCATTATCGGTTGTTAGCATCGAAATCTTTGACGGTGTTGTGGTTGGGAGTTGCATCAAAATCTTTCAAAGGTAGCCTGCATTAACCAACCGAAACTCCACATCGCCTGCAATCCGAGGAGGAGGCTGCTATAAAACCACTACATCATTTGTTCGATTGAGGTTTTAATGTGCAGGAGGCCAAGGTCACTGCGACCTGATGAGGAGGATTGCCCACGTAGGTTGCAAAAGTGGTGGCACGGAGGAGCACGCGCAGACTGATGAGGAGGAGTGTTGTGGAGGGCGAAAGAGGAGGTGGAAACCTCTGACCTATGGAACATTGGTGTGGTGAGTGTGGAAGGGTGAGAACTACGTGAGATCTATGGAAGCCAAAGACTTGCCCGAAGGCCGCGTGGTGGAGGCCGAAGACCTGCCTAGAGGTTGCGTGGAGAAAACCGTGTGGTAGAGATCCAGCTATCTGCTCCTTTAACACCGCTGTGGAGTGTTGAATCCGAATCTGTGATCAAGGATTTGGGACATTGTCTTTCATAAAGATCTAGGGTAGATCTAACATTTATTTTTTTTCCTGTCAATTTTTTATTTTTTGAATCATCAAGATGAATAATCAAATAATTGAAGCATACTTGAATGAGCATAACAAACTTGATGGCTCCAATTATGCGAATTGGAAATTCAAGATGCAAACTGTGCTAGAAGCGCAGAGTGCTTGGACGATTGCAAATGGGGATGAGCTGAAGCCAGCAGCTGGATCAGCATCGGTCCCAGATTGGGAGAAGAGAGAAGGTAAAGCAAGGACACTGCTGAAGATGTCAGTGAAAGACTGCATCATACCACATATTAGAGAATGTAAATCAACAAGCGAAATCTGGGGAATATTGAAGGATTTATATGAGATTAGGAATATAAATCATCTCCTATTCCTAAAGAGCAAGATTTTATCCCTGAAGATGGAGGAAAATGAAACAGTTGCTTCCTTCATAGCGAAGATCAAAGATCTAAAGAACAAATTGGAAAACATTGGTGATACAGTTGCAGATACAGATTTAGTGACAATTACCATGAATGGTGTGACCGATGACTACCAAATGTTTATCACTGGGATAAATGCGAGAGAGAAAATCCCAAAGTTTGAAGAACTGACAGGAATATTAATGCAAGAAGAAGAAAGAAGATCGACTTTGAAGCCCCAAAGTGCAGATCTTGCATTGATGGCAAAGAAGAACTTCTTCAAAGGAAAAGGAAATCCGCAACAGCAAAACAGAGGAAACCCACAGAAAAGACCAAATCAAACTCAAGGTATGCATCCGAATAGAAACAACTCTGAAATTAAATGTTTTTATTGCGGAAAAATTGGTCATATGGCTAAGGAGTGCAGGAAGAAGAAATATCATGAACAACAGCAGAGGCAGAAAAGACATGCAGGTCATCTCACAAATGATAATCATGTGCAGAACTTCAGATTGTTCATGGCAGAATTTGATGAGAATGTTGATGCAGACATCTGGTATGTAGATTCGGGAGCATCCACACATATGACGGGAAACAGACAATGGTTCGAATATTTTAAAGAAATCAACGATGGAGCACAAATCTACCTTGGTGATGACAGAAGTCATCAGATCAAAGGGTGTGGGAAAATCTCTGTTATTTTACCTGATGGTACTGTAAGACATATTCATAATGTCATGTATGTGCCCGGTGTGACAAAGAATTTGATTTCTGTATCCATGATTACAGATCAAGATCTCAAAGTTGAATTTTTTAAATCTAACTGTTATATTAAAGATCTGTTGGATGGCATGAAGACTATTGCTTCAGGAATTCGAACAGGAGGTCTGTACAAATTGGATGTGAGACCGGCACCAGTTCGAGCTTTGACAACAGCGAGTTTGACTATAGAAGAGTTGTGGCATCAGAGATTTGGTCATATCAACTACAATGATTTGTTGTTACTTCAGAAAAAGGAAATGGTAAGAGATCTTCCTATATTAAAACAAGTGCATAATGATTGTGATGCATGTACATTAGGAAAGATGCATAGAGAAGAATTCCTTGTTTGAGTAGAAAGGAAACAGAGAGACATACTTGAATTAGTGCACACAGATCTTTGTGGACCCATGCAAACAAAGTCATTAGGAGGTGCACTATATTTTTACTGTTTGTTGATGACTGCACAGAGTTTTCTTGGGTATATTTTTTGAGAAAGAAAAGTCACACATTTGAATACTTTACGCAGTTCCTAAACATGATTGAAAAGCAAATAGGGAAGCATATAAAAATTCTCCGCTCCGATCAAGGGGGAGAATACAGGAAGGATGAAATTATCAAGTATTATAAAGACCATGGGATATTACAACAATTCACAGTACCCCATACTCCTCAGTAGAACGAAGTAACAGAAAGAAAGAACAGAACATTGGTGGAATGTGCTAGGAGCATGTTGAAAGGTAAGGATCTTTCGAATGGTTTTTGGGCTAAAGCATTGAATACTACAGTTTATTTGAAAAATAGGAGTCCTACAAAGAGTCTTGAGTTTAAAACTCCTTATGAAGCATTATATGGATTTAAGCCTGCAGTAAAACATTTAAGAGTGTTTGGGTCTAAATCATTTGCCCACATTCCAAAGGAAGATAGAAGAAAACTAGATTCAAAAGCCATCAGATGTACCTTTGTAGGGTATTGTTCACAATATAAAGCTTATAGATTATTTAATCCCTCTACTCACAAGATTTTTGTTAGTAGAGATGTCATATTCCATGAGCAGGTTCATGAAGAATCTGATAAGCGCAATGAGGAATGGGATATTCCATTCTTGGTGGAAGAAAGTGAAGAAATAGGAAACAACCAAGATCAGCAAACAAAGGCAGAAGAAGAGAATTCAGATGCAGCAATCAAGCCGAGTCTAGCAAAGGAAACTCAGAATGGGTTAGAAGCTACACCAACACTCAGAAGATCAGGTAGGCAGACTCAATTGCCTGCTAGATACAGGGAAAATGCTTTTATAACTAGTATGATGAATGTTGTTGAACCTTCTAGTTATAAGGAAGCAAATGAATGTAGTGAATGGAAAACAACTATGGAACAGGAATATGAATCTATAATCAGGAACAACACTTGGGAGCTGGTTGAACTTCCTAAAGGGAAACAAACCATAGGTTGTAAATGGTTGTATAAACCCAAGATTAATGCAGATGGAACCATAGATAAATTAAAAGCTAGATTGGTAGCAAAGGGGTATTCACAAAAAGAAGGCATTGACTATGAAGAAACCTTTGCCCCCGTAGCAAAACTAAATACTATCAGAATGTTGATTTCTTTAGCTACTAAGAAACATTGGATGATTCACCAACTAGATGTAAAATCTGCATTTTTAAATGGGGAATTGAAAGAGGAAGTTTATTTAGAGCAACCTGAGGGGTTTGTCCAGAAAGGGAAAGAACATTTAGTCTGTAGATTAAAGAAATCTCTATATGGACTAAAGCAAGCACCCAGGTCCTGGTATGAAAATATTGATTCATTTTTTCTGCAACTTGGCTACAACAGAAGTAAAAACGACCCTAATCTGTATACCATGAAAGATGAAAAGGGGCACATAGTGTTGATTTCTTTGTATGTAGATGATTTAATTATTACAGGTGATGTTATTGCTCTAATCAAAGAAATCAAGCAACAAATGTCACAGGTGTTCGAAATGAAAGACCTTGGTGAATTAAGATACTGTTTGGGTCTTGAGATCTGGAGAGATTCAGGAAAAACTTTTCTGTCCCAGGGTAAGTATGTCAAAGGTCTACTGGAAAGATTCATGATGGATCAGTGTAAGGCTGCAACAATACCACTACAACAGAACATTAAACTTCAGAGTGAGGATGGCTCTAAAGAGACAGATGCGACACTTTATAGACAGCTGGTTGGGAGTTTAATCTACCTGACCACTACTACACCAGATTTGGCTTATGCATTTAGTGTGCTAAGTCAATACATGTCCAAACCACTTGAGAGTCATTGGAATGCAGAAAAATGTGTTTTAAGGTATCTACAAGGAACTATAGACTATGGTATTATTTATACTGATTCCTCTGATGTTAGATTGACAGGATTTATAGATTCCGACTGGGCTGGAAATGTAGACGATCGCAGATCCATAATAGGCTATGCATTCAGCATTGGATCCGGGGTAATTACATGGAGTAGCAAGAAACAGAACACAGTTTCCTTGTCTTCAGTGGAAGTAGAGTATCAAGCTATGTGTGCAGCAACATGTGAGGCAGTTTGGTTGTGGAGACTTCTCCAGGATGTCAGGGAAGAACAGAAAGATGCAACAACAATCAGATGCGACAACCAGAGTTCAATCAAACTTGCTAATAATCTGGTGTTTCACAAGAACACTAAACACATTGATACACAATTCCACTTTGTCAGGGAGAAAGTACAATAAAAAGAAATCCATCTTGTATATTGTAAAACATGTGATAATGTTGCAGACATTTTCACTAAGCCTCTTGGCAAAATTAAGTTTGAAATGTTTAGGGAGATGTTAGGCATATTTGTGAACCCCTTCTCCATTAAGGGGGAGTGTTGAAGATAATGGAGAATCTTAGAATAGTGTGAGTTGGTTCACGAGACCTCAGGATAGGAATTAGTTTCTATTTCTAAGGGTATGGTTCTAACAACCCTAAAACTATGTAAGATATATAATGTGTGATGTACATTGAGAATGTAGAGCGTTCTACAGAGCCAGACTCTCCTGGTTCAGACTCTCTTTCGTAGAGCTGACCATTGGGTGTTTTATTTATCAATACAACATCTCATTTTAACATGTTTGATATAATCTGCATGTAAATTTATTTCTTTCTTTCTTCCACGCTGTATCAATTTAATTACACATGGACAATGCATTCCTTGTATACTTTGCATGCTATTCTAGTCTACAACTATTTTACATACAATTCGTTGTATTTGGTTATTTTTAACTAGGAATTTAAATATACAATAGTCATTTTTAACTAGGAATTTAAATATAGTTATTTTTACCTAGGAATTTAAATATACAATAGTTATTATTATTATAATTTTAATTTTAGTATAAACATGAACCCACATTAAATTTGAATTGTCCACCTTCCAATTATTCTCAACCATATATTCTCCTTACTCCCATTTTATGTTACATGTTCGAAACAATTCCTAGTAGTTGAGGAACCATATATCCACAATCTGTAATGCTCTCTCTGGCTGATTTTCTTTTTTTTATTTTTTTCTTAATTTTTACCTATGCTAACTATGTAGGCCTAGGTAGTTTCACTCTGAAATCTTTGAATAGGCCTAGGTAGTTTCACTCTGAAATCTTTGAATAGGCCTAGGTAGTTTCACTCTGAAATCTTTGAATAGTTATAGTAATACTATAAACCGCTATCACCATTGGTTTTCATAATTGTAGTGTATACATTAAGTCTACAATAAAACGAATCTGACAAGTCCCCATGCAATAACTAAAATCCATAGTTACCTTAATGATTCATTTACTTAATCGGTAACAAGGTTAAAAGTATTTAAGATATTTTACCTATACTTGGTTTAGGTACATAGTACACTATGTATATTATATGCATGTTATCATGCTTTGTACAAAAGGGTCATAGCCAAATTCACAAATTGAAATTCAAATTCTTAATTTAATTCTAAGGAATCCTAAATAATTCCATGTTTCCCTACCAAAATAATTATTTTCCGTTTTCAATTTTGTTCCAATTCACTCATATGAACTTAATGATCTTATTTTCGTTTACCCTGAGGAGACTCTGTCAAGATCGTAGAAAATAATATCCATTTTTTTTCACGAATCTTGTACATAGATCAACTTTAAACAAAATAATTACTCGGTTAAAAATTTAACTCTATATTACCAAGGTTAACAAGTGTAACACAACTACGAGTATAGGAAGGAACAACAATTTCGTGGAGGCAGTCGTGCAGTAGAGATCATTGGTGTGGCTGCTGGGATGTGCAGATCAGTCGATATATCTGTGGCTGTGAAGACACGGTGTTCATGAGGGAGATCTCACATGTTCAAATCTACTTGCAATCTTGAGTTTTGGACGTTGAAAGGTTCAATATGATTGAATGCAAGGCAAAATCTACTCCTTTAGAACAGAATGTCAAATTGTGCAGTCATGATGGAACCAAAGAGGTGAATGGAACCTTGTATCGTCAACTGGTGGGAAGTCTGAACTATCTCACCACTACCAGGCCAGATATAGCATATTCTGTCTGCATACTTAGTCATTTCATGGCTAAACCTTGTGAAAGGCACTGGAAATCAGCAAAGAAATTCCTTCGATATCTGAAAGGAACACTTAATTTTGGTATTATGTATACTGATGAATCTGATGTTGAGTTGGCAGGTTATTCTGATTAAGGGGAGGTGTCAGGTATTAATCACGAATGGCGTCGATCATTGTTCAACAGTCAGCATATTCGGTTAGTGTCAGTATCATTCGACGCAGTTATTGTTCATCTGTAGCTGGAAATGTGTATAAATTGTGATGTTTAGTAATGAACGAGACAAGCTTTCAGTGGGGATTCTGTTCTCTGATATGGTATCAAAGCCACTTGTGGTAGCTTTGTGGTAGCTATGTGTAAGGCCACTTGTGGTAGCTTTGTGGTAGCTATGTGTGAGGCCACTTGTGAAGCTGAGTGTTTTGCAGAGAGCGTGAGCTGTGGGAAAGTACCTTAGTGAAAAGCTCTTATGGTGTGCCACTGTGTTGTGAGACAGCGTGAAGGAATTATTGTGTGAGAGTCGAGTGTTAGTTGAGTGGGGTGAGAGTTGTGTTAGCTCTGCAAGGGTCTTGAATTGTTGCAAAGAGTCTTGCTAATCTGATGGAGCTTTTTTGTTTGGGGTGAAAGTTGCAACCAGATGTGCAAGTGTCAGGCTTGCTATAAGTGAATCTAAGTGTGGATAATCACTGGGTGTTGTTTCTAATATTTGTTGTGTTGCAAATATCATAGTGGTTGCCGTATGTCATTTAGAGATGCCAACGACATTAGAGGTGCCTCCAACCGACTAATGCATTGAAGCAAAGAATTTTCATGTTGCTTGAAAATCGTGGAAGTAGTTTGAGTTAAAAGGTTTCAGCCCTCTTTTACCTATTTTAAAACAAAGCAAATCAAAGTTTGGTTTGTTTTTTGTTGGGAGATGTAAGTTTTTAAAAGATTTGCTTTATTTTAAGTGTTGAGACTAAATTTAAAAAGGGGTGTTTGTTTTTAATGAGAAGATTATCATGAGTGATAAGGTTTTTTAGTATTTGTTTTTTATTTAAAGTGGTGAAAGGTAAAAAAAAATGTTGGTGGAAATTTTTAATAGTGAAAAGGAGTTATTAAATATTTTTATGGTGCATGTGTGGTGAAAGTTTTCTGGGATTTGGTGAATTTGGGTGCATTTGGATTTAGATTTGGTGGCATTTTGTTGATTGGAGAAAGTTTTTTTTCCATCATGTCAAATTTGTTGGTTGATACTTATTTGAATGAATCCACCAAACTTGATGGAGGAAATTATGTGAATTGGAAATTCAAGTTGTTGACTATTTTAGAAGGTTATAATTTATGGTCCATTGTGAGTGGGGATGAGCCCAAACCCACGGTTGTAGCGTCTATTCCAGATTGGGAGAGAAGGGAGACAAAAGCAAAGGTGTTGCTGCTTATGTCCGTAAAGGACAACATTATTCCTCACATCAAAGATTGCAAGACATCAAAGGAAACATGGGATATGCTGAAGGGTTTGTATGAAACAAAAAATACAAACCAGATCTTGTTTTTGAAGACTAAGCTTTTATCTCTAAAAATGGAAGCAAATGAAAATATAAGCAATTTCATATCTCGTGTCAAATATTTAAGTGATAAGTTAGGAGATATTGGTGAAAAGGTGTCTAGTACTGACTTAGTCACCATCACATTAAATGGCTTAGTGCAAGATTATCAAATTTTTGTTTCAAGTCTTTCAGCTAGAGAGAAGCCCCCTACATTTGATGAATTGACAGGAATTCTTCTCCAAGAGGAGGAGAGGATGAAGAGCTTTAATTTTAGCTCTAGTAGTTCAAATTTGGCATTGGTAGCCAAGGGCAAACATCCATACAGAGGCAAGCCATGGGACAAGAACAAAGGAGGCAAGTTTCAAGCAAAACAGAAAGGTATGACACGGTGTAAATTTCCAATCCATGATAAGAGAAATGATGATTGTTATTATTGTGGCAAACTTGGGAATCATTCTAAAGATTGTTATAAAAGGAAATATAATGAGTTTAGGCAAAGAAACAAAAGACATAATGGAAATTTTGTGGACAAAGACACCTCAATCAGTGATGGATTTAAAAATCTTAAATTGTTTGTTTCTGATGCTGCATTGTCTGTGGAAAATGATGATGTGAATGCTTGGTTCATTGATTCTCGTGCATCACTCCATATGTCTTGTAATAAGGAGTGGTTTGATGAATATTATGAAAACATTGATGGAACATATGTTTATCTAGGAGATAACAAATCACTTAAAGTTCAAGGTTACGGAGTAATAGGTGTGAATTTGGTATAAAAAAGAATTTAATTTATGTTTCTACTATTGTTGACCAAGGTTTGAAGGTGGAATTTGTTAAATCACAGTGTGTAGGGAAAGACATTTAAGATCACTACAAGGTTATTGCCACAGATATTAGAGTTGGAGGCTTGTATAAGTTGGATGTGACCAGGAAAAGTCATCAAGCGTTGACATCTACAACAATATCAACAGTAGAGTTATGGCATCAAAGGTATGGACTTCTAAATCACAAAGATTTAATGCTACTTCAAAAGAACACAATGGTTGAAGGTCTTTCTGTCTCGAAGAATGATCATGTTGAATGTGAAGCATGTGTACTTGGAAAGCAACATAGGGAGGAATTTCTTATACATAAAGAAAAAATGCAAAGGGAAATACTTGAATTAATTCATACTGATGTATGTGGACCTATGCAAACTAGATCTATTGGTGGAGCATGGTATTTTCTTATTTTTGTGGATGATAGATCTAGGTATACATGGGTTTATTTCATAAGAAACAAGAGTGATGTTTTTTAGTACTTTAAAGAGTTTAAGAATATGGTGGAAAAACAAACTAGTAATTGCATAAAAATTTTGAGATCTGATTCAGGGGGGAGAATACAAATCAAGAGAATTTAATAAATATTGTAAAAGCAATGGGATTCTACAACAATTTACAGTGCCACATACACCTTAGCAAAATGGAGTTGCTGAAAGGAAAAACAGAACACTAGTTGAATGTGCACGTAGTATGCTTCAAGGTAAAAATATTTCTAATGGTTTCTAGGCTGAAGCCATTAATACTATTGTTTATTTGAAAAATAGGAGTCCAACCAAAAGTTTAGAGCTTAAAACACCTTTTGAAGCATTTTATGGGTACAAACCAAAAGTGAGTCATTTAAGAGTTTTTGGTTGCAAGGCATTTGCCCATATTCCAAATTATGAAAGAAGAAAACTTGATGCAAAGTCCATTAAGTGCATATTTATTGGTTATTGTGATGATCAGAAATCATACAAGTTGTTTGATCCCAGTACTCATAGACTGCTTGCAAGTAGGGATGTGATGTTTCATGAGAATGCAAATGAAGGTGATAAAATGAAAAACGCTGGTGTATGGCATGATACTGATGATTATGCCAAATTAGATACAAATGTTGAATAAGAACAAGAACAAGCACAGGAACAGGTACAAGTTCAAGAGCAAGGAGCATCAAGCAGTCATGATACTTTGAGAAGAGGAGAGGATACTTCGCAAAGCATAAATAAAGATGAAAGCAGTAAAACTCCAAGAAGGTCATCACGTCAAAGTTAGGTACCTGTAAGGTATAAAGATTATGCATTAATGTCTCTTGTTATGAATGTTGTAGAACCTTCAGTCTTTGAGGGAGATAAAGAATATGAAGAATGGAGAGATGCAATGAATGAAGAATATAACTCTATAATGAAGAATGACACATGGGAATTAACAGAATTGCCTAAAAACAAAGTTCCCATAGGATGCAAATGGCTGTATAAATCCAAGTTTAATGTTGATGGAAGTATTGATAAGCATAAAGCTAGATTGGTTGCAAAAGGATATTAACAAAAGGAGGGAATTTATTATGAAGATACTTTTGCACCTGTAGCTAAGTTGAACACAATTAGAATCATGATTGCATTAGCTACAAAATATAATTGGAAAATGCATCAGTTAGATGTCAAATCTGCATTTTTGAATGGTGAGTTAAAAGAAGAAGTTTATTTGGTTCAACTTGAAGGGTTTGTAAAACAGGGACAAGAGCATCTGGTTTGCAGGTTAAAGAAAGCTTTATATGGTTTGAAACAAGCACCAAGATCTTGGTATGTGAAAATTGATTCTTTCTTTTATGAGAAAGGTTTTATGAGAAGCAAAAATGATCCTAACTTGTACATCAAGGAAGATGAAGGTGGGAATGTTGCTTTAATATCTATATATGTTGATGATATTATCATAATAGGAAATGCATGCAAGTTGATTGAAGAAATTAAAATTCAGTTGTCACATGTATTTGAGATGAAGGATCTTGGTGAATTGCATTATTGTTTAGGTCTTGAAGTTTGGAGGGAATCTGGTAATACACTAATCACACAAAGAAAATATACAAGGGAAATCCTTGAAAGGTTCAATATGATTGAATGCAAGGCAATATCTACTCCTTTAGAACAAAATGTCAAATTGTGCAGTGATGATGGAACCAAAGAGGTGAATGGAACCTTGTATCGTCAACTGGTGGGAAGTCTGAACTATCTCACCACTACCAGGCCAGATATAGCATATTTTGTCAACATACTTAGTCAGTTCATGGCTAAGCCTTGTGAAATCCACTGGAAAGCAGCAAAGAAAGTCCTTCGATATCTAAAAGGAACACTTAATTTTGGTATTATGTATACTGATGAATTTGATGTTGAGTTGGCAGGTTATTCTGATTCTGATTGGGCTGGAAATATGCTACTGGATACGTGTTCAATATTGGTTCAGGACCAATATCATGGAGCAGTAAGAAACAACCATCTTTTTCCTTGTCATCCACTGAAGCTGAGTATAAATAATTATGCAATGTTACCTGAGAAGCAATATGGCTTAGAAGGATACTTGAAGATGTTGGAGAAACACAAAAAGCACCTACAGTAATCAGATGTGACAATCAAAGCACTATCAAATTGGAAAACAATCCTATATATCATGCAAGGACAAAACACATTGACACACAACATCATTTTGTAAGAGAAAAAGTGCAATCAAAAGAAATTGACTTATCATATTGTAATACAAATGAGAATGTGGCTGAGATATTCACCAAGCCTCTTAGAAAGCCTAAATTTGAAATGTGTAGAAGTAAGTTGTGCGTTGTAGAAAATCCAAATTATGTTGTAAGCCTAGTTGAGACTTAGACCAATAGGCAAGTTAACATGTAGATCATGATTAAGGGGAGGTGTCAAGTATTAATCACGAACGGCACCACTCATTGTTCAGATGGCGCCGATCATTGTTCAACAATCAGCATAGTCGGCTAGTGTCAGTATCATCTGGCGCAGTTATTGTTCATCTGTAGCTAGAAATGTGTATAAATTGCGATGTTTAGTAATGAACGAGACAAGCTTTTAGTGTGGATTCTATTCTCTGATAATGTAAACAAGGATCAAAAGATCTGTGGTGAGCATGAGTGATGTGTAGTTCCTGGTTAAGAGCAGACCCGTGGTTGGAGTTGTCGGCCTGCTTGAAGTTGCATTGTGGACCTGAGTACAGGATGAACTCTTTGGTTTCATTCGTTGTATTCATGGGCCAGCAGCGAACGAGCAGATTCGTTGTTGTCTGGAAAATATTGCAGATTTGTTGGAATGCTTGAAGAGATAGGACCTGTCATACCTGTGTGTGGAAATTTAACATGGTATGGAGACGGCCTACGTAGCGGAAGCATGGAAATCGTCATGGTTGTTGCGCTACTGCTGGTTCTACAAACATTGTTATCTGGGGAGGTGGTTGTGAACACCAGCAGTGAAGTTGTTAGCGGAAGTGTCGAGGGTGATCACTATTTTTTTTATTGAGACATCATAGTGCACCTCTGCAGAAGTATAAAAAGGGGGCGACTAGATAGCGTTGTGGATTCCTGTCGGCCGTTTGGAACAGGAATTGTGAGTATTGTTTGATCCCTCACATTAGATTTACCAGGAAAACCAACATGCAAAACAAAGATTCATCTGCATATGGAGTCAGCTTGTAACACAGTGAGTTGCCAGCATATGTGATGCTGAAGACTTTTTCGATATACCGCTTGGATCCTAAGCACGTAGAGAAGCCCCATCTTGAGAACTACACGATAAATATGAAGGAGTGTGGGCCTATGGTGTTGGACGCCCTGAATTCGCATATCAAGAATTCGAGACAAGTGCCCTTATCAGACACAAGCTCGATGAAATGGGCATAAGGTATCGGTGGCCCCTCGTGGAAACGGGCGTGGTGGCTCCATTGGCACCGGAGGCCCTCCTTTTGTCGCCCTCAGAGTTGATATGGATGCTCTACCCATTCAGGAGGAAATTGAGTGGGCACACAAAAGTAAGAACCCTGGGAAAATGCATGCTTATGGACATGACGCACATACCACCATGCTTCTCGGTGCTGCAAAGATACTGCAAGAATGCCAGCGCCTGTTACAAGGAATTGTTGTCATAATTTTTTCAACTAACGGAGGAAGAACGTGCTCGAGAAATTTGATCAATTATTAATCTATTTTTTTTTTTAAATGTCTTGGAGTCATCCATAAAATTATCATCCCTTATTGAGCCTAGATAACTCAATTTAGGTAAAGTTATTTTGTTAGATTTCGCGACTCTAACGAATGACAGGTTAAATGGAGTTCCAAGACTTGATTGACACAAATAAAGATGCCCCAGATGTGAAACAAGCAGCAACAACGATTAAATGATGATGGACATCTAGGTGAAAGTTAGTGTGAGTTTGTTTGTGTTTGTGGAATAGACTCTATTATATTGTAATATGAATCACATGTGTATTAGTAAGCAAGTCTAGGATGTTTTGTAGTGGTCTTTGTAATGTATGTACTTGGTAACTCCAAAATTTGGAGTTGTGTTGTAAGCCTTGTAAGGCATGTGTATCCCCATACAGTTCATGGTAATATAAAAACCACTTTGTATTTGTAGTGTCGATTTGTGGTAAGCTAGAAACCACATGTAAGATTGAAGTGGGACAGAGATTCATGTTGGCATGGTTTAAGGTTAGCCGAGAAAACCCTCAGCCTAGATGAGTCGGGTATTTTCGTGAGCCTTAGTGGCTGGAGTGCCCTCGTGGAAAGTTTGTAGCCTAGAGTGGTCAGAGTGCCCTAGTGGCAGGTTTGTGGCCCAAAGTGGCTGGAGTGCCTTAGTGGCAAATTTGTGGCCCAAAGCGGCTGGAGGGCCTTCGTGGCTGTGTTGATCCTTCATGGTTGAGTTGAGCCTTGGTGGTTGTGTTTAGCCTTGGTGGCTAAGAGCCCTTGGTGGCATGGTTGAGGGTGATCCGATAAAACCCAGAGCATGGTTACGGGTAATCTGATAAAACCCATGATGATATTGGAGGGGGATTTATAGGTACAGGTACATTTATGCAGTTATAATGGTTGAAAGAACCATGTATGCGAAGGACATCCTACAAGACTGGCGGTTGCAGCGGTTAGCACCCATGCATTCTAGTGGATGGTTGCTCCTTTATATGGACATCAACATATTATTTTATTATGTTTGACCACAACTAGACTTTGCAGATTGATATCGAGACAAGTACACAATAAGGGTGTGTGTTGGAATATGTAATTCCTACTTGTATCAATTGTAATTATTATCTGGGGGAGCCCCTTCCTAACTATATTCCTAGATTTGTGTGTGGTTGAAATATTCTCTCAACCAACAGATTGTGTGTCCAAGATAGTTTTCTTATCTTGAGAAAATACTATTGTATATATGTAATATCATATTTGATTAATAAAATATAAATTCTCCTTATAAAATCTTAACAAAAATGCTTTTATAGATTTTTTAAAGGTGTATGCCAAAAAGTGAAACAATAATTTCCATACTTGAAACAAGTAAATTAAATGTCATATAAATGATAAAAAACATAATAAAAAAATAATATTTTTATATAACTAAAAGTGCAGAGAAAATAACATAAATAAAATTAATTGCCACATATATAGTATGGAAAAATAATTAAAAATGAAATAGTTTCATGGGATAAATAAAGTTAATTTCCAAATACATGGTAAAAAAAAATTAAAAAAGAAAATTTCACCATACTTCAAACATAATTTAAAAAAAAATGTAAGTATCTCCAAAAATCCAGGTAAAGAAACATAGGTAAAGAAACATAGTTTAAATAAAATTGGTATAAATAAATTTAAATGTTCCTTACCTGGTAAGGAAAAGTAACTTAAAAAAATCCAGAGGTACTTTCAAAAGTGATCAAGTTGATTTGGAAATGATATTTAGAAAAATAGAAATAAATTTATTTCATAAATGATATTTATAAAAAAATACATAAATTTATATATTGAAATCCAAGTTAAGATCCAAGCTTTCGGTAAAATATTTACACACAAAATGCAATCTTACTATTCTCAAAATGCGATGGAAGTGCGAAATCCATTTACCTAGCTGATAAACAAATGAGGGAATAGAGAAGTATCATAAAAGGCTTGCACTAGGTTTTGAGGGAATAGGGAAGTATCATAAAAGGCTTGCACTAGGGTTTTTACTTGGATAATTATGATCCATTACTTGCTAATAAATCAGATGATTTGGGTAAAGACCCTAATAGCTTACTAATCCTTCATCTTTTTACACACATTTATTTTAATAGTAAGTATATTTACTAATTGGTGCGTGTTATTAAAAATATAGTTATTAAGTTTTTCTAAATTTATTAGCCATTTACTTATATTTATTCAACTCTTTTACATTTTCTTTAATTTTAATGGGATTTTTTTTGGTATTACAAGTAATCTTATATTTTTTATATTAAAAAGATTCAGCTAATAAAAATAGCTACTCTTGTAATAATATATTCCCAAATAGATGAAAGTTAAGTGATCTTTGGGTTTGATTTAAAATTAAATTTTATCTAGAATATGCCTAATAAAAGTTATTTTATGTTTTGCACAGGAAAAAGTTTGTTATAATATTTAGAGTTGATGATATAATATTTTTTTTTGTTTGTAAGAATATGATGGGCATCATATTATTATAAAAATATAAAATATTATTATTTATAATAACTTTTTAGCGAAATAAAGATACAAATTATTTTTCCTTTGTGTTTTGGGTTACAACCATCAATTTTCTCTCATTGAACTATGAGGTAAAATTGTTTTTAATTGATTTGATTAACATAATTATGTTATTCCCCTTGTACCCATAAGTCAGCTTGATTTATAAACTATCGTGGATATTCCACTCGACAGCTCGTCACAACAAATCCGATAATATTATATTTAAAATTTGAAATTTTACAGTGTTACAGTGTTATTAGATTTCTAGATATGTAGATTTTACTATAAATAGTACATGCATGCAAATGAAAATTATGCAGAAAATAGAGAAGGACAAAATAAAAGCTAACACACACATAAGACACAATATATGGTTGAAGAAACTCTTATGGGAGAAAACCCAGTGGGAATGTGAAGTCGCTCTGCTCTCTTTCTTTGAATGGAAATATGGTTGCACATATAAAGAAGTATGGCTTGTGGCTCATGGGTTGCTACAATGCACAAATACTCTTTGTGTGCTCTACCTCCTATCCTTCTTGGCTATTATTTTTCAGTTATGGAACAAATGCAATCGAAAGAATGTAATAACTTTTTCTCCTAGTGGCCCGATTATCTCACAACCTGATAGCCCAATTATATCATAATCATGTGGCTAGCCCATTTTCCATGAAAAATGGTGGCTATCGTGACATCCTCTTAAATTATGGGAGTGAAAACATGAAGGTCAACTTCTCAGTGACATAACTTTTGCATATATACTCTGATTGGCACGCTTCTTATGCTGTTGGAAATATCTATGTGTGTAGAATCACATGAAAATGTGCTACTCTAATGCGACAAAGTTTTACCCACAAAAACATCATTTAATGCCTCAAAATGCTCCCAGAAGGTATTATACCTTCTTGAGTAGATGATAAAACATCATTGGGTATATAGTATCAAAATTGAAGATGGGAAAAATCATATGAAATACGAAATTTGTGAGAAATACAAGGCTTAAGGTTCATGGGGTATTGGAAATGGATGTAATATCATTCAATATTATGTTGTGACAACTAATTTAAAATATGTTATTCATCAAACATCAACTCAAATAAATTTGTATGAAACTGAAAGGTTGGAAAAGTCCATTACAAATACATAGTGACTATAAGTGAGGCTAATAAGGAAAGGGTCATAACCACCATGAAGTTAGCATATTTTATTGCACAAAAGTATATTGCAATTTCTACTTGTGAAGATCTTTGTGAGTCTTCAAATGCATATACATACACCTATATGCATACTCAAGAGGAGTATTCTTCCTAGATAAATAAAAGAAATTCCATTGAATTTATTCACTCTATATCATATTACCTTGAAGAGGTGCAAGCTAGAAAAATATTAGAACAACCATTTTTCTCCATAATGTTAGATGAAAACATAGACAATGGTTTAGAACAACACTTTATTGTGTATTCCACATATGTAAACTTAAAAGGTTTGGGCCATTCAATCTCACAATTTATGAAAATGATTTTGTTCTTGATGGAAAATGAAATACTATATATGATACCATCAGTAATTTAAAAGAAACAAGGCAATTGAAAAATGAGAAACTAATAGTAGTTTCAACTAATGGTGCTTCATCTATGGTTGGATGTGAAGATGGATTTCTCACATTGCTAAAGAATGATCTACCAAATCTTATTGATATTCATTGCATCATACATCATGAAGCACTTGTAGCATCAAATTCTTCAAAGAAGATACTAGAGTTTTTGTATGTTGAGAAAACAACAAATAATATATGCTCATGGGTTGGAAATTTGATAAAGAGAAATAATAAATTCATTGCTATAATATATATAATGGAATTAAAATCCTTGCAGTTTCTTCAAATATGTGGGTTTTGATGGATCTCTAGGGGTCAAGTGGCTGAAAAAAATAGTTAGATTGATGGTTGCTATTTTGATCTTATGGAAGAGAGAAAGAAAGAACGCATGGTATCACAGGGCAATGCTTGTTTCAGTTCAATTTATTATGAATATGCTTGTTTTTGTTTTGAAGGAGTTGAATAATCTAAACAAAACATTTCTAGAAGATAATGTGGATGAACAACTATTGACCATGCATTAAATACTCTTAAAATATCTTTTTGTAGACTAGATTCTTTTACAAAGAGTGCTGTACATCTTACTAAATTTTTAAAACACTTCAAAGATGGTTTCCTTGAACATGTTGACAAAGAGGGGACTACCCATAGACATAATTTGTTGTGTATTCCAATCCATGATGAACAATTTCAACAACCAATGGCATCTTTCATTGATAGATCCTTCGAGAGTTGGATACAACTTACAAGAAAATGTGTCCAAGCATTGGTTGCGAGATTCAATTCAATATTTATTGATCTTCATCTCTTAAATACAACAAAGTTGTTTACTCCTTGTGACTCATTATCCATCAGGTCTTGAAATGTTTTTTTCACATTTGCAACATAAAACATCTAATGAACATGAAAATGTACCAACATTTGATATTACAACTTGTAATAGAGAACTATATGAATTTATTGATGTGGTTTATTTGAATGGAGAATGATACCTAATGAAATATATCTGGAAATTATTTTCTCAAAAAAAAATATTGGTAATCTGTAATATCTCTATAAACTGCATATATGTTGGCACTTACTAGAAAGAGTACTATTTATTTTACCATGTTTAACTCCGACGAAACGGTTGAAATCAAAACCCATTGTGAATTAGTTGTAACTAATTTGATGTACTTATCTTGCCTATGGAATCAACATAAAAAAAAGGTTAACGTGAGGCATTTCCAAACCCTAGGAACATCAATGCTCAAAACCTTTATATACGACAATTTCAAATTATTGGTGTTGATGGTGTAGATGGAGGCCATTGTGTACACCACCATTTTCATGCAAAACACTGACAAGGTTAACTCGAAGGTTATGTACAATGCTACAACCATGAGAATATGTTTCCATTCTTAGCTCCATTCGTGCAGAATCGAATCGTTAGACAGGATGGTTTCCCTCTTTGCTTCTTCTTGGTTTTTAAGCAAATATGGCAAAATAAAAGTCATGCACAAACCTGCAAAAGAGATGGGGAGAAGCAAGGTCAAAGAAAGAGGCCACAAAAGTTAATAATCGAGGAGAGAAGCAGGATTTTCAAAGCCTTTTTCATTATGCCTGGGGGACCAAGTACCTAGAGTTCCTCTGCGACTTCTTTCACCATGTACAAGGGACCAGCTAACTGTTTGACCAACAAGAGCCATGCTTTCTCAAGACTTTATCACATGATCATCCTTATGTCATCTCAGTCATTCTCCATAAGGTGTAGATGCTCTAAAGGAGATTTGAGGGAAAATATATGTTTCGTATTCCTCTTATGGGAGTCAATTTTGGATGGGATCGTCAGCTATAATGGTTGCAAATATAAGTAACCACGCCTTTCTTGAAAATATTACATATGCATCAAAGGTAGATTATTTATTAATATCCTTGGAAATATTTGCATGATTCTTATGCATTAGATTCTTGAAAAGTTTGCAAGGATTTGCGTGTAAAAAGGAAAAGAAAGAGTGACATTTTCTTGATGTAGAATGCATGTGAACCCTACACATAACAAGATAAAGATGTCAGGATAGATTTCTTGAAAAGAAATATGTTTTGCATGCATGAAAATAATATTTGATTGTGATAGATTTCTTGAAATTGAAATATGTTTTTTCATGCATAAAAAGAATACTTGATTGTGTGGTATTTCTTGAAAATAAATAGTAGTTTATATTCACGAAAATAGTATTTATTGTGCTAGATTTTCTTGAAAACAAATATGTAATTGCATGCATGAAAATAATAGTTATTATGTTAGTTTATTTTGGAAAAGATTATATATTTGCATGCAGGAATAATAGCTATGACGAAAAGAATGTGTTTACATGTATCAAGATAATAATTGTTAGGAGAATTTATTTTGGATAAAAAAATATGAATTCACATGCACAAAGATCATAGCTAATGTGCTAGTTTCCTTTAAAATATAGCTAGTTGTGGTGGTTGTTCTTTTGGAAAAGAATGTGTCTTGTGTGAAGGAAATAATAGTTAGTGTGGTGTTTATCTTTGAAAATATTTCTCTCTTCTTATATGAAGAGATGGTGGTAAACATGTGGATTCTTTTAAATATTACGATGTACGTGTGGGTAAAATTATAATGTAACTATTCACTTTCTCATGATAGATGTTAAGTAGGGACAAGTGAGCATGCCTTGGTAATTTTCATGTATTTTATCTTATGCATGTGAGTTATGGATGGAATGATATGTGTTATAACCATACATGTGTAAAGATAGAGATACATGTTTTGGTAGTTATATACTTTTAATTAATGCATGTGAATCTTAATAAAGAGGCATGTCTCAATACTTTGTATGTGTTTTAATTATGCACATGGAAATATGTTTGAGGCATAACTAGTAAAGACTTATTGCTTAAGGTGTGATAAATATTTTATAATCATGATGTAAGAACTACTGATGATACTAATTGTAGGAAATGATTATGTCTTATGTGAAGGATGGATTATGTTTAACGTTATGACAGGAAATGAACTAATGGTCCATGTAGATTGAGAGATTATCAATGCAGGATAATCTATTGCAAGGAACAACCACACCATAAGGACACAGTGTTCGAGGAATTGTGGGGTAAATGATATCATGATTAATGTAATAACTTCTAGCTAGTTATTGTATTTAAGATGATATATCTTTTTAAGATATTATGATCATGTTCAAGGGATGGACTCCCTTAAAACCATTGAGTAAGGGGTGAACACTCTCATGATATGTTTAATAAAATTATGCGTTTTCTGGTTTTTCCCTATGGGGTTTCCACAATATATTAGTGTCTATTGATGTGTTTGCATATTGTGTCATTCTAATGATGTTGCTTCATTGCATGACGATTAACACTTACATCATCAAATATGTGATTAACTAGCTTAATTAAATGAATGATGAAAATGGTGTAAGATTACAACAAGGAGCTTTATGTTATTATGTTATAACAATGGTTGTTAAGTTATGTAACTTACTATTCCATTTTTAAAGTTACTTTATGTAATGATGAAGATTTTATCTAATGGTTAGTAAAGGAATATGGAATAAGTAATTCAAAATATTACATGCTAGTAAATTTTGTAAAAAAATATAATCCTATGTATTTTTACACGAGGTTTACCCGAGGAGTTACATACTCCAAGTATCCAAATATGTTAAAATTATGTCAAATAGTGCTTTTCATACTAATGAGCATTGTTGTATGTGAACGAGAGTTATTTAAGCAAAATATAATCAAAGAGATAAGGAGAACACGACTATCAATTAACACACTTGATGCATTAATGTGTGTATCATTAATAGATCCTAACATAGCAAAGGTGGAATCATAATGAGTTTATGAGATTTGGAAAAGATGCAATGGAAAGAAAACGTTTTGACATGTGAGAATTATTAAGTTATATTTTATTTTAATTTGTACAAGGTTTATTTATAGATATAATTTTTCTGACTTTTCTTGTCATACTATATTTATGTTTCTCCTATATGGAATTTTAACATTCTTTGTATATTGATGGAATGTGGAATACAAGTCTTAATAGTTACATAGATGATGGATACAACAAGAAGAAATCAAAGATATCATTTCAAAGAATTTTTATATGGTTGTTGTTATATGTTGATGGCATTTTTATTATTATTTTACATGAACTTATTTTAAATTATGTATTCTTAACATATTGACCTACATTTTGCTCATCTTATTTCCATATTACTACAAGTTCATAAATTTTGAGTACTTATTTCAAATTTTAAAAAACACTAGTAAAATTTTGAGGCCTACTTTCCTAGGAAGGCTATGCCCACTAAATATTTTTGGTTACAAGTCAAGATAAGATTCTTTTTTTCTTTTTCTTTTTTTCTATAACATTCTCCATTTTCTTGCATGAAAAGTTTGTATTTCTTTCACAGTGAAATTTTTTGTTTATGTCATGTAATATAACATTAAATAAATCCATAATAGTACTTTATATTTCGGATTTGAGTTATGTCACTTATGAAAAAAAAAAAAAAATTTGAACATGATGTATTTTTCTCCTATGTAATTAAGCTCAAAGTATTGCAAATTTATGTCAAATTAATCTTAAAATAATAAATTTGTATAGTAATAAAGGCGCCACTACACCACATATTGGAGAATGAGATTCTGATTTTTTTTTTGTCCATTTACATTGCATATACGTAGGTGGCCCACATCTTCCCAAGCTTTTGAAAAATTTAGTTTTGAGTGTTTTGCTAATGTGGCATAGAGATTACGCTTCTCAAGATGCATTTAAAAACAAGAACATTATTTTGCACATATATCCAATCCCCTTCCTTCTTTGGCCTTAATGCATAGCTTCTAAACAACTTGAAGCATTTCTTTGCTTACGTTATCATTGGAGCAATGGAATCTAGAAACTTGTAAGTTGTGGCATTAATTTGGTGTAAATAGATTTTGGAGCAAACCATTATTTGGAATCATGTGTATATGTATCACTTAATAATTTTTTGCCAAATGCATTTATCCTTCTAGATGGCTATGAAGATTGGACGCTGGTGGTATGTTCTCATGCCCTTTTAGGTGTCATATATTTCTATTTTGTATTAAATGGCATATTAGATGATGTCATAAACTATCTATGCATTTTCATGGAACTTAGTCTTATTTGGCATCTAAATATTTGGGTAGCATAATATAAATTGTTGCTTTTAAACATTAGTTTAAAGATATGTAATGGATAACCATCAAGTACTTTACCTAGGACTGATTATATATTTTCAATAAGCAAAATAAACATGTTTCACATGTTCATCACATTTTTTTGAAACCTAGACAATCGTAGTTGTCAAATTATTATAATTTATATATATATATATATATATATATATATATATATATATATATATATATATATTAGTTGATATGTCTACAAGTTAGATAGAAGGGAATTGCCTCTAAATAATACACCAAGGTGATGTCAATTATCAAGGAAATCCTTTTGTATCATATTTTTGTTCTCTTTTAGGTGTCATATATATCTATTTTGTATCAAATGTGATATTAGATACTTTCAAAAATTATATCCGCACTTGCATGGAACTTAGTCATATTGGGCATCTAAATATTCAGGTGGCAATGGTTAACCATCAAGTACTTTACATGAGAGACTCGTTATATACTTTCAATAAGAAAAATAAACTTGTCTTACATGTCCAACATGTTGACACCTAATCTTTGGGATTAGGAAAACTCATGTAAATATTGTAAATAACAAAAATAAAGGAAGTTAGAAGACAAAGAGACATTAGGAGATGAAACCCAATAGGCTCCCTCTCCTTGTATATATCTAAGCTTTCTCTTAATGCAAAACAACAATTCATTCGTGGAGTTACTCCTCACCTGACATGGTATTAGAGCCAGCTCCCAAATTTTATTTTTCTAGATTGTAACTCCTATCCACTACCAGATTCCCTGCTTTGTGCACTGAATGCTCTGTCCTCTATCTGCTCAATTTTAATTTCAGATTCCTTTTGAATCTCAAACCGCTTCCTTTGTGATGTGTGGAGAGGTTGAAATGTTGTGTTGAAATATGGACCCTGCATTAAATTGGATGGTATGAAGCATTGATGAAAATGAATGATGCATGATTTTTGAACTGACAGCTTATGAAGCGGTCGTATTCCTCACTTTCACTAGTGGAAACAGTGAATTAACTGCTACATTGAAATTTTTCTTGAAGTCATGTTGTGTGATTGTGATATCATGTGCCCTCACTGCCTGTTGAGCCTGTCATACATTTATAGAAGTGAAGATTGTGTGTTTGAATGGTATGTTATGCTCTGCGTTGAACAATTTTTGCAGGTTGTGATTCCCATTTTGCAGCGTGATTTTCCATGTCGTTGTAATTTTTTAAGAGCACCGTGTTATTGTTCAATGAGCACATGTATTTGAATTGTGTGTACTCCCTGGTTAAAAAAGGTCATGGCATAATGGTAATATTCGTTGATATTTCTTATGCTCATATTACATGGAGTGGTATATTGTGGAATTGAAAAATAGGGCGTAATTCATAAGTGGTGTGTTGATACGTGTGTTGGTTTTTTTAAGGTTGTGGTATATAATTGATCTGAACTTAAATAGGAACGCAAATAATTACAGATATAACCATAAATACAGAGATGCGGTAGAAATAACACTTTGTTTCATTAATATCAAATACTGAAATATGCTTACAAATAGAGTGGAAATCAAACTGGCTCGGACGATGGTAGCTTATCTCCGAGAAGAGATGTGGTAGCTACATGCCTCTAAACTCTGTTACGATGAGTCTCGAAGGCCTATTTATTATTGAGAAACAACGGAAAACCATAAACATAAAAAAAACCTAACCCTAGGAGACAAAGCACCAAAACTATGGGCACTGTTTGGGTAAATTGGTACATCAACTTCTCGGGGTCGTAACTTTGGCATGCGATCTTTGTTTGAGGTGCACAATGCCTCGTTAGAAAGATCTATCAGAGGACTATAACTTTTGAAAGAAAATATTTATCATGTTTGCTCGATTTTCCCAAAAAACATTGTTTAGGGCCTCAAAATAGCTCCATAAGTTTAGGACCCGAAAAACTACCAAAAATAGTAAATTGTGTTACAATTAAGGAAACTGAAAGAGATAGTGTTGGAGGTCTAAGTGGAATAGGTAGGTAGCCACCAATATCCACCTGGATCAGTCCCCCCCCCCCCAAGGAAGCAATGGTCCCCATTGCATTGAGTGCCTCCATGAGATGGGGAAACTTCTGTTGAACTTGGTCCCTAGTGAGCCACTTGCCTTGGTACAGGAGTTGGTCAACTTTTACAACCCGATAAAATTGGATCTTCTGCTAGCAAGTGTTCTTGATCTGTGTGTCCATGATCCGATTAGTTGTGGCATGTTCCATGCAGTCTGGGTTTAGTTATGTTGGTGTGAGTTGTTCTACAATGTTGGATGTGTCTAGCAATGGTGGAAAATGGTCGAAGGCGGTTTACATTGAACACTGGATGCATGCCAAGGAAATGTGGAATGTTAAGCTCAAATGAATTTTCCCCTATAACCTTGGTGATGGTCTATGGGCCATATTAGAGCGGACAAAGCTTACGGTGGGGTCCAACGAGGCGCTCCTTTTGCAAATGTAGCCAAACTTTGTCACCCACTTGGAAGTTGTGTGGCACTCGATGTTGATCATGGTGCTGCTTGTACTTAGCATTGGCTCTGTGAATATATCATGGACCTGTTGGCGGATGTGTTGAATGTGTTGAATGTGTTAAATGAAGTTGTTAGCCTTGTTGGATTCAGACTGGACATGAGCTGAATCTGCCTAAGTGGTTGCAAATGGTATGGCCACATTAATGGGACATAATGGTTGAAATCTCAGCCCTATTTGAAAGGGGATGTGGCATGTTGAGCTATGGAGAGCTCTTTTGTAGTTGTGTTAGACATAGGGGAGGCTTTCATCCCATGTATGTGGATGCTTCGAATTGTACATGCACAGAATGTGTATGATCATCTTGTTAATGACCTCTATTTGGCCATCAATTTGGGGGTGGAAAGATGTGGACTTAGTAAGTTTGGTATCTAGCATTGACCAAAGACTTGACCAAAATGAACTTAGGAATCTATTTTCCTGATCTGAGATGATGGACTGTGGGATCCCAAAGTGTACCCACACTCGCTCAAAGAAGAGCTTAGTAGTGGCCTTTGATGTGATACTCTTCTTCGAGGACGCCATAATGGCCATCTTAGAGAATCTGTCGATGACCACAAAAACATAATCGTTTTCATGCTTAGTAGAATCAAGGCCCAACATGTAATCCATGGAGATGGATTCCCAAGTTCGACTAAAAGTAGGCAGAGGAGTATATAGGCCTTGCTTCTTGATGGTTGGTTTTGCAATGGCACAGGAAGTGCATGATCGAATGTACTTTCCAACATCCTGAAATGGTTTGGCCAATAAAGTACTTTTGCAGTACTACCACTGTTTTCTCTACTCCAAAATGTCTAGTGACCCAACTGTAGTGCGCCTCCCAAATCATCTTGGAACACTCACTTGAAGGAACACAAATGTTTCCCAGGTGGCATAACAATGCATCATGGAGGTGAAAAATTGGAACTTGCTTACCTTCTAGGAGTTTCTGGTATGTGCTGTCAAATTCTAGATCACTCTTGTAAAGATGTAGCCACCCTAAAGTCTTGTGCCCATAGGAGTGGAGCAGAGTAATAAACGCCATGACTAGTGGTTGATCGAGGTAGTTTGCAACATTATTGATGCTTCCCTTCTTGTACTTAATGTTCAAATGGAATTGTTGCAGGTATGTGGACCATTTCTGATGGCAATCATTCTGCAACTTTCGTTGTGTCTGTATGAACTACAAGGGTCGGTGGTATGCGTAGATGATTGTTTCCTTCCCCATAATGTAATTCTTCCATTGTCGACAAGCCTTCACAATGGAATATATTTCTTTGTCATAGATGGGATACTTTCGGATTGTGTCTGAAAGTGTATCACTATGGTAAGACATTGGATGCCCCTTCTGAGTAAGAAATGCACCAATAGCATAGTAGCAGGCATCTCTCTTAACCTCAATGGTTTTTGCAGGATATGTAATGTGAGGACTAGTGCAGAGCAAATACGATGCTTCAACTCAGAAAATTCCTTTTGTTGGGTTTCAGACCAAAAGAACATTGTTTTCTCTCTGCCTTTGGTGACTTGACTTAAAGGCCAAGTGATATGAGAGAACCCCAACACGAACCTGTGGTAGAAATTGGCAAGACCTAGAAATCTACAAAGACCTGTTAGACTGGTTGGGGCTGGCCAATCCTGAATGTCTTGTATCTTGGCTGGGTCTACAAGCACACCCTGCTCATCAATGATGTACCCAAGATATTGAACCTGGGTCATGCCAAAAGTGCATTTCTCTAAATTGGCACACAACTTGTGTTGTCGCACGGTTTGGAGCACTTATCGAATATGGTGTAGGTTCTCTTCCCAACTCTAGTTGAAGATCAAGATGTCATCTAAATACACCACCATGAATGCATTGGTGAAGGGTCGCAAGATGTCATCCATCAACCTCATGAAGGTTGTGGGGGCATTCATCAACGTGAAAGGCATGACCAACCATTCGAAAAGGCCCTCCATGGATTTGAAGCCAATCTTCCCACATCGAAGGATTCGATAGGCACCTGGTGATAGTCAGAATTCAAATCAATCTTGCTAAAATATTTGGCCCCCTTAAGCTGGTCTAGAAGGCCATTAATCTGTGGGGTTGAGTACCTATTTCGTACAATGATCTTTCTCAGTGCCTAATAGTCAATACAAAGTCTCCAAGTCCCATCCTTCTTCTATACCAATACAATCAGGCTCCCGCACGGTATTGAGCTTGGCCTAATGTGCCCTCTCTGCAACAACTCCTGAACCTTTCTATTGATCTCATTGTTCTCCAGAACAAAATATCGATAGTCTGATCCATTGGATAGTGGCATGCCCGAGGTCAGATGGATGGAGTGCTTGACCTGAAAGTGTAGATGCAACCCCGTAGGTGAGGAGAAAATTTCCCTGTACTCCTCCATGACCTTGTCCATCTATTGCTATTGTGCGGAGGATCCCTGTCTGGAAGTCGTGGCCAAAATATTCTTCCTGCCCTGAGGGCGAATCATAAGGAAAATAAATTTCCTGGCCTGTGAAATGATCTTACTGCATTTATTTACAGTGATCAAAGAGATGGAGGTAGGCAAGGCTACCCATGGTATCCTATACAACTTATTGCCCAAAGTAATAATCACAGAGCGACGTCTAGACTCATATACAACATGTCACTTCCACAAGTATGGTTGTCCTAATAATGCATCACAAGCTTCAAGAGGGGAAATATCACACAAAATCTCATACGTGAAGGGATTGATGTTGTAGGGAAGGTGGCACTACTGGCTCACACAGAGATCTCATCCTTGGTGAAGCCACATGATGGTGTACAATTGCATATGTGTTGTAGTTGGTAGGCGCAACCGCTTCATGACCTTTATTGAATTGTGGTTCTTTTAGCTCCCACTATCAACAATGAACTGCAACGAAGAACTTTTCACCCACATATGTGAGTGGAAGAGGCGTTCCCCCTCCTCTAGATCTTCAAGCTCATTATTTTGGATCTTGGTGGTGGCCACGTTGGCACTAGGCTTTGCATCAATGATTTGCTTCCCTTTATCATTCCCCTTGTCGGATATGGCTCAAAGTCAGAACATGCATCTGATTCGGAAGCCTTCAGCTTGGCCACCAGTGACTACTTGGCCTGACACTCACTCGTATTGTGAGTGGATCTCTTATGGAACTCACACCATTTTCCCATGTCCTTCTTTTTCTTCGTGATGTTATTCTTTCCTTGCGACTTAGGCGGGTTGTCCTAGGTCACCCCGCCTTGGATTTATCCTTTGCAATGTGGTTTGTGGGTGCCTTTCCCTTGCTTCAGATTCACAGATCCAAAGTCTCACTTCTTTTGTTTAAACTTTTTCTCAATCTTGACAGTGTATCGATAAGTCATGTCGAGCGAGGAGATGTCCAGGAACTCCATCTCGTCTTGGATGTACTTGTGTAGGCAGTCACGGTACTTGAGTACCAACTATCGCTCAGAATCCTTGATGCCCAACTTTGTGCGAAGGGTATGAAAAACATTATTAAAATCCGACATGCCTTGGTCCCTTCCCTACCACATCATGGTCCACTTTATGTATTTATCCTCATAGCTCTGAAAGGGTAGTACTTCTCCTTGATGGCATCCCAGAACGAATTCCAAGTGGGTGTGGCTGAAATAGTGAGGGTGTACCTTCGTCCTTCTACTCACCATATGCTTCTCACCAGTCTTTGACGTGGGGGGCATCTTTGAGAAGTGAAAAAGTAATCTTTTACAGGCTAGAAAAATCATGAACATAAAAATATCCTTCTAGCATATTTAACCATTTGCCTATGGTGTCTGCATTTATCTGAACTTCAAATATGGGGATGTTAAATTTAACTTGTACCTTAAAGGATGGGCACTTCCAGAGTAGCTATTGGAAGGAGATGTGTTGCCCTTGGGTAGCCGCTAAAGAATATGGGAAAAGTTGTCCATCATCGCGTTCCTCTGTCACTCGAGGGCTTCTTTGAGCAAGATTTTGAAAGGATCTCCTCCCCCTTGTATTTCTTCTTTTCCACCATGAGAGGCCATCGTGATTTGTGAGGTCGGACTTGCAAAGGTTTGACTAGTTCAATCCCTAACTCCTTATATACTTACCTCAATGGGGACATGCAAAGAAAACCAGAGAAAGAGCAAACTGCCCAGATACCATTGTTCTGAACTTAAATATGAACACAAAAAATTACAGATATAACCATAAATATAGAAATGCATCACAAATAACACTTCATTTCATTAATATCAAATATTGAAATATGCTTACAAACATAACGGAGATAAAATTGGCTCAGGCGATGGTAGCTTATCTCTGAGAAGAGATGTGGTGGCTACATGCCTCAAAAATCTGCTACAATGAGACTCGAAGGCCTATTTATTATTAAGAAATAATGGAAAACCCTAGACATCCAAAAACCTAACCCTAGGAGATGAAGTGCCAAAACTATGGGCCCCGTTTGGGTAAATTGGTACATCAACTTCCCAAGATCGTGGCTTTTTCATACGATCTTCGTTTGACACGCACAACACCTCGTTAGAAAGATCTATCCGATGACTACAACTTTCGAATACAAACATTGGTAAAAAATTCATGTTTTCCCAGTTTTCCCAAAAAACGTCGTTTAGGACCTCAAAAAGGTTTCGGAAATTTAGGACCCGAAAAACTACTAAAAATAGTAAATGTGCTACAATTAAGGAAAATAAAAAACTAAAAGAGACAGTGTTGGGGGTCCAAGTGGAATAGGCGGCTGGCCACTAATATCCACCTGAATCAATAATGAATATGGGATATAATGGATTTAAAAAGGGAAAGGATGTGGCATATATGGTTCACATGAAATATGAAAGTGGGTTATATGGTATGAAAATATAATGGGTATGATATGGAAAACATAATGACCATATACTATACATAATTATTTTATGTTAAAGCCATACGTTGAGTTCTCCCATTATGAATCACATATGTATGTTGTAAATATTATGGAGATGTTTAATATATGGTGTGATTAGCATTGAGAGTTGGACCATACTTTTTTACCTTTGAGTCGAGTTTTTTTTGGGTACATAATGCACTCCTTAATCTCTATGGTGGGAGTAGTTCTCACTAGAAAAGATAACTACCATGAGTGGTCTAGGAAGATAAAACACACCTTGATTTTTAATGAGTTGTGGAAAGGAGTTTGTGAAGGATAAGAAGATAATGCATTGGAAAATCCCACTTTAGACAAGGAGCTTGTGATTTGGGAAAACAATAATAGCAAGGCCTATGCCTTGATTGCAGTGTCCATAAATGAAGAATCTAGTCACCATATTTCTCCATTTTCAAATGCCTTTGAATCCTTAAATAAGTTGAAGGAATTGTATGACTCACACTCTGAACTTGAAGTTGTTCAATTGATGATCAAGTTGTTCAATCTTGAGTTGAAAAATGATGACCCTCTTGCCTTAGCATCAGAAATAAGATCGATTATGCATGACATAAAAGAAACTGGTGTTGAAATAGATATTCCTCTCATAACTTATGTCAAGGCACTATATCCCACTTATTCACATTATCTTGATTCATTGCAAGCAAGTGGAAAACTTAAGGAGATTACCTTTGACTCCCTTGAGAAGAAGTTTGTTGAAAGTGAGAAGGATTTTGGGAAGACGACAGCGCCACAGTCTTCTGAAAAAATTGTGTGCCTTGCACAGAAAGAGAAGAATCATGCATAATATTCTTTTAGAGGAAGAGGTCATCGACGATGAAGGGGAAGGAAGAATTTTAGAGGCAGGGGGGAATTTCCAAGTAGAAAGGTCTGATGTTCATTACATATGATGCAATAGAGATGGACATGATTCTTCCACATGTAATTTTCCTTGGAACAAAATTGAGCAGGAAATAAATGAAGGAAAAGGTAAAACAACTAAAAGAGGAAAAGGTAAAGCACCCGAGTTTGCTCATTATGTGGTGGCACATTGCAACATTGGAGTAACTAAAGACTTATTCAATGCTTCACTTGCTTCATGGAAAGATGCTTGATTGCTTGATTCTAGAGCAACTTTCCACATGACTTTCAGAAGAGATTTATTTGAAGAATTCACTGACAATGTTGATGGAGTAGTATAATTTGCAGACAAGTCAAAACTCAAGCCATCGGGGCTTGCCACCATCAGGCTCAAACTTCTTAGTCTTCTAGACTTTCTTCTACATGATGTTCTATACCTCCCGGAGTTGAGGAGAAAAATGTTGTCTTTGGTCCACATCCACCAACAAGGACACTCCATTCACATATTTGATGGCAAAATTAATAGTAGAAAAGCATCAGATCACTCACTTGTCATGACTGAGATAGAAGAAGAAAGACTTCTAGAGATGCAAGGAACCTCTACTCATGCACCAAACTCTTCATATAGTTCTCATTATGATGAAGGTACGTTTCCATCAAGCCTTTAGTGGCATGTTAGATTTGGACATCTAAACTATGACAAACTTCATTTGTTTAAGAAAAATGGTGTTATTGGTTTTCCCACTATTCCTAGGAAACTTAAGCAATGTGATGCTTGTATCTTAGTAAAGCACAACAAATAGTATTTTCATGATCCTCATTCCAGAGCACAAAGAAATATTGAACTTATTCATTTTGATTTTTGTGGCTCAATGCATGTTTCTTTTGCAAATGGTAATAAATATATGATGACATTTATTGATGACTATACCAGAATGTTTTTGGTTTATTTATTGAAGAACAAATCTGAAGCTTTTGAAACATTCAAGAAATTTCATGCATAGATTGAAAATGATGCACAATCTCATCTTGGATCTATTCGTACTGATAATGTAAAAGAATATACATCAAATGAATTTGAAAATTATCTTCTCCAACATGGGATCAAACATCAAACAATCGTTCCTTATAATCCCAAACAGAACGGAGTAGTTGAAAGAATGAATAGGACAATCTTAAATATGGTATGCTCCATGATGTTTTTCAAGAATGTTAAGCTTATGTTTTGGGTTGATGCAGTTCTATGTGTTGTGTATATAAAGAATAGGTGTCCAACTAATGCTATAAAAAAAAAAAGACTCCCTATGAAATATGGTATGGACACATTCTTTTGGTGAAGCATCTTAGGCTTTTTGGTTCCACCTGAAATTCCTTGATACCTAAGAAACAAAGAAACAAATTTTGTGTAAGGAGTCGCAAATGTATCTTTGTTATAGGCCAATTTGTCACATCTAATCAGTGAACCTCCTAATGGGATCAATCAAAATCCTATTCACCCTTGTCACCATCTTGCACAAATCCCTAAGCATGTTCCCTTCATCCCCTAGAATTTCAGCCCTAAGCGACATCATCTAAGCCAATTTGAGGACCAATGCTCCATGTAAGCCTACTCGGGTGCATTCACCTACAGGTTGCTCCATTGTGGCCTGCGTTGCTCACCAACACATTGCTCCCCTTTGCACCTGTGTTGGTTCTAGAAATCCAGGAGAATGATCAGGATTATGTAAGCTTCCCCTTCTAATATTTTCCAGAAGTTGTTTCAACTACTTACCTTAGATAAATCATTTAGATCCTATCCTTCCCTACTTTGGAATTTTCACCATTTTTCCTTTGATCCTATCCCTCCATCAAAGGTGTATCTCTTACCCTAGATTGGTAATTGGATAAGAACTCCCAACTTACCCTGCCTCTCTATATATTCCTAGCCTTCTATGTGGTTGGGGGTTGGCTTTTGGAGAGTGATTCTTCGCTTATGCTGTTGTAGTGAGAGGTTATCATCTCATGCATTTAGGGTAATTGGAGGTGGATATTGTGACAAGGAAAGTACAAGTCAACAACTTGGAGGAGCTCTTCTACAAGGTCAATTTCTACTTATGGTTGTAATCTCCTTCAATTTATATTAATGAAAAGAATTCATTCTTTTCCTATATGCGATGTTGTTATTTCATATATTTCAATACCATGTTGATCTATTGAATGAAGTACTTAGATGATATACATAGACCTCGTAGTTTCTTGACTTGTGTTATTTGACTATGCAGGTTATAATTTTGGCATTCGGAGCTGGAATCGGCGCTTCCAAGCTAAAGAAGGAGCAAAGTGTGCGAAGGATTCCAAGTAGGTCTCACTACATCATCTATTTACTTTAATAAAAAACATTGTGTTCCTTGTCTCTCTGTTGTTCTATGTTAGCCACCAACCTAGGGGAGATACTTTTGTTCGCAATCATAAATCTCGTATAACAATATTCTTGGGGTACTCAATGATCTGAGTTAACTCAATTCTTGGATTTAACCAAGATCTTTTAATTTCGTGATGTTGTTAGAATTTCATTTAAAATAGCATAATTGACCATATATGCATGCTGTAACAAAAAAGGAACATGACAAGAATCAGCAACATAATATGCAAGACGTTGATAACAGAGTTCGTCTAGTAGGGACTACGTCTCCGAACCCCGATGCCAAGATGGTGTAGGCCATTGCATTAAGTGATGATGTACATAGGTGGTGACGTCGCTATCATACAAGTAAAATGCCCTCACACAGGAGTGGCTCCAAGAGATGTTTCGCTGCAGGAACACTCATTCAAAAAGGACTCCTATCAGTATGACCTAAATTCATGCATGATGATAATGAGCATCCCGTCAACATGGCATAAAAGGGATCTCAATGCAAACATACATGGTGACTCATGAGTATCCCATCAACATAACAACAAAGGGATATCAAGAAAAACATGACGAATCATGACAACAAGTACATCCCACAAATGATTCTGCATCACATAAAGCAGGAATCATGAAACAAGTAAGGAAACAAGATCTCACATCAAACATCAAACAAGGATCTATGCAGCACAATGCATCTCATAGCAAAAAGAAGTACATGAACACACTGCATATACATCACATCTTAGGGCCATCTGAAGAAAAGGATGTCAAACTGCTAAAGTTGGTCGTACCATCAATCTCATGGCGTCGAATTGCATGGAATGACTGCTCACACGTTGAATGCTGACACCTACACTCCACTTTGAAAAGTGGCTGAAAAATGAAATGATCAAATGGAAAATTTGAATGCACCATCAGATTTGTGGCGTCGAATAGTGCAAAATCAACTGTCAAATTTCTGAATTTTGAGAAAGTGGAAATCTGGGGCTTAAGGAATCTTTTAGATTCCTCAAAGATTCCCTCCTACGGGTCATCTGAATATCTGCTGCTCAGATCAAAATTCTGACTGTGCCATCAAATTCGTGTCGCTAAGAAGTGTAAGATCGACATAAAATTTGTCCAATTCGGACACTTGGAAAATTTCGCCCTCTTGAGAATTTGGCTCAATCATGGTTCTGCCTACCTCTTCTCTGGGCTCATGGTTCCACCTGCAAAATTAATAAAAAAATATGTGTCTCAGTTTCCGTGCCTAGGGCGGACCCCTTTGTGCTGCCATGCCTCCATTCTGTCGTTCTACACCATCGTTTTGTCCTCAAATTCGTCGTTCTCCCTCGTGCAAATGTGAATTCATGCTTATATGGTGGCTAGGTGGTGGACTTTACAAAGTCGCCACCCGTGGTGTAACGGTTTGGGCGGATGGTTAGAGGTGGGGAGGTCAGGGTTCAAATCCTACTGACCCCCAAACTTGGCGCAACATAAACGTTTTTGGGCGGTGGCTTAACCATTTTGATTTGGTGTGGTTTGTTATGCGGTGACGGTTAAGTGTGAGAACACCACGTGGGTAGGGCCGGTGGACATGCTAGCCGTGGGTTCAACTCCCACTAGTCTCGTCATTTTTTATAACATGTATAAGGTGTGGTTGTTGGGGGTGTGGGCCGGGTCCACCGGAGGTGGCCCGCCCACCCCAAATATCATTTTTGTTTATAACATAATGTGGTTTGGGTGGTTGGGCCAATGGGGTTCACGGCCCGTCAGATTTTAAATGACTAAAAAAAAAATTAATGTGTGATGTGAAGTCCGATGGAGGTGGCAGGGGTCATGGCCCGCCACCTATATTAATTTTTTTTTGTTTTTCATAACAATAATCACATTTTTGAATTTGTTTAATATAAGGGATATTAGACAAATTAACTATCCAACAAATTCGCCTGCTTTCGGGAGCTAGGTTTCATGCCCCGAGGTCGGTCAAATTATAGGACACTTAAACGTGGCCCACAGCCCAACTTTGATCGAAACTTTGACTGGCTCGTTCTCCCTCATACGAGCTCAGATTGACGAACTGTTCACACCGTTACGATCAGGATGAAAAGATCTACGTTTTAGTCCTAGTTTGAAAGCACTCTGATCACTTTGATTTTTGAGCTTCCATAAGCCCTCTTTGTCATGTGTGTGTCTCTAGAGCCACCTGGATCAATCCTCCCCACTGAGGAGCTTTTGGTCCTCCAAAAGCATGAAAAATGATCTACAACTTCTATGTACCTTGTCTTCATCACAAGCGTCCCGAAAAAGTCTCGCTTCCATCTCCTTCACCTTTGTTCTTCAGAGCCTTAAGTGATGAGCCGACACCTACAACCTCTGCAACCTGTCGTACATTGTTTTTGCAAATTACACGCTTGACTTACATGACCAACTAATGACCCAAGCATCCCATATTTTCCACGAGTTTATACACATACTCAGTGGTCAAGTTTACATCAAAATGGAAACAATACCCCGGCTACAAAAACAAGGCCAACCTATCATTAGTGCTTCAACAAGCGATGAAAAACACATCATCACTACAACACATGATTTACAAAAATAAGGCCAAACACTATTGCTTTTTTGACAAGTGATGGAAACACAACATCACTTTCACAGTTTAAAATGCAACACATAAAAAGACCAGACATCATTGTTGTTGAACAAGTGGTGGAAAACACATCATCACTTTTTACATTTTAAAATGCAACAAATGATTTACAAAAGCACAACCATGAAAAGCTAACATATCTAGAAACCATTTTTCACTTATCAAGGTGAATGGGTCACCTCCCTGAGGTGGTTTTTCTTGTCAAACAATTGTTTCACCTGGTTCATGCACCGACACTTTGTCTTTAAGGTGCTTCTCTGGATGGAGCCTCCAACAAGTGGCTCTTTGATGGCCACCTCTGTTGCAATGATTGCATTACATCTTCTTCCTCCAGATCTGCTTAACATGTTTCTTTACTTGCTGTTGAGGGGGTCTTTCATGCCTCCTCCTTTTGTGTGATGTTATTCTTTTCCAACACTTAGAAAATGTATGGTTATGTAATCCACAAAAGGTACAAGTTTTTCGATGCCATGTTTTACGTTCATCATTAACAACATGATTATAATCGAAATGAACATTCAAACATCGAAACTGGTTGTACCTTTCATTTTCGTCTCTGGTGTCATTATGGCGATGAGAGCTTGCCTCAGCTCTTTCCCTACAATGGGCACTGCCATGGGATGATGGGCATGTGTTCCCATCATTCTCTTTCCTCGACAATTTTGGCAATATCTCAGAAGAATATGGCACCTTCGAGCACTCTCCTTCGGTGTATCCCAAGCCTGCAAATTGAGGTCTTTGCACAACCTCCAATGCTTGAGTTATGCCTTGGTTATAAACACCAAGTTATTTTTCCTCCTTGTACCTCATCCCGGTAAGGAGCCTCATGTTTTTCCTTGTAATTGGTATCTCTACATCTCCAATAGAAATCATACCATGTGAAGACGAAACTGAAAGGAAATCAACATCTTTTACCTCCTCTGTCGATTTGGAAATAACTGATGAGGATTTCTCATCATCTGTTGTTGGTGGTTCGCTAGTTGTCTCGGCACATTCCCCAACTTCCTTTCTGAGATACCCAAGTCCGGTTTAACAGGGTAATTCCTCTACTTTGATGGTGCTGACAATGCCTTGGCCATTAATGCCGAAGCCTTTTCCTTCATAACCCATTTTCTTCAATAGTTTGGAGCCAATTCCTGTGGTATGATTTTCAAAAACAACGAAATCATCATCAGGAAAAATACATGAAGATGGAGAATTACTTTTCAGCTCACATGGGTCACGCCGCAACTTTTTCAAGGCCTCGTACTTAGCTTGCAACGGTTGTAGCAAACTTTGTTTTTCCTCTTTCTCTTCATGTAGAAGCATCTTCAATTTAGCGTTCTTTGTTTGAAGATTCTATTTGTTGCGCTTCAGTTCTTCTAGGGCCTCTTCCGTGGCTTGCAGCTAAAGCTGCAATCGCTCATTTCCCTTTGTCTCTTTTTGTAGAGTTTCATACATTATTTCCGCCCTTTGGGAAATTTTGAGCATGGTCTCGTACATCGCTTTTTCATCCTCTGTTGATGCACGTTCCATTGTTCACGCTTCCAATTCACATCCACGCAAAGATGGCTATGATACCAAACTTGATCTGAGTTGCCTCAACTCCTGGATTTAACGAATATCTTTTACTTTCGTGATGTTGTTAGAATTGCATTTAAAATAGCACAAGTGACCATATATGCATGTTGTAACGAAAAAGGAACATGACAAGAATGAGCAACATAATACACAAGATGTTGATAAGAGAGTTCATCCAGGAGGGACTACGTCTCCAGGCCCCAGTGTCAAGATGGTTTAGGCAGCTGCATTAAGTGTTGTCAATAGTGATGATGTACATAGGTGGTGACATCGCTATCATACAAGGAAAATGCCCTCACACAGGAGTGGCTCTAAGAGATGTTCCGTTGCAGGAACTCTCATTCAAAAAGGACTCCTATCAGTATGACCTAAACTCATGCATGATGATAATGAGCATCCCGCCAACATGGCATAAAAGGGATCTCAATGCAAACAAACATGGCGACTCATGAGTATCCCATCAACATAACAACAAAGGGATCTCAAGAAAAACATGACGAATCATGACAACAAGCACATCCCACAGATGATTCTGCATCACATCAAGCAGAAATCATGAAACAAGTAAGAAAACAAGATCCCACATCAAACATCAAACATCAAACAGGGATCTATGCAGCACAATGCATCTCATAGCAAAAAGAAGTAAATGAACACACTGCATATACCTCACATCCTAGGGCCATCTCAAGAAAAGGATGTCAAACTGTTGAAGTTGTTCGTACCATCAATCTCACGACGTCGAATCACATGGAATGACTGCTCGCACGTTGAATGCTGACACCTGCACTCCACTTTGAAAAGTGGCCAAAAAATGAATGATCAAATGGAAAATTTGAATGCACCATCAGATTTGTGGCATCGAATAGTGCAAAATCGACTGTCAAATTTTTGAATTCTGAGAAAGTGGAAATCTAGGGCTTAAGGAATCTTTTAGATTCCCCTAGATTCCTCAAAGATTCCCTCCTCCGGGGCATCTTAAAATCTACTATTCAGATCAAAGTTCTGATTGCACCATCAGATTCGTGTCGCTGAGAGGTGTAAGATCGACATAAAATTTGTCAAATTTGGACATTGGGAAAATTTCGCCCACCTGAGAATTTGGCTCAATCATGGTTCTGCCTGCCTCTTCTCTCGGCTCATGGTTCCACCTGCAAAATTAATAAAAAAAATATGTCTTGGTTTTCGTGCCCAGGGCAGACCCTTCTGTGCTGCCATGCCTTCATTCTGTCGTTCTACACCATTGTTCCGTCCTCAAATCCGTCGTTCTCCCATGTGCAAATGTGAATTCATGCTTATATGGTGGTTGGGTGGCAAACTTTACAAAGCCGCCACCTGCGGTGTAACAGTTTGGGGGGATGTTATAGCTCCAAATATCACCTTATGTATTTTTGATGCTTGGTTTATGGCCTAGGGCAACCCCTCCTTCCAGACTTGGTCCAAATATTTAAAAAGCAGTGTTTTACTCCCTATACGCGACTTTGCGTTGTATTAAACGCGTGTACACGCGGGTCAGTATATACCCAACCAATGTATATGTCTTAAAACACTTTAAAAAATTAAATTTCCTTAACTATGGGCGTAAATCACGGGTTTTACTTGTTGATTACCTATTAGTGCCCATGGCTCAACTGTTCCCAACTGTTTCCCAATTAAAAAACTACTTTGGGAGAAGTATAAAAAGACTTCAATGGGAAGGCCTTAAGGAGGAGAGAAAATAGTGCATTATTCTGTTGAAATTATCCCCTGATCAAGTCTGAAGATCCCTGTGCTTCAAGCACTTCCCCAAGTTCAGGAAACCCTTATTTCCTTGAGAGTTGATATCCTTTCACTTGTGGGAGATATCCTTGTGTTGGTTATGGAAAGAGCCTTTTGAAGACCGGGACTGGATGGACCTGGAGGACGGTTCCGCTTGGAGCCAGAAGAGGAAGACTCAGGTGAACTCTTTCTATGTTTTATTATAGTTATCTAAAAAAGAAACATTGTCTTGTTCCTGATATCAACTTTGTTCATGCATCTGATGTTTTGTTATGGTTTATGTGTGAATGACTATTTCAATGAATAACTAACCATCTACTTATATGTTATAAAGTTGATTTCACTATAATGCTTTATCTATATGTTACTATGTGTCTTTGAATTTGTTGTTTTGCAAGTTCAAAGATCGTGAGGAGTTGCAAAGGGTTTGAACCCTAGTTGGAACTACCCGAATGAAGGACCCCCGGGTATGTACATCCTCGCATAGTTTGCTCGTTTAAGCATTTTGCCTGAGTTATTTGCTTATTTCCTGCTGTAGATTACTCCTACTCTTCTAGGGTTCTGACCCAAAGCCCTAGGGGACTTTATCCCTTAACAGAATTGGCGACTCCACTGGGGACAACAATCTTGTTGTTCCTAGTTTGGGTTATTTAGTGCCAATCAGGGCTCAGCTTTCAGTTTGCTTGCTGTGATTGTATTGTCTGCTCCTGTAGGAACTCAGACTTCAAGTCTGATCCTTTTCATCAGGCCTCATTTTTGTTTTTTCTTGTAAATTTTTATATATGCACCTTTGTCGGGTTATAGAAGTGTATACATGCTAGTTTCTCTGAACTGAAGCCGCATATACGCGGGTTTCTTTTGGCTGAAACGCGTGTACACGCAACTGTGTAGAGACACAGTCACGTATACATTTGTTTTGCATGATTTTTTCAAGTCTTTTTATCTGGAAAGATTTGTTTCTTGGCCTATGTGCTTCCTGAGTGGTCAATTTCTGTTTTCAGATTTTAGTTTTTCAGTGAGCCTACTGTTTCAAGTTCTCTCCTGCTTTGAAGAGTTTTTTGTCTTGGTTTGCTTTACAGTGAGTGTTATAATTTGTGTTTGAACACACAAGGCTTCTTGTAGAGGCTCTTGATTGTTCTAGTTTTCCGGAACAGAAGATTGCTTGCAATATTTGTGTCAAACTTCATTTTTATGGTTTGCTTACTTTGCTTCCTGTTAAGTTTGTGGCCATTCACTTCTTCTTGCTTTTCAAAAGTTTTTGTTGACAAGTTTGAAAGCGTGCCTTTCCTAATTTCTTGATCAGTGTCTCAAATCTCTTTTTGTTGCTTTTGGATCATTTAGCGTATCTCGAAACACCTATTTTGTTATGTTTTCATTCGTGTTGAATTGACAACTTGCAAAGTTTCCTTGTGATTTGCTTTTGATCTTTGAGTCTTTGGTATCATTTTGAGTACTTTTGAAAAGTTGCTTTTATTGCTTTTTTGAAAAAGAAAAGTCCTTCAAAAACATTGTTTTTGCTTTCTTTGCCGAATTTGTGTTTGGTTTCTTTTGGTTTTTGAGAGTGATTTGGGATCTTTGTGTTTATTCCTTCTTATTTTGGGAAAGATTTTGTGTTCAAAATTCTCATTCCTTTCAAAACACTTAAGTTGGATTATAAAACAAATTACTTTCATTTTCTTTTTAGAGTAATCTAGAATTTTTGCATTATCATGTACACCTTGCATTAGGGTAGTTTCACATCATTAGAGCATCAAAATTTTTTAGTTTTTGTGAGTGCGAAGTCTTTTACATGAAAAGAAAAGGAAAAAGTTTATTGCTTTAATAGAAGTTTCTTAGAACCCAAGTAGAAGTTGTTTTTCATCGAAGAACAAACAAGTGCATTGCATATAAGTTAGTTTTTCATTAATTTCTTTTGTGTCAACGAACACCATCAGTTTCACTTCCATATTGTCCCTTTGACTTAAAAAAACAGTCACTTAAAATCAAACGCTAATAAAATAAACTAGAACTTTTTATATTGTCAATAAGTACACCAACAAGTTTTAGGTTATTTAGGGCCTTGGATTAGGCAAGAGGAAAGTAAACTCTCCAAGGTCACTCTAAATTGTCAAACGTAGAAGTCTGAATAGAGAGTGAAAATCCAATAGCGTTAGGGAGACCGGGAAAGCTCCGTGACTGGGAGTTAAGCACGAGGGTTTTTGAAGATAAGGACGATAGATACCCCCACTTACTTGTCAGATCTTACCTCATGACTGTTCCGCCCGGCTTCTGATACGAGTTGGTATCTTTAGTTGCCTATCCTATGGATCTAGACAGGTAGCTGTGGAGGGGAATCCCATGGCACTTAAGGTCAACGTTGCATCACTTTCAGCGATACTTCTGGAAGGCACCCTTGCGAAGCTTAGGGGCTTGCACTGGCAAAGGCTATTGTTTGGAGGTTAGCGTAACTTCCTCTGATACCTTCACTAGTAGACCTGGGGCATAATTACCCCAGTCTATTTTTGGAAGGCCCTTATTATTCACTTTCTTGTATTTTGGTGTCTAGTCCTAATCACTCGAAGTGGAAATACTTGGAAGTTGTTTGACTGTTGAATTCTTTAGGGACATTTTTAGTATGTGTTCTGTGCTCCTAGACAGCCTAGCTTTAAATTTTTTTGAGTCTTTAAGTAGATCTTATTAAATAATTCAAAGTGGTTGACCGATCACTTAAACGGTCCCATAGACTTCGTGGGCTTTCACCTGCGAATCCAGAGCCTTCTCCTAGAAGGCATAGGAGCGATTTTGCCAGTGGTTTTCAACCAGTGGCAGTTGGCGCATCGAAGATTGATCCTCTGCTTGGGGGCATCAATGTACTAACACAGAGCCAGAGAGGAACACACCAGTTCTTTCTCGGGTACTCTTCCAATCGGAAGATAATATTGAGGTAGAAGAGCTCTCAGAGTTGGTTGCGGCTTCAAATTCTCCTCTCCCTTTCGATCATCTGGACGTATTGTTATACGTCGGAACTCCGACACATAGGCCTTCAAGCCTAGGTCCACACACAAACATCCCTTCGATGACCACTGCTGGAAGCATGGCATCCACCACGAGTGCTACAACTATGCAGACTCCTATATCAGTACAAGGGGGAGGAACTATTTCCATCCCTTCTACATCTTTATTTGGGTCTACTGCTAGCACATCCTTGTTTAGGTCTACTTCCATTCCATCGATGAATGGAAGTTCCTAAGCGCATACATCCAGTTTTGGATTCTTCCCTTTTGGAATGCCCTCTCAAGGTATTCCTCCAGTTCCATTAAGTGTACCATTGACTGCCTTCACATCCATGATGATTGGATCAGCATCTTTTCAGGGATTTCCTTTTGGAAGTGGTCATATACCACATTCCAATCCGACGATGGGGTCTATGCCTTTTCCTTTCACAGGTCAAAGTACTAATCCTTTTCAGAGTTGGACTAACCCTGCAGTTAGTGGGATCAGAACTGGGAATCCGTTTTTCGGCCAACAAGGGAATGTGCCATACTCCTCAGTCAATTCATTTCGAAGTTTTCCACCCTTAGCTAATGCTTGGAACCCTTACCAAGGGTTGTCCACTCCATATAATAATTCGTTAGGGGGAAACTTTGCCGGTTACGGAGGTGTTTCGGCTGGAGTTGGTCAAACTCCGAGTTTTGTTGGACCACAAGGGTCACCTTTTGGTTCAGCAGGTTCTACCAGTTACTTTGGGCAACCTGGTGCCTTTCAAAATCCAGGTCACTCTTTTCAGACTTTCGGGAACCTCGCCCAATCTAGGTGGAATCCCCAAGGTCCTCCGAGACTGCCTTTTCTAGCCATGCTCAATTTGCCATACTTGACTAAGTTAACGAACGATCCAATCATATACAATACGGCTTGGCCTTCGGTCCCAACCAAACTTCCATCGGATATTTCAAAATTCGAAGGGAAGAGTGGGGAAGCCCCGGGCGACCATGTAACCACATTCCATTTGTGGTGCTCATCGAACTCCCTCATCGATGATTCAATTAGGTTGAGACTATTTCAACGTACCTTAACTAGCAATGCGGCTAAGTGGTATATAGAGTTTCCAGGGGGCACCTTTACATCTTTCGCCAATTTGGCTAACATTTTCTTAAACCATTTTCAGTTCCCTGTCCGTTACGAAGTCGGAACTGAACTTCTAGCCAATTTTCATCAGGACACGGCTACTCACATTTCTGATCATATTCAGGAATGGAGACAGAGAAAGAGGTTCATCAAAGCCGAAATTCCACCTGAATTTCGTCTCGAATGGTTTTTAAAATCATTATAACCTGAGATCTCCAAGGATGTTTCTATGTCCGGAGTATATTCCGAAGAGTAAGCTATCTTTTGCGCCTAGCTGTTAGAACTGATATATTCTCAGTCTGGGACCCTACAGAAGATCTTGTCTGATGCTCCTAGATCCATGGTTGATGTAGCCAAACTAAAGCTAGGCCCGAATGTTGACAATATTGTTGGACCGATTGATGTGAATGCGGTGAACCTTCTGAGCCAATTGCAACAATTGTCCATACAAACTGCTTCTTCCAATCAAGCTGCACTGTCTACTACTCCACCTTCTCAACCTTCTTCCGTAAACGTTGTTCAGACTTCTAACCCCAAAGGGAATCAAAATTCTGATGGGAAGAAGAAGGGACGAGGTAAAAAGAAGAATCAAGATGGGAAGGGTAATGCGAATAAGCCTGGAAATAACGCTAGTGAGGGTGGAAAAAAGTCTAATAATAAAGTTAAGTTTCCATGCAATCTATGCAGTGGAGACCATTTGACTCATCTATGCCCAAAAATTAAAGATGCTCAGCACTTGTTAGGGCAGCAAGGGTCTTTTAGTTCCCAAGCTATCTTAACTAACCCTTTCCCCCAAGCGCAACAGTTGCTTGCTAGCGCAAATTCAAACCCTGGTACCTCTGCAAGGGGCAACCAGGAGGGGGACAATTCCTCAAATGTTTTCATGATGGGTTCTCACGCCAATGTGGCCACATGGTCATGTGATTATGGTGAAGTTGAAACATCCAAGGATAAATCTATTCCTGGAACTACGGATCCACTTCATATTGAGAGACCCTCTGTCAAGTCTATACCTCGGATACCGAAAGGTTCTGCCAAACGCGCGAATATCAACCCTAATGCTAGGGCAGCCCAGAATTACTCCATTGTTGAAGATCTAGCTTAACGTCCATGCGTTATGTCTGCTTTAGAGGTACTCCAGTCATGTCCAGCTCAAAGAAATGTTTTGCTTTCGGCAATGGGGGCAGTAGATCCAAATAATTCCTTAGCACTTACTTTTGATATGCATAATTTCAAAAAGAGACTTCCTCATCATATGGTTTTCCAGATAAAGTGTACTTACCGGAAAACCAATATTTTTCAAACGGTTATAGATGAGGGAGCTTCCACGTGTGTCATGTCTATGTCATGTTGGAAGATCATTGGATCACCTTCGGTTGTTCCTTCACCCACTCTCTTGACAACATTTGACGGTCATTCTCATAGGCTACACGAGATTATCCTAGCATTTCCTATATGTGTTGGAGGAAAGGTCGTTAATGTCGAAGTAGAAATTGTTGATGCCAACCTCGATTACAATCTCCTTTTAGGGCAGAATTGGATTTATGAAATGGAAGCCATAGTTTCGACTCTGTTTCGTGTCCTTTGTTTTCCTCACAAGGGGAGAATTGTTAAAGTTGATCAATTGGATTATTCTCCAGGTGATCCTTAGGCAGCTTCAAATTCTACCGTTCCCTTGGTAGATAATCCTCGTCAACCTATCGAGAATCTAGGAGTCGAGATGTACTCTTCCTTGATGGGTGTATTTGATCTTCCCCCTCCTACAGCTAGAATAGATACAATTTCATCCTGCAAGGAGCCTTTATGGAAAGAGTTTGTTCGAACTCACTATTTTTCGAATCCTGGGACCTTACCTTCATCTGCAACCACATCAGATGAAGGGAAGGTGGGTGAAATAGAATCTCCTATGTCTGTAGCAGAGCTTAGATATGAATCTATCGATAACTCTACAGACGACCTTCCTACTCCTTCTTCAGAAAAGGAGTTAGATGGTGATGTGGCCCCAGCTTGGACCCTCGACTCCACTTCTGCTTTGGATTGATTATATACAGTTTTTCCATCTAACGAAGCAATATTTGAAGCAATGATGATTGTAGATCGACCATTGGAAGATTTACATCATCGTTCATATTTTCGTTCTCCTTTGTATGAAGTGGAATATAGGTCCTCCAGTCTGCTTACTAGCGATATTTGTACGGTTCCTTTGGCTCCAACACAGTTCTTTGTCGAAGGTAATATACTTATTAGCTCAATGTACCTATAAACGTCGCTAGGAACAAGTTGGCGAAGCCCCCTAATGGGCTCTACCTTAAGAGGCATTTTGCTTAGGTTTCGGCCGAGCAATGGCTTCTTTGTATATTTTGTATTTTTGTACATATCTTATCAGGAATTTTTGTGATATTGACACTTTTTTTTTATCTACTTCGGCAAGTGTTGATGGATGACTTGGTCTATTTCAGATTCGCCGATGGTGCTAGTCAGCACACTTGGAACTTCTCTTCCGCAACTTGAGTGATTTATTATCCGAATGGTTAGTTGATGGTATCAAGGGCAATATGTGTTGGTCATGCATCAAATAATATGGCTGAATATACTGCCGTCATTAATTTACTATCCGAAGCTATTTTTTATGGAATCGATTTGTTGGTAGTCTATCTTGATTCACAACTTGTAGTGTCACAATTGACTAACATCTATCAGGTTAGGGATCCTTGTTTATATTGCCAATATTTGAGAGTGAGGGTGTTGCAAAGATCATTTGTTTATATTACTTATTTGCACATTCCACGATCTAATAATTCATTAGCAGATTCTATCACTAATCAAGCTTTAGATTGGCACATCATTCATTCATCAAGATAAAATCAAACATCAAAAAGTCAGAACTGTATATATATATATATATATATATATATATATATATATATATATATATATATATATATATATATATATATATAGATCATAAACTCCCCTGTGTGTACATAAAGTATGTCAAAAATAATATACAAAATTGGGACCAAAATGCCCATAATCATGTCCAGTACATCTAATGACCCGGCTCAGGATGAGCGGCTAAGTAGGTGACCATTGCTTTGGCCACACGCCGAAAAAGGCGAACCCAGTCACGTGGCACTCCTACCACACGGCGCTGCATATCCTCTGGTAGATCTTCTACGGCCTCCATCGGTACCCGGTGGGTCAACCTCACCAAGTTTCACTGGACTGCGTATAAGACTCTCTCAGTCTCTGCAGCCGCCTCTTCGGCACCTCTTCCGCGACACCTGTGCTGCGGAAATCCGTCTGGTCGTACTGGACCCACATCTGGAACATGATCATTATATCAATCATTTAATCCCATCAAAAATATCTTTAAGTTCATTTTCATATTTGAAAAACTTAAAAATCATAAAAATTGACAAAAATTTAAAAAATGGTTACCTATCTCCCCCCATGTTGTGTCTAGTGGCAACACCAGATCCAGATCTCCCCTGAAATCCATGCCAGCATAGGGATAGTCGTCCACAGCAATGATTTTTTGCTCCCACCAAGAGAAGAAATCATCGTCAAAAGCAGTCCTCGGTACGTCTCCACCTCCAAGGCGTTTCATCAAGTCAGCCCACTTATCCATCCGTGGATCTCGGGGGCTACTGATAGGAACTGATACTCTAGGACATAACCCTAGAACCTTCTCGAAGAAGAAGGAGCACAAAATGGTCCCATATCCGAAGTTCTTGGTCTATCCTTTCCGAATGGAGGATAGCTGACTCTTCATATTGGTCAAAAGAGGTGTACACCAATCAAACACAGTAGTGAGACAATCTATGGCCAAGCTCATGGATAGTCATGACACTTGGTGAAATGAGGTTGATCCGTTTACCCTGGCTATGGTGAACAGTATGATCCTCAGGGACAAACTCTCTACATGTTTGATTGGAATTTAGCTTCCAATCTTCTCCGGATGCCTCGGGCAGTGTATATGCACGTAGTCTTCCACTGAACGACTACCTCGTGATCAACCTGTCGAATGCACCACTTCTCCTCTCCAGGAGAGTCCAGTGATAAAGTAAATATCTTCTACCTCTATCCTCAAAGGCATTTGATCAATCATGAACGCATCATCTTCGATACTCCAATAGTGGATTAACATTTCAAGCAAGCGGGTGTTTGCCTTCATATTTGGCATTTTGAAAAATTTTAATAAACCGCATCCCCTCAATGCATCCAAGGCTTGTTGATCATTCATAACCTCATCGTCAATAGTGGCATGCTCCCTTTCCCTCCAAGTGATTGTCATCCTGAAAGAAAATCAAGTTTAACCATTAAATTTTTATGTTTTAATTTCAAACCGCATATACACAGGTCCATTTCATACACAATCGCGTGTCGGGCCTACGTATACGCGGGTTTCTCATAACCAACCCACGTATACGTCGCGTTGAGATTTTTAACATAATTTCCAATGGTAAAACCTCAATTAAAATTTCTAAAAACAATCACAAATTGATGCAAGCTAGATTTGGGGGTTACCTGGTGATTTTAAGTCAATTTGAACGGTCGAATTCTTTGGGGGGCAAGTTTGCTTCTTGTGCTCCACAGCTTTTACTCTCAACACAAATGGTAAAAATGGTGAGTCAAAATTCATTTTATAATCTTTGAAAATGTCAATTTTTTTCAAAACTTGATTTTGTTTTGTCTCATAAATCTTTTAACTTGGGAGCTTGGATTGTCAAGAATAGGTTGTTTTTCAGGACATTTTGGACACTTTTTCAAAAATTTCAAGTCGATTCCTTGACTGCTGACCCGTCATGGTAGGTATCATTTACTCACTAGTATATAGGTTAGGGAAGCCATTTTTCCGTTGAATTTTGCATACTAGCCTCCATTTGTTGATACACTTGCCATAGGGTCAATCCCATCGTGTTATGGTTCATAAACCATCTTCACTCGTTGATTTTTAAATCATGACACGATGGTAGAGCCATCCTTTTCATGGGCATCGTAGTTAGAACCTCACTGACATTGGTTTCCCATACTGCGTCATTGAGTAGGCTCTGGAATTCTCTTTAGTCCCACCATTACTTGTGCGTTGAAGATTCATTCCTCTTTGCTTCTTCGCTTCGTTCTAGCCTTATACCCTAGAGGCTCCTTTGTGTTGAGTTGTACTACTGCATTGCATTTTGACCATTTGCACCTTTTGGCCTTGAGCCGGCTTCACTTGGACTCGTGTTTAAGCCACTTTTTGACCATGTCTTCTGCAAAAATCAAACTTGCAATCCCTTAGCTTCTGCAACTTGACACACCTTCAGACCCATGGAAGGAACATCCCTTTGAGTGTCCTTGACCAGTTTTGCCTCCCTGCATTGAGCATAGGAATGTTCCCATCCTAGGAACTAGATCATCTGTTTCACTGACACTCGTTCTTTCCATTGTACTATATCATTCTTTTATTCTTTTTCTAGCTTAAAGAAAAAGACAAAAAAATTACATATTCCAAAAAAGAGCGGGAATGGGACAATATTTCCATATATTTTTGATAGCTAGAGTCAGTTGTGTCGCCCTTGAACAAAGCACTCAAAAGAAAGTCTCTCCTCCATTTGGGCGAGATTTAGTTTGACTTAGGTACGCCTTAACCTTGTTCTTGAGTCAGTTCTCCTTCGATTGGTTATCTCTTCCAATCATATGGACAGTTCGTTCGTGCCTCCTGCATGAAGAACTTATACAGAGTCATCATATGCTGCCACATGGTCATCATTGAGTCATGCTTTTGTTCAAGGGAAGTAAGCCTGAGTTGGCCTCTCTGTGGTGTCTCTTGACCTATTTTTCAGTCGGCCATCCCTAGTTGTCAGTGTCTTGTCTATCATCACATCAGTTATATTGGTCCTTTACTCGTGCCGGTTTGAGAAGGTATCTATTGACTTCTCGCTAGCGAGTCTTGTCCTTACGATGATGACATCTTGCTCTGAGGACAGGCCTAGAGCCACACCCTGGCCGTATTTTCATTCTTGATAGGTCACCTTGTGCTCAGCATCGATCAGTATCATGGGTCTTTGACTGAGTGGTTTCCCTTGTGTTTGACATCAGCTCTCATTATCACACACTGGGATTCGTGCAGTGCCTTAGTTTCCATTTGACCCTATTGGTTGATACCTCACCTCTGTGTCAGCTTTCATTATTGGTTTGTTCAGAGGGTTTCTATCGTGCACTAGCTAGATCTTGTGTGTACGCCGGAAACGTGCTTCAGTCGGGTTACTACATCTTTTTTGTCCGATTCCTTCCACATTATTTGCCTACGTGTTACACTCACACTAGGTTGATGAAGGATGCGTTAATGCCTTCCTTCTAGCGGATCTTTCCCTATCGACTACAACTCATTGGCTTGGAGCAAAGGTCTAGAGTCCATTTGGCAGTACCTTGGGGTTTGCAATCATCAATGGCAGATCCTTCGGTATCGACAGTGGGAAACCATCATTGTCTCCTAATTGATAGATTCTTACAGGTGTTCGACTTCAGCTCATCTATTCATAGTGTTAGATTGTACTGGGTACCCTGATTCTCATTATCATTATCGGTGAGTAGTCTCACATTTGTTAACGTTATACATCAATGACCGGTAATCAAACGATTTCTCACATGGTCGACTTCAGATCATTTATTCCCATTGTGTAGAAATGTACCACGGCGGTCGGTGAAGACCTCGGGTTGCATCAGCATTCTTTGGTTCACTTGCCAGTTGCTCCTGTTGTTGTTAGTTGACACCATTCCACATTATATGTTGCATTCCTTCACAGCGACATCCTATATGCTGGCATTCGAGTTGCGATGTAGTACCATCTTATTCCATCATGTTCATTTGGTACTATTGGGATCAGTTTTTGACATCAGTGATCAGCTTCATCTTTCAGCTTCATTGATCATCTTCTTATATGTGATATTTAGACTTGTACTTGTTCGATTGTGATCAGATAATCCGTTATGTACTTTCAGTTCTTTATACTTATATACATAGTGGATCCGCTTGTACTTGATATGCTGACATGCTTTACTTTCTTTGAGCATGGGTATGCCCTCCTCAGACAATTGTTTCTTTCTGATCTTCTTTTGCTGACTTGGCAGGCTGAAATCTGGTGAAGTCCGTCTTAGTTTTTGACAGGTTTCCTTTCCATATACTTAATACATTTCAGCCATCATGTTCCCCTTCTAACCTCATATATTAAGGGGCATCTGTTATAGCTCCAAATATCACCTTATGTATTTGTGATGCTTAGTTTATGGCCTAGGGCAACCCCTCCTCCCAGACTTGGTCCAAATATTTAAAAAACAGTGTTTTATTCCCTGTACGCAACTTTTCCCTGTATTAAACGCGTGTACACACGGGTCAGTATATACCCAACCCGCGTATATGTCTTAAAACACTTAAAAAAATTAAATTCCTTAACTATGGGCGGAGATCACGGATTTTACCTATTGATTACCTATTAGTGCCCATGGCCAAACTGTTCCCAACTAAAAAACTACTTTGGGAAAAGTATAAAAAGACTTCAATGGGAAGGCCTTAAGGAGAAGGGAAAATAGAGAATTACTCTACTGAGATTATCCCCTGATCAAGTCTGAAGATCCTTGTGCTTCAAGCACTTCCCCAAGTTCAGGAAACCCTTGTTTCCTTGAGAGTTGATATCCTTTCACTTGTGGAAGATATCCTTGTGTTGGTTATGGAAGGAGCCTTTTGAAGACCAGGATTAGACGGACCTGGAGGACGGTTCCGCTTGGATACAGAAGAGGAAGACTCAGGTTAACTCTTTCTATGTTTTTACTATAGTTATCTGCAATAAAAGAAACATTGTCTTATTCCTGATATCAACTTTGTTCATGCATCTGATGTTATTGTTATGGTTTATGTGTGAATGACTATTTCAATGCATAACTAGCCATCTACTTATATGTTATAAAGTTTATTTCACTATAATTCTTTATCTATATGCTACTGTGTGTCTTTGAATTGGTTGTTTTACAGGTTCAAAGATCGTGAGGAGTTGCAGAGGGTTTGAACCCTGGCTAGAACTACCCGAACGAAGGACCCCCGAGTATGTACATCCTCGCATAGTTTGCTCATTTAAGCATTTTGCTTGAGTTATTTGCTTGTTTCTTACTGTAGATTACTCTTGCTCTGCTAGGGTTCTGACCCAAAGCCCTAGGGGACTTTATCCCTTAACATCAGATGGTTAGAGGTGGGGAGGTCGAGGTTCAAATCCCGCCGACCCCCAAACTTGGCACAACATAAACGTTTTTGGGGGTGACTTAACCGTTTTGAGTTAGTGCGGTTTGTTATGCGGTGACGGTTAAGTGTGAGACCACCGTGTGGGCGAGGCCGACGGACACGCTGGCCGTCGGTTCAACTCCCATTGGTCTCATCATTTTTTATAACATGTATATGGTGTCCACCCCAAATATCATTTTTGTTTATAAAATAATGTGGTTTGGGTGGTTGGGCCGACGGGGTCACGACCCATTGGCTTTTAAATAATTAAAATTTGTTTTAATGTATGATGTGAACTCTGGTGAGATGGTGGGGGTCATGGCCCGCCACCTATATTAATATTATTTTTTTCATTTTTTATAACAATAATCACATTTTTGAATTTGTCTAATATAAGGGATATTAGACAAATTAACGACCCAACAAATTCGCCTGCTTTCGGGAGCTAGGTTTCATGCCCCAGGGTCAGTCAAATTGTAGGACACTTAAACTTGGCCCACAACTTTGACCGAAACTTTGGCTGGCTCGTTCTCCCTCATACGAGCTTGGATTAACGAACTGTTCACACCGTTGCGATCAGGACGACAAGATCTACACTCTAGTTCCGGTTCGAAAGCATTCTGATCAATTTGATTTTTGAGCTTCCATAAACCCTATTTGTCCTGTGTGTGTCTCTGGAGCCACCTGGATCACTCAAATACCTCCAAAGCATACCGTCTCTATGATGAAGTTAATAAAAAGTTTATATTATCTAGAGATGTGATCTTTCTTGAATCTTCCAAGACTGACAATGTTGTTGAGCGACAATTGATCACTTGGATAGATTCAGACATGCAAAGTATTTTCAATAGTTTGATAAAGAGATTCCACATCTTGAAGGGGGGATCCCTATACTAGATCAACCTGTGGAATCTTCTTCTGAAGCACTCTTTCCCTTGCATGAAGCTCCATCAATTGATGACACTTTGATTGATGTGATTTTCAAAATTGGGAGACTAAATCTTGATTCAGCCCCATCTCAGTCAACTGAGAAGCCTATGACATCTCAAAAAGGTCCTCCAAAATAGCTGACAAAGACACTTGAAAGTGTCCGTCCTTATGAGGTTGGAAAGATAGAACAAGAATCTCAACAAGACAAAATGGATGTGATGTAAATGATCTGGGTTTATGTGTTGATATGGATGTTTCTTATGATTGTGAATTGAATTTGTCTACATATTTCGAACCAACTTCCTTCACAAAAGTCGCTTCTCATGATGAATAGAAAGAAGAAATGCAGAAAGAATATGATTTTTTGATAAAGAATAACACCTAGAAGCTGGTTGATCCTCCATTGGGAACCAAACCAATTGGTAGCAAGTGGGTCTTCAAGAATAAGTATAAAAAATATGGCTCACTTGACAAGCATAAAGTCAGGGTTGTGATAAAAGGTTTTGCACAGAAGGAAGGGGTTGACTATGAGGAGACTTTTTCCCCCACAACAAAATGGGCTACCATCCAGCCACTCTTTGCCTTGGCAACACATAATGGTTGGGAAGTCCATCAAATAAATGTAAAAAATTCTTTTTTGAATGGAGATCTGAAAGAGAATGTTTTTATGTCCCAACCAAAAGGATTTGTTATGAAGGGTCAATAAAACAAAGTATGAAATCTTGTCAAATCCTTATACGGCCTCAAGCAAACATTGTGAGCCTAGTACGAGAAATTGACTGAGCATCTTCTGAAACTCAATTTCAAACATTATGACCTAGACGATGCAACTTTGTTTGTCAAGAAAGTTAGCAAAACAATTGTATATATTGTGGTGTATGTAGATCATCTTTTGATGACTGGGAAAAATGAGAGCTACAATGCATCCATAAAGAAAGTACTGAGGAAAGGTTTTGAAATGAAAGATTTGGGCTATGTTCACTACTATCTTGGTATTGAAGTAACTCAATATCTTAAGTTTGTATTCCTCTCTTAGAAGAAATAAATTGGAGATTTGTGGAATAGGTTTGGCGTGGTTGAGTGCAACCCTTTGACTACTTCAATGGAACAGGACTTAAAGCTCACATCCACTCAAGGAAAAGAATATGAGGATTCAATAAAGTATAGACAACTCGTAGAAAGTCTCAACTACTTGACTACTACCAGACCAAACATTTCATTTTTTGGTGGAATCCTCTCAAGGTTTATGCAAAAGCCTTGTGAGGGTCATTGGTCTACTGCAAAAAGAGTTCTAAAGTACTAGAAGGGAACTCAAGATTTTAGACTCAAGTATACACAGGTGGGTGACTTCAGCTTGATTGGAAACTTTGATTCAAATTTCGATGGAGATAAAGAAACTGGGGTATCTACTTCAGATTATGTTATGAGTCTTGGATTAGGAGATGTCTCGTGGAGGTCACACAAACAATCAGTTCCATCAGATTCCACAAATGAGGCAAAATATGTGGCATTAGCTGAAGCAACAAAGGAGATTGTGTGGCTTAGGAAAATTATGGAAGATTTGCAAGAGAAACAAGTGCATTCAACTCCTCTTTTGATTGACAAAACTTTTGCAATAAAGTTGGTCAAGAACCCAAAGTTCTATGATCAAACGAAGCACATCAATACAAAATGCCATCTGATTTGACATCATGTTGAGTTCAAGACAATCCACAAATGAGCAGATTGTAAACATCTTCATCAAAACGCTTGGAAGGGAAAAGTTTTAAAGATTCATAACAATGCTTGGACTCATCAACATCTCTTCATATTAAGAGGGGGATGTTGGCACCTAATTTTTGAGATTAAGAAAACTTATGTAAATATTGTATATAGCAAAAATTAAAAAAGTTAGAGGGCGAAGATACATTGGGAGATGAAACCCAATATTCTCCCTCTCCTTGTATATATCTAAGCTTTCTCTTAATGCAAAACAAAAACTCATTCGTGGAGTTACTCCTCGCCTGACACAACAGTTTTTGTTGAAACTTGAACAATTGTAGTTGTCAAAGTATTATACTTGAAATATATTTAATTTTCAGTTGATATGTTTACAAGTTGAATTGAAGGGAATGACCTCTAAATAATACACCAAGGTGAAAATTATTTGCCAATTTTCAAGGAAATTCTTTTGTCTAAAAAATAATCTAGTTAGATGTGATATGAAGCCAATTAAAGTGAGTTTGTTATGATTTTATTCAATGTTACTGTAATACATACTTAGGTTATATATATATATATATGTGTGTGTGTGTGTGTGTGTGTGTGTGTGTGTATTGATAATAAATAGAAATAAGGATTTGATCAAATGATACTTTTACCACAATTAATGCTTAATTTAATAATGAAGGAGGCAACCATAAAATAATCATATAACATGATGTCAAGAGATCCACAATGTCTGTTTCGTATAAGTTTAGTCTTATAATTTTTAAAAGGTTGAGATACTATGCATTCAATCTCAATCTTGTTAATATTAGTGTATATCCCATGATCAAAGCAATGCTAAAATATATATTGTCAAATATATACTCTATCTTTTGATCATATATTATATATTATAATTCTTAGCATAAACTATATTAATTAATATGATTTTAAGTTATTATTGATAATATTTCTCTTATGTGATTTCTACCCAAAGACTTTTCTTAATTCATTATGGATCACATAAGCCTGAATACAAAAAATATTCAATAATTTTATTACATTAGTCATCTTATATACACAATAAAATTTTCTTTGTCATTAATTATAAATGTTAAATGCAATTTCAAAACAATATTCAGGATTGGTCATTTTGTTTTTTAAATGGTTTAATTTAACCATAAAAGATAATGTTTTAGTCTAACCATTATTAGTGAAAGAGTATTTTTAAGAGTGAATAATTTATTATAAAAACAAGAACACCATTTTAACCTGAAACAAAAACGAATAGATCCAAAATATGATTTTTTTTTTCTCTAACCATACCTAAGACCGCTGCAGGCTTTCCAAATTCTAACCATACCTAAGACCGCAGCAGGCTTATCCTTACTTTCTCAGTCGGGATCAGTGGAGACACTCAATTTTGACGAATAATTTGTTATCTTTAATCCAATTTAAAATAAAAATATATATATATATATATATATAAAACGATAATTGTAACTTGGTGACATCCAAAGCAGTGACTGAAAAATTGACATTACTGTTTGGTTTGTCATGATACTAAGTGCTCCCTGAACTAAGCAAAAGGCTACACTCCTTAAAAAAAATAATAAAAATAAATTAATAAATTAATTAATTGTATAATAAAATTTGTGAAAAATTATGTTATAATGTTAAAATATATTAGGTTGAGAAATTTTAAATGTATCTATATATATATATATATATATATATATATATATATATATAAAACAATAAAACTAATGATATTAAATAATTGATACTATAAATATATCACGTAAATTAAATATTATAATTATATTTTCAAAATTATGTACACTATTTTTACAAACTATAAAGTAAAAATAGTCTTTTACTTATAACTCTCAATTTTTTCATGCATAGAGTTCCCATAGAAAATAATACTTATAGCCAAAAGAACTTAATATTTGATAGAAATAAAAACGATCTCTTTCTAAATGAATTAAAAACTAATTTGCTTCCTTTATCTAGTATAGACAACATAGAAGACCTCTATCATAATTTTACTACAATCCTCTCATATTTTATTAACAAGTTCTCAATTAAAGTTTCAAATAATAAAAGAAATAGCAAAACCAACCCACGGTATGACAAAGATTGTAAAAGTGCGAGAAGAGAAATTAAAGAAGTTGTTGATGAATCTCTTAAAATGGACAAGATAAAAATATACAAAGCCCTAACTAAAAGGAAAAAGACGCAGTACATTCGTCAAAGACAGGAGAATCTCTTACACCTCTCTAAGGTAGCTCCTAAGAAATTTTGGAGGCAGATTTTGAAAGGAAGACTAAAGACAATAATAAAATTGCTCTTCACGATTGGAATTCCTATCTTAAAAAGCTTTATGAATCTCCAAATGTCATGGATAATTTGGAAACCCTGCTCACAACGAAAGAAGTTTTCTCTTTAAAAGACATTAAGTTTGGGGTTAATCGCCTAGCTAATGGGAAAGCTAAGGACATTGAAGGTTATCAAGTGGAAATCTTAAAAATTGGAGGTCCTGTTCTCATCCCCCACATCCACAAGCTTTTCAACCAAGCAGTCAAGCAAGGGTTCCCTAAACCTTGGACTGATAGCCTCATTATCCCTATTTTTAAAAGTGGGGATACAAATAACCCCTCTAATTATCAGACAATTATGATCAGCCCTCTCTTAGCCAAGTTATATGGTAGTATTTTGGAAAAGAAGTTAAGCATATGGCTTGAAAGTGAAGGTAAGCGGAATAAAGGCCAAGCAGGTTTCAAAAGGCATCACTCAACAACAGACCACCTCGTTATGCTTAGGATCATTGCGGAGGAATATCGTAATGATAAATCCAATTTATTTTGTTGCTTTGTGGACTTTAGAAAGGCTTTCGATACGGTTCCTAGATGCAACCTTTAGAATAGATTAGAAGAGCTAAAGGTTCCTTTCGATTTGAGAGCTATCGTTATAAGGTTATACGAGAATGTAATTGCCAAGCTAACCCTATTTGGCATTTACATCGATAAGCTCGAAGGCTATTTAGAGGAAGCAGGATGTGATGGCACGATCTTAACTGGGATAGTCGTCATCCTTCTTCTCTATGCTGACGATATTGTTCTTTTCGCAAGGTGCCCATCTGATCTTGATAAGCAACTCAGGCTTCTTAAGGACTTCTGCTCTACCATGGGTATCACTGTTAACACTGACAAAACAAAAGTTATGATTATCAAATCCAAGAAGGACACTTACGCTAATTTTACGTATGACAATAATAACTTGGAGGAAGTGTATTCTCACAAGTACCTAGGAATTGATATTCATCACAAGCTCAACTGGAACCATAGCATTGAGAAAAGGATTAATGGGGGGTGGAAAGCTTATTTTGGTTTTGAAAATAATTGTAAAACAACAAACCTCGTAATGTGGGATAAAAATAAGTTCCTCTTTGAAACTTTAGTCACTCTTGTTACCTTATATGGCTGTGAGGTTTGGGGTTGCAGCATCTCTACAGAATCATGGAGAAAGATTGAGCAAATCCAGAAGCATTTTATAACTTATAACCTGAAAATTAAAAGTAATACACCCTATCTTATTCTCCTTATAAAAGCAGGTCTTTCCCCTATTGAGAGCCTAGCTATGATTAGATTTCTGTTGTACAAGCACAAACTCAATAACATAAAAGATCATAGACTTCCTAAGCTAGCTTTAAATTCCAGCCAAAACCACCTAAGGCTCAATCGGGGGTGGCATAAAGACACAAGGGCCTGGTTAAACTATTAGGAGATCAACGAGAATGATGCATTGCAAAACATTAATAACATTAACAATATTGTTACTTCTAAGTTCAAAGAAAAAATGTGGTGTGAGAAAGATTTAGCGACTAAAAGAAAATTAAGTTATTATAAGAAGGTCATCAACCCCACCCTAGAAGATCAAAAGTATATCTCTATTTTAACTAGCTCAAAGAAGAAAATTAATATAGCAAAGATTAGAACGAATTCTCATGAGCTCCATAGTGAAACAGGGTGTTGGGCAGTCCCTAAAACACCATGGATGGAAAGGATCTGCCATATATGTGAGAATAGGAACGTCGAGGATGAAAACCACTTCCTTTTAGAGTGCCCCGCGTACAACCACATTAGATCTCAGTGTCACAATCTTTGTTACAATACTGACCTTCCTAGCCTTTTACAATGTCAAAATTATAGTGAGCTTAGGTGGCTTCTCTGCAAGCTTTTTGAGCATAGGAATAAAATCTTAAATCAAAATAAATAATTTGTTTCTTTAGATCAGACAGACCAATGTTTGGTCTCAGTGGACATTAACCATCATCATCATCAAAAAATTTATAAATTATATAATTAATATAATTTTAATTTAATCTTTTATTTTTTTATGTGTAACTATGTCTTGATTCTCGGGCCATGACTCCAATATGATTTCCAGTTAAACAAAGATTATTGTATTGTGTTTTCAATGATCAACCTATTTCAATCCATTTTCTTGGATATACTAGCTTTAGTGACCACTTTGAATGCTTCGTCGTGTAACCTTTCTCATGGAGATACGAGAAACATCCCTATGGATATACCAACTTTAGCTACCACTTTGAATCTTTGTTGTGTCATCTTTCTCATAAGTTGTGGACATGGAGATAGGAGAGACATATCCCTATGGTTAAATTTAATTGATTTATTATTTAAATGATACATCAAAGGTATAGTTAAGTATATTAAATTTTAATATAAAATAATTTAATAGATAAATAAATTTTATGTAATAATATTTATAAATTAGTTATTATTATATAATAATGATAAGTGTTTTTGGTTAAAGATTATATATCAATATATAATTTCAAAAATATATTAATTAATAATGAATAATAATTATTTTCCCTTAAAAAACATAAATACTCATTTGTGTTATACTTTTTGTTTAAATATTTTGAGTGAATTGTGGTTAAGTATAATATTTTTGGTTATTTTTTAATATGTGACACTGTTGATTTTAGAAGTGATATTTAAAGGATATAGAGAAAATGTAAAAGCTTTGTAAACAATTTTGAAGTTGGTAATACAAAAATGTTTATATATTTTTTTAAAGGTGTATGTGAAAAAGTATAAGTGAAACAACAATTTCCATATTAAAAATAAGTAAATTAATGGCCACGTAATAAAACACAATAAAAAAAAGAAAATGTGTAAACATAATAAAAAATAATATGTCTCAAGTATCTCTAAAAATCCACGTAAAGAAACATACTTTAAATAAAGTTGGTATAACAAAGTTAAATGTTACTTACATGGTAAGGAAAAGTAACTAAAAAGGAAAATTTTACAAGTACTTTTAAAAGTGATAATTGGAAATGATATTTAAAGAAAAGAGAGAAATAAATTTACTTCTAAAGTGATATTTAATTAAAAAAGACATAAATATGTATATTGGAATCGAGGTTGAGATCCAAGCTTTCTACAAAGTATTTCCACACACAAAATGCAATGTTGTTTTTCTCAAAACGCAATGGAAGTGCAAAATCCATTTATCTAGTTGATGAACAAATGAGGGATTAGAGAAGGAACAATAAGTTTTTTTACTTGGATAATTCCGATCCATTACTTGCTAATAATTTAGAGCACTTGTAAGAAACACAAACTCGAAACCAAATTCAAACGTATATTAAGAATTGATGTCAAAGAATAATGTACACAATGTACATATAAATACATAATGAAACCGTTGATTCCATTTTTGGGTCTTCTTGGACTCTAATAACCACTCACCATAACGCAAACTAACCCAACCTTAATCCTGATGATTAGTTGTCTAACATTCTCCCCTTAATCTGAAGGGATGTACCAAAGTCCATGAATGAGAGCTCAAAATGCAAAAATGAATCTAAGCCAAGAGTTAAATGTCTCTCAGAAATCGTTTTTAAGGATGACCACAAACCAAGGATGGTGGTTTTTAAGAGAAAACCATAAACGATACCTATGTATGGAACCTTCATAGCAATTCTCAGTCAAAAATGTCAACTCTGGAACCATCAATGTAGTTCTTTAGACAAGTCTGAATCTGGAAGTGCTCGTTCACAAACAACTCATTTAGCAAAATTTGAAATCTCTCTATCTACAACTCTGGCTCTAACTGGTACAAGTTGTGGTTCAGGCTCACTTGTGGATCTTTGAATCAGGCCCGCTGTCTAGTCAATTTAACGTCTTAAATTGCTCTACATAAATTATCAATCCGGGTATCGTAAACTGATGAAGTGTGGTGCACTATATGTGCTTAGTTAACCTCTTTCTTACTTCGTTGTTTTATAAAGTTATAATGTTCAACTCTTCCTAACCCTCTGCTTCCAACATATAGTACTATGTTAAGCACGATTAAGAAGTAGTCAGAAATAAGTCCAAAAAGTAATCAAGCTCTAAGGTGACAAGGAAGAAAAACCACTTTAAAGACCAGTTATAATGTTCAACTCTTCCTAACTCTCTGCTTCCAACATATAGTACTATGTGAAACACGATTAAGAAGTAGTTAGAAATAAGTCTAGAAAGTAATCAAACTTTAAACTTGCAAAGAAAGAGCTTGAAAGAAATAACTTGAAATGAAACTGAAAGCAAAGCATAAAAACCACTTTCTAATGGCACTAGACACCATTCATGCTGCTGCAAATAAAAAGGTAAGAAAATCACTTTAAAAACCAATGATAATGTTTATCTCTTCCTAACTCTCTGCTTCCAACATATGGTACTATGTAAAACACGATTAGGAAGTAGCTAGAGATGAGTTTAAAAAGTGATCAAAAATGAGAAAAATCCACTTTAAAGACTAGTTATAATATTCAGCTCTTTCTAACTATCTGCTTCTAACATATGGTACTATGTAAAGCACGATTAGAAAGTAGTTAAAGATTAGTCTAAAAAGTACTCAAAGCCAGCTGTAATTTATTAGTATTCTGATCTCTAAAAGATAAACAATTTATGATAAAGAGACCATCAATATGTTAACATACAACTTTGAGAAACTAAACTAGAAGTAAGCTAGAAAATCAAAGTAAAGGCAGCAACTTTGAATCTGTCAACTGAAAATACCATCAGATATAAAGCAAATACAACAAAGACACACAATCCCGGGAGAAAATAAAATGCAGTAATTCAAACTGTACAAGGCAGGGGCCCCCTACTACCTATGAAATCAAAGCAAAATTAAACACACTTGCATGAATGAAAATCTAATCTACCTTACATTCTACAAAGCAATATTTACAAAATGAAATCTAATCTACTTACATCCTAATATGCTCCATGACATCTACTTCACATCTCCTTCCATGTTGAGAACATCAAAGCTTTATTCAATTTCTTCAAAAGTGCAAAGTACAACAAAGCTCTCCAAAGCTTTCAAAAGCCATGGGACTAACAAACTAAAAGGACTAAGAAAAGACTAAAGGAAAGACTAGCAAATGAAGGAGAGAGATCTCCTATTTATACAAAAAGATGAGAGCCATCTCATTAATGATAGTCCATGAATCTCTCCCTCTACCTCTAGAGTCCTAATCAAAATAGGAACTGATAAGACACATGTCTTTTTAGAGTTACAATACAATTAGGAGATGTGACACATATCCTCATGATCCCATGATTCTTTCCAACCAAATTCGAATTTGGCCTTGGGGTGCCACATAAGGGTCTTCTAGAAGTCTCCTTTCAACCTACACATGTCAACAAACTCAACCCATTTGTTAGGTATAAGCATATGCACATTATTTTCTAATGTTTAACCACAAATTCACAAAAAAGGCTTAGAAATAATAAATATTGGAAAAAACATAAAGGTGGCCCAATGATAATGAAAGTGGGATGAATGTGGTGACATAGTAGTGAAATGGAGGTGAAATGGAGGTGATATAATGGACATAATAGTGAAAGTGTAATGCAAATAAATGACATTTTCAAGACTCAACATACCCCCCAACTGAAGCTATTGCATGTCCTCATGCAATATATATTACATTAACTCTTTTGATCCTTGAGCTTTGGCTTAACTTTGCATGATATCATTTGATAACTTCATATTTCTGCAAAGTGTTTCACTTGAATTGCAACATGGTTGGTTCTTGTGTTACAACCATTTTTTTTTTTTTTTTTTTTTTTTTTTTTTTTGATCTTTGAACTTTGCATAATGATATTTTGATTATTGTTGCAAAGTATATCTTTATTGGATTGCATGATGGTTGGTTCTTGTGTGACAACCATGATTTTGTTTGTATCCAATTTATTTTTTAAGCACTTTTTCAAAAGCCATTGTATGCTCATAATAGCAATGTAATATTTAATATATGTTGGAAGTATGTGAGCTCTTGAATATGATATGGACATGGCAAGATATGAATATGAATGTATTCCCCCCCCCCAACTGATGGTATTGGCAATTTTATGAAATGAGGAAGAGAAATGTTTTTCCAACAATTATCATTCTAGCTTTTTATGGAATTCTATGGTTAAAAGTTAGAAAATTCTGTACCTTCACTTACCCTTTGGAATGGATGAGTTGTATGTGTGGTGGCTGAAAACTTCTGATCATATTCTTCTTTAGTGGCTGAACAAGAGGAGTCATGGATAGAGAGATAAGATGATTTTTTATTGCTTCTACTAAAACTTGCTGAATCTGCTCCAAAATGCTGAAAATAATAGTCTTCATGTCTTCAAAACTCATTGGCACAATTCCTACTATGTGAAAAGATGTTCTGATGTCGAACATAGTAGGAAATTGTTGGCTTAGTGGCCATTAATGGATGCCACTAGTCAACACGAGAACTCTCACCATTGATGACAATGAGAGTCAAGATGCCCAAACACATCTTGCTAGGTACGAATGAATTTGTTGATGTCGAGTCACCTAGAAGATCTAATGAACAAGGGACATTAATGTATTCCCATTGTTTGTCAGCATGAGGACTTGCCATTAAGGCATGCAAGCCTCAAGGTGTTTTTACAAAGAACTTAGACTCAAAGGACTATGGACTCAATAATTTGCATTGAAGCAGGGTTTATTTGCAGAATGAAAATGACAAGGAATGGAAGGTGAAAATGGAAGATGGCAATGGAGAGTAGAAATGACAATGGGCAATAAGCATATGAATGAGCCTCTTGCTTTTATTTGTGGGTTATGAATGGACAAAAAGAGATGGAAAATGTATGTGAATGTAAATGGAAAATATGGAGGAAAATGAGGTGAATGGTTTATTATGAAGTATGGATGTGATGGAGACAATAGTATCTGAAGGTTTTTCAAGTGTTTGGATCTGATTTTGCATCAGCATATTTCCTCTTTGTTGTTGATCATCTTCTTATGAAACAAATTGGTCTCTTAGAGAGACACCATTCCCTTGTAGTCATTTGTCATTCCTCCTGGAACCTGCAAAAAAACTAATACTTCTTCTGCAATGGAATGTAAGATTATCAAAGGAGAGAGACGATCAATCTCTCTAGTTATGATATTTACACACAAAACTAAGAATTTGTATTAATGAAACAAGTTCTCAAAGGAAAAATCAAAAGAATTTATACCTGCTTTGGAATTAGTGCCTCAAGTTGATGTTGCTTCTTTTCAGCAATTTATTTCATTATTTGCCATTTCAAACTCTAATGATATATTTCTCATTGTATAGATCTTGTTGAGATCTTTCCAATGGTACTTAAATCATCAAAATCTGATTTTGTATGAAAAAGATAAGCTGATTTGAACAATGAAGTTTTTCTGGCTGCGGAATTGGACTTTAGCTGCGGAATGTACACAGTTCTGTAGCTAAAAATCTTGGATACAAAGTTAGCCATTTATCTTTCATTATCAGTCCAAAATTAATCAATACCTTCAGAAAAATGAGAAAATAACTTGTTCATTTCATTGATTCAAAATTATTATTTTTTCTTGACATGCAGCGACTCAGTGTGGCGACTCAGTGTGGCGACTCAATGTGGCGACTTTGTGATAACACACAATTTGACTTCCCTTTGACCGGGGTCTTTTTCATCAAATTTGACTGAATGAATAGGACACCATCCATGTACTGACACTTCCCTAGCTACCCATGTGACTTGTTTTGCCTGATGACACCTGCAACCTAGAGTTTAACAAAACAGCTGCGGAATCTGTGATTGGCTGCGGAAACGCTGTATTGGCTGCGGAAAGTGCAGAGTGTAGAAAGTATTGTGAAATAGAGTGGTTGTGTGTGTGGAAGAGAAAAAATGTACCCCTCATCCCACGGGACTCCTGGGAAGACACTGCCAACCGCCATACAATTTAATCAGTTCCAAAATTGTTACAATCCATTCCTACTTTTATATATCTTTGATGCATAAGACAATAGAATGGTTGCCAATCAAAAATTTGCCGGATTCTGTTCTTAAATTCTTCAAGATTGTCATTGTCCAATTACAGAACTTCTGCCAACACTGCATTCTAGCTATTACCCAAACAATTTCTTCATTCACTTCATCCCACAAAACTTCAACCTTGGTACCGTATGAAAGAATACAGAAATCTCTGTCTTTACGCAATGCCTTATGATACTGAATGTTTGAAGGTGTTGTGAGTCAAGACACGTCCACGTGAAAATCAATTCATATCTAGGAGTTTCAATCGCTGATCAGAAAGATTCAATTTATAAATTGCTCCACTTTAGTTCCATTTCTTCCCAACATTTAACCGGCAGCGACTTCATGGGATTTAATGACAGAGAGTCGTGTTCAATTGAAACACGTCTCTAAACAGGTGTAAAGTCGTGTAATTGGTTGTATATGCTAGCATGTAATTGATCCCCATTAGAACTCCTTCCCTCAGGCACGCGGAGTTAATCAATTAATCAAACTATCAGTTAATAACTCACGTTTTTCTTCACGCGGTGGCAAAAAAGAGGCTCCAAAGAACCAAAGATTTCTCCCAGACCGCCACGAATTTTCTCAAACGGTTTCTGGGTTATCTAATTAACCCGCCTGGAAAAAAAACCCATGTTTTAGTTTTTTGAAATTCGTCTCTGTTTGGGAGAATCGAAGGTGTGAAGTTTGACGTTTTTTCTGTGTTTACGTTTTTTTTTCTGAGTTTTACTGTTCTGAATTGTTGCCTTCGGTCTTTCTTGTTTGATCTACTGTTTTGCAGGTGTGTTTTATTTGCTGAACCTCACGCCACGCAGCACTATCGATATCAAAAGTCCAAAAATTCAGAGCATCCACAATCACGCCTTCAAGGATATCTCACAGGCTTCATTATTTGAATTACGTGGAATATTCTGTACAGAACCATTCCGAATTCCATTTGCTGGGACGGTGGATATATGTTGCTTTGACAAAACTGGCATTCTTATAACAGATGGAATTTCGAGGAATTGTTGGTCTTGATGGCAGTTTGAATTTAGAAACAGACATGAATAATGTGCCAGAGCGTACTTTGGAAGTTTTGTCTGTGTGCCATGCTCTGGTGTTTGTAAATAACAAACTGGTTGGTGACCCTCTAGAAAAGGCAGTACTCAAAGGAATTGATTGGATATATTCTTCTGATGAAAAAGCAATGCCTCGGAAGGGTAATGGACAACCTGTGCAGATATTGCAAAGGCATCATTTTGCATCTCACTTGAAACGAATGGCTGTTGTAGCACGAATTCAAGAAGAATTTTTTTCCTTTTGTAATGATCATTTTCTGCTAAATTTTTTTTTTTTTTTGTATACACAACAAACAAACCAAAAAACACATGTATAGGGATAAACAATATGCAATGTTGTTGCATACCGCTGCTCTCTCTCTAATTTTAGAGCCCACACAGAGATGAAATTGATTTGATGCTGCTGTTTGCAAGAGACATGAAAAAAACTAAAGGGGACGTAATGCTTTTGCAGGTTCGTTTTAAGGCCAAAGCTTGATCAGGGAGGCAGATTTTTTTAATTGAAGCCACAACGAAAACTAGGAATGGAGATAGCCATAGATTGTTTTTCTTTTTTTTTTCTTCTCTGAAATTGTAAAATTTTATAAAAAGGATTAATGATTTTCAATTTCAGGCAGCAAATACTTCAAGAAAAACATGCTAAAAACAAGACTTTGACTGAGGTCCTAGGCTGATTTTTCACCGATCTGAGATGGGTGACTAGGATAGGATCCATGTCGGGACAATTCTGGAGATGCCCATGTGGTCGGTTTTTTCATTAGATGCATGTAACCTGCTAAACCTTGAAACCGCTGCGAAATTGTCAGCTAGCTGCGGAATTGTCAGATAGCTGCGGAATCAAGGCAGTTTCCGCAGCTAAGTTGCAAAACCTTATTTGAACAAGATACAGTGTTTTGAAGACCACTACAAAGCATAACCAGACAATTTTGGACAATTTGAACCTATCAAAGCAGTTGAGTTTCATTTTTTCATTTTTTTTCATTTTTTTTTTTTTTTGAATCAATTGAAATGTTTGAAGTTTATTTTGTCTCCTATTTTTTTTTTTTTTTAACAATTCTTTTTCTGATCCTCCAGATCACACAGAGTGCAGGAGGAGAGCATACTCAAGAATTATTATTTTGTCTTTTTTTACTTAACAATCATTTTTCTGATCCTCCGGATCACACAAAGTGCAAGAGGAGAGCATACTAAAGGATTATTAATTTTTTTTCAGATGTAAGAAATAAGGTCTCCTAATTACACTTCCCCGGCAACGGCGCCAAAATGTCTAGTCAATTTAACGTCTTCAATTGCTCTACATAAATTATCAATACGGGTATCGTAAACTGATGAAGTGTGGTGCACTATATGTGCTTAGTTAACCTCTTTCTTACTTCGTTGTTTTATAAAGTTATAATGTTCAACTCTTCCTAACCCTCTGCTTCCAACATATAGTACTATGTTAAGCACGATTAAGAAGTAGTCAGAAATAAGTCCAAAAAGTAATCAAGCTCTAAGGTGACAAGGAAGAAAAACCACTTTAAAGACCAGTTATAATGTTCAACTCTTCCTAACTCTCTGCTTCCAACATATAGTACTATGTGAAACACGATTAAGAAGTAGTTAGAAATAAGTCTAGAAAGTAATCAAACTTTAAACTTGCAAAGAAAGAGCTTGAAAGAAATAACTTGAAATGAAACTGAAAGCAAAGCATAAAAACCACTTTCTAATGGCACTAGACACCATTCATGCTGCTGCAAATAAAAAGGTAAGAAAATCACTTTAAAAACCAATGATAATGTTTATCTCTTCCTAACTCTCTGCTTCCAACATATGGTACTATGTAAAACACGATTAGGAAGTAGCTAGAGATGAGTTTAAAAAGTGATCAAAAATGAGAAAAATCCACTTTAAAGACTAGTTATAATATTCAGCTCTTTCTAACTCTCTGCTTCTAACATATGGTACTATGTAAAGCACGATTAGAAAGTAGTTAAAGATTAGTCTAAAAAGTACTCAAAGCCAGCTGTAATTTATTAGTATTCTGATCTCTAAAAGATAAACAATTTATGATAAAGAGACCATCAATATGTTAACATACAACTTTGATAAACTAAACTAGAAGTAAGCTAGAAAATCAAAGTAAAGGCAGCAACTTTGAATCTGTCAACTGAAAATACCATCAGATATAAAGCAAATACAACAAAGACACACAATCTCGGGAGAAAATAAAATGCAGTAATTCAAACTGTACAAGGCAGGGGCCCCCTACTACCTATGAAATCAAAGCAAAATTAAACACACTTGCATGAATGAAAATCTAATCTACCTTACATTCTACAAAGCAATATTTACAAAATGAAATCTAATCTACTTACATCCTAATATGCTCCATGACATCTACTTCACATCTCCTTCCATGTTGAGAACATCAAAGCTTTATTCAATTTCTTCAAAAGTGCAAAGTACAACAAAGCTCTCCAAAGCTTTCAAAAGCCATGGGACTAACAAACTAAAAGGACTAAGAAAATACTAAAGGAAAGACTAGCAAATGAAGGAGAGAGATCTCCTATTTATACAAAAAGATGAGAGCCATCTCATTAATGATAGTCCATGAATCTCTCCCTCTACCTCTAGAGTCCTAATCAAAATAGGAACTGATAAGACACGTCTTTTTAGAGTTACAATACAATTAGGAGATGTGACACATATCCTCATGATCCCATGATTCTTTCCAACCAAATTCGAATTTGGCCTTGGGGTGCCACATAAGGGTCTTCTAGAAGTCTCCTTTCAACCTACACATGTCAACAAACTCAACCCATTTGTTAGGTATAAGCATATGCACATTATTTTCTAATGTTTAACCACAAATTCACAAAAAAGGCTTAGAAATAATAAATATTGGAAAAAACATAAAGGTGGCCCAATGATAATGAAAGTGGGATGAATGTGGTGACATAGTAGTGAAATGGAGGTGATATAATGGACATAATAGTGAAAGTGTAATGCAAATAAATGACATTTTCAAGACTCAACACCCGCCTCGCTTGACAAATCTTCGAACATGTAGCAGACCAACTCAAGTCCATCAATTCCTCCTTGTCGGATACAGGGTGAGAAGATGAAGTATTCTTCATCATTGCAAGGTTGGTCAATACTTTCAAACGTATCTTGTGGTATGACCTATAAAACTTCTTGGTTGTTTTGGACCAATCCCTAGAATTATTCCATCCAAAATTTAGTTCTTTCTTGCAGTAGTCTTCTTTCGGGAACATTTGTTTGAATGGTGATTGTGCTTTCCACAATGCTCACATGGGTAAAGATCAAAACACCGATCTTTCACATGTCCAACTCTGTCACAATGTTGGCACCGATCAATTTGTTCTAGAACAACACCATCCAAAAATCCAGCACTACGAAATCGTACAGGTTTAGAAAAATCAGGCACATAAAAAGAAAAATATTTATCGTATCCAACATCAGTTTTGTTTTTGTTATGTGTAATTTCTTCCTAAGGTCTTATAACAAGTTTCACATCAGTTCTTTTAACTGCATCCAAATTTTCTCTTGAAATAGCTTCATTACTCTTCGACTTTTGTTTGGAATTAGGATTGTCTCGCTGTACTTGAGACTCAATCTAAAGAAATTCATTTGTCTCCAATGCATCATGTAAATGGACTTTGATACCAACAAGATTTACTTCGCTGACATTTACATTTTCATCAACAGTAATGATATTGTTTATGATTTCTAATACATTTTTAATTTGAGCCATTTTACTCAATATCGGGTGTCAGGTTTAACCGATAATGCACATGTTTTACAATGTAAAATGAAAACAAAAATTCACAACATAAGAAATAGTGACATGCTCCAACAAAAAGGTCTTCTTCTTGCTGCCCAACCAGTGTAGTGAGTATCACAACCTTCAAATCAACTTCCTTTTTGTTTTATTAAAATAAGATTATCGAGCCCAAGGATTTGAACTTGTGACCTCTAACCTACCAAATATAACTATATGAATTGTTCAAACCACAACGTCCTTTTCTTCTCTTGATTTTATATTCATAAATTCTATAACTTAAATTTAAACAAATTAAAATCAAAGCTCAATCAAAAATTGATGTCAACTTCTTGTTTATCGGCTACATTCTAATTGCGAAAACTATCAAATTTTCGGTCTAAGAAGAATATCTTCTGAAATCCAGTGGGCAGGAGATAGTTGAATGACCAAAAACGTAGAGCAAAGTATAACTCTTCAATTTAATATCTCCTTCGCACTATAATTACCATCACACATAAAAAAACCACCGAAGTCTTAAACTTTGTCACACCAAATGGGAATAGATATGGCGGATAATAGTTGAACGATCTAGATATCGGCATTTGAGGATTAAGGATCAATATGCACTGAGGATTTTAAACTTTCATGATTGTTAAATATTTACTAAAATTCTGCATTCTCGAGGACATGACATTTGTCCACAAAAAAATGTTATGTGGGATTCTTCAAGCCGTTAAAGAACCTTTCCCTCTGTAAACTCCACATTCCTAATAGTCGTCGATCTATTATCAAAAATAGACTTGAACCATGGGTCCATCTTATTTACTTCATGTAATCAAGGTTGAGAAGGATGATTGGTCAGCTGAAAAAAAATAAATAGTTTTTTTTATTTGATTCAAGTTTAAGGCATGGACGATGGAACGCAGGGAGGACAATCGTGCTTGGAGAATATGTATGGATAGCTAACTGTTGCATGATTAAAACCTGATGTAAATCTTGAAAGAATCAACAGATGGGGACGACGTGTAAATGAGCAATGACAAAATGAACATATATGGGACAGTGCCATGGGAATATACCATATTATAAGTTTCTAATGTTCCCAACAAAAGCGTCTTTATCCCCGGATGCGGGTGACAGCTTGGATGGGACGCGCGTTTAAATGCGGCCACATGCCAGCCATGCGCCGTCGCAAGGGAAACACATGGGCGCAGGCCTGTCTTTGGCCGCGCGGGAATGAAATGTTTGTTATTCTCCAGAAGCGCTTAAATGCTCTGTCCGGCACTTCAGCTCGCATGGAGGTCGCAGTAATGGCGGACGGGTTTCGAGGTGGAGGCAGCTATGTCAAAAGCAATGGTGGGTTGGATCTCACTGCGCCGGTTCATGGTATGTTCATGGTTCTTCCCCAGGGTATGTTTATGCAACCCCTGGAGCTGCGAGCAGCTCCAAGAGGCTATCTTTCCGTCTGGGCCAATTCACCGTCGGTTTGTGGTATCCCCTGGTCTGGTTTGATCCTCAATTACGCGCTGTGTATTTTCCATTTGGACCCTGCAATTATGGTCAGGCCTCGACAACGTATGCTCAGCCGTCGCGGCACCTCCCGTGGGGGGTCTTCACGCCCTCCTGCAGATGCTTCCTATCCCCATTGCTGCCATTGCAATTGTCATCGTTCCCTTGATGCCAACCCCCTTCAGTCCAGTCAATTCCTGGACTCAAGCGCTCCTGATTCTGCTTCCTCGCCCGCCTTCGGCTCTGCCATTTTCAATTTCAATAGTTCTTTGAACTGCCCCCGGATCAGTGCCCATGTCTCGGTTCTCTTCATCGAAGCCTCCCAGGACGGCAGCGACTCTCAAGATGATCGGGGGAAGCAGCCAGCTGACGGCTCAGAGACAGTCATGAAAACGCCTGCGGCTACACCAGAGGATGTCTCAAATCGCCCTCTGGCTCAGAAGGAGATGATCAGCAAAGGCGAAGACGTCAACATGGAAACTGCTCCCACTGCAGCGGAGGTGGAGGAATACGGGTGGTGCCGGGTGGTTGAGGAGGAACCGGACGAATAGCGGCGCCATCGTTCCAGGTCTCTGCGGCACTTCTGTTCAGCCTTTCGGCCTCTCCCGCTGCTTTGATTATATTTTGGTCTCAAGTTTTTGTTATGTCGGCAAACTGTCTTTGTGTGGGTCTTGGGTACCGGGATCTTGTTCTATGGTTGGGATGTGTCTGTTTTCCCCTGCGCGGGATTATTCTGATGTTCTGTTGGCGCCCCTGCGAGGGCTGGTTTATTTTTGGTCTGGTTAAGTCCTCGGACACTGCAGTCTCAGTTGTTCCAAGCTGCCATTACAGGCAACTGGTTCTTTCTGTCTTGAAATGATGTAACTGAATTATGTTTATGTATATAATAGATTAGTTTTAACTAGAAAAAAAAACAAAAACAAAAACAAAGACAAAAGCGTCTTTATGGTTGCATAGCTTCACGAGATTTTATTTAATAAACTAATATTATTATACCTCGGTTCACTTATGTCGCTCAAACAATGTTTTTTGAGACTTCGATGCACATTTCGGCTTGCCTATGGACTTAGCAATTTCTAAAAGCTCCATATCAATAATGTTCAACTCTTAAATTTCAATGTGCTTATAAATGTTCACAAACTTACAGATTTTTTTGACATCGATGAAGAGGATTGTCGCCTCCATTTCTCCAACTCATCTGCTAACAATGCTTTCACCAAAACTATGGTGATTTCATGGATTCAATACAGTTCCATGTTGTTATTCCAATCCAGCCTTGTGACTAAACTCCTCGGCCCTCTATGTCTCTTCAAGTGATGACCTTCTGTGATAGTTGTGGCGACAATGGATTTCGGTGGTGGTGTTAAAACTTCAACGACGACCCTCATCTACAAGATTGTGGCTATCCACATGAAAGGTAAACCTTGTTTCTCTTCTACAACAATTTTTGAATCTGGATCTTGTGCTCTAACACTAGCTCTCATCTCCTTCAACAATTCTTTAAGATCTTTAGATTCTACCGCGCGTGCAATAAGATGGCCTCTATGATACTCATGAATCTATTTCAGACAATCATATGCTCGGAAGACATTCTACTTGCTCATGTGTTGACCTCCAAGAGCGACGATTTCTTAAAAGCGTGGAGTTTTAATAAGAAACAAGAACTTCACGAATTTTCACTTGCCACAATACTATTCAAAATCACTTCTTGATAACTGTCGCATTGTGGGTTCTCAATATATAAATCACGACCAACTATAAACATGACCCATGGGTCCTTTTTGTTGAAGGAAATGTAACTAGGTTCGGTCTTCATAAATGTACTTTTGATATTTGTACTTATTCAAGAAAAGAAATATTATTTTTATAATATATGTCAATGACTTTCTTGCTCATTGAAATAGGTATAGCACATGTTAAGTGCTATAGGTGAGTCAAATAGTCAAAAGGAAATGTTGAAGACCTTAAGTGCATGTTACACCATGTATTAGGGTCAAGAGAATACCTCCGAACAAAGTCAAGTCCCCTCCTATGCAAAGGCACCATCAAAGAAGCTCCCTCAAGCATGTTACACCACCAAAGAATCCATCCAAAGCAAACACAAGAAGTCGGCCTACAAACTCTCCTCAAGTCGGCCTTCTAGTCTGCCTAAAATGAGGGATAGTCCTCTATATATAGAGGTTGTCCATTCCACCAAAACGCACTCACCTACCACTAAAATAAGTGCAGCAAGTGAGCAAGTAAAGGGTGAAAAAGAGATGAGAAAGGGAGCCTCTAGTGCACCATCGAAGGAAGGAAGAACATTGAATCTTAAAGGATTGTTTCTAGGGAAATCTACAGTCACACATGCGAGGACAGGGAAGGTTGCCTATGGTCATAACAACAGAAACCCACAGTTGGCATATCTCTCTAATTGGGCTAGGAAACTAGACCTATAAGGTCTCCCAATCAAGCGAAGGAGAAGGACACTCAAGTGAAGGAAGAAAAGAGCTTACCATATCAAGGAAATCACCACACGTGCAGAAATCTAGGGCTGCAGGACAGTCATATCAAGTCTGCACCTACACCTTGAAGAAAGAGCTCATTTGGTCAAGTAGAAGAAAGGGATCATCACAAGAAAAGGGACTTATCAAAAGGTGTCTCTTCTAGAGCAAGTGCAACAAGGTCTATCAACAATTGAGAGAAGAACGAAGTGCGAGAAGAAGGAGGTTGAAGTGCCGGAAGGAGGAAGTGTCGAAGAAACAAAGTGTCAAAAGCACTTGACTTGTGCTTGGAGGATATTCAAGTGAGGGGTCTAGGGTTTGGCATTGATCAATAAGAATCTTCAATAAGAGAAACGTACTAAAGGGTTTTCCTCTCAAGAGAAGAGAGGTTTTGGCCCTGGCAGAGAGCCAACAAATTGTGTCCTTGTTCTTATGTTTTAGTAGCAATTTGATGAAGTACACACACATGCATTAATAAGAAAAAGAAGAAGATCAAGCTGACAAGAAAAAGTAAAAAGACTCCACAAATTGTTATCAAGTAATGAAGAATCGCACTACACCTATTTTCCCTTGATTCTTCAACATGGTATTAGAGCTAAGGTGACACATCAAGGAAAAGGCAACTCAAGAACACTCATCAAGGAAATACATCTACAATTTTGAAGCATCAAGCCAAATATGCTCAAGGAAAAGAAGGGTTATCACCTACCATTCATCAAGGAAGACTACATAGCAAGAAGAAGAGCCTTACATAAAGGCACCTACAAAGAAGAGCAGATCGAAGCAGGACCTACATCAAGCGACAAGTCATAAAGCAAGTCCACTTGGAGAAGGCAACTTGAAGAACATCAAGATCCTAGGAAGGCAAGCCATCAAGTCTTCAAGGAGAAAGAAAATCCACTACATCTCAAAATATATCAAGTATATGTCCCCTTCTGAATATACATCAATGTCTTTTTGCAAGGAAAGCAACAAATTGGTAGGTACCAATAACTTTCTTGCATGGAAGAAGACTAATTTACTTCTCAAGGAGAATGAACTCCTAGAACATGTCAAAGGGAATATCACTATCCCTGCTAAGGAACAAACTCAAGTCTTAGCTAAGTACAATAAGGATGAGACAAGAGCTCAAAGGATTCTAATAGAATCAATCAAAGACTCTGTCCTTCCTTATGTTTCCAAATTTGAAACATCAAAAGAAATTTATGATAAGATAGTAGAGCTATTCTCGGTATCCACAACTGGAGAAGTAATATCTCTAAGGAATGAATTGTACAAGATGAAGATAACAAAGGAAGGAATAGCTCCCTACTTCATGAAAATCTCTTAAATGAGAGATCAACTTCAAGAGCTTGGGGAAGTCATGTTTGACAAAGAGATGACAACTGCAGTACTCAATGCTCTACCTGAGGATTGGGGCAACTTCACATCAAGCATATATGCTAAAAAGGAACAAACCACACTCAGTGAAATGTGGTATCTATGCAATACAGAGGAAACCAGACTTAAAGAAAAGGAAGATGTGGGATCAAAGGAGCAAGCATTTGCTACCATAGCCAAGAGAAAGGGAAAATTTGGTAAATTTGGTCCACGAAGAACAAACAATAAAGACATGTCCAAAATCCAATGCTATGGATGTCAACGATATGGACACTACAAAAGGAATTGTCCTAATAAGAAGGACAACAACAACAAAAGAAAGAGGGAAGAATCTCACATGACTCAAGAGGTGAAAGAAGAAGAAAAGAAGCAAAAGAAGGAAGATCCTTCGGATCTCTACTATCAATAAGTCAAGCTCTTTACTTCAAGTCTTCTTTCAAAATTTTGAGTAGGATAGGAGCATGTAGGAATAAAATAAAATTGCATAGCTAGAAACATCTTCTAGAATCTAGAAACATGAAGTACATAGAATTCTAGATACTCATGTAGAAAGAGCATTTATAAATGAGAACAAAATGCATAGTTAAAAATATATTCTAGAATATAGGAGCATGATGGACATAGCTCAAGATATTCATGTAGAAGGAGCATACCTAGAATAGGACCTCATCCACTATGAAAGAAAATTGATCATGAATAAGAATCTTAGAAGACCTCCATCATCAAAAGGAAAGAAACATTTGCAGGGTAAGGGTCTTCAAGATCCTATGATGGAATCTTCAAAAGAAGATTCATGAATAAGAAGCAGATGTCTCATTGGAAATCCCATTCATGGGATTCAAGAAAAGGATGATATGCAGGGAAGCTAAGATGAAGCAAGAAGGGCCACACCAAGGACAACCAAATGATCAAAGGAGAATCAAGATGAGGTATGTATGCATCAAAGTTTAGTCATGTTATCATTTGTAAATTATTGAGTCATGGGAATAGTTCTATAACATGATCAAATATGAAAGAACCGCCTTCACCAAGGACATGCTCGAAGGCATGTACTACAATACAATGAAGGTCAACAAAAGAATATGCTCACATAAGGAAGTATAAGATTGTTGACTAACAAGCAAGAATAAATGTTGGCTAGTCCAGGAAGCAAGCAATGAAGAAGTGCTCCCACAAGAAGCATAAGATGGTTGATCTATCTATCTAAGAAGAAAATGAGCAAAGAGATCAAGCATGTGAAGAACACCATGATCACCGAGAATCACTATCTGACAAGATACTTTGAAGATATCTCTCGAAAGAAGGCGGGGCAACTCTGAAAAAGGAAGGAATGACCCTTGACACCGATGAAGGCCTTGGAGATATAAAAGATGAAAATAATTTATTCTACTCTACGAAGATGTCATGATGAAGAAGCCATCTATAAAAAGAAAAAGTAATGTCAGGATGAAGTCATGATGGGCTACTAGGTCGAAGCATGTAAACAAGCAAATACAATGAAGCGTCCATGAAAAGAGTATTCCAAATCATGGACGGATGACAAAGGAGTAGCCAGATGACAAGAAAATCTGATGTATTGCAAGAAAGCCACTTTCCACGAAGGAAGCAATGACATGACAAACCAAGAAGGAAAGTTATCAATGGATGTGATCAATGGATGGTGCCCTACCTAGAAGAAGTTCGAACAAAGACTTCATGACATCAAAGAAAGGAAATAGATCAAGTAGATGAGGGACCCACAAAGAAGAAGTTGTTGATGAATGAAAGAGTCCCTAGTTAAGAGGGAGCTTTGATCAAGATGGAGTTTTGGATCATCCCTGATTACAAAGGAGTGACAATTGTGTTTTTCCATTTCATGGGTCATGCACTAGACCAGGACTAACAGCTGTAAGTCTAGATGAAGGCCATGAATGGAAATATAGACACAAGATAGACACAACATTCTTGTCTTCACTTGGGAAGAAAGAATGGGAGGATTAGGTAATCATCTGGCATCTGATACTCTTTGAGGATGTGTAGGGCATCCGAAACATGAGTAGGCAAGAGGACCGATATTCTTCAAGGGTTTGGAACCCAAGATAAGAATAGTCCTAGAAGGTCACACTCAGTGAACACCCGGGTGGGTATGTACCTTGAGAGACAATGATGAAGGTGTCTATAAATCATTGGTCTCGCCAACATTGTAGCTCATGATCTCATGAAGAGATGGATTTGTTATTCAAGGCCTTGCTCTACGACAATGTTGATTGATATGATGTTATAACAGATGGATTGCAGATCCAGTTTCTCTTATGTGAATTCTTCATAAATTGATAATAACCAAACACCATGTAATATTGTATGAATACCTCCCTAGTTAAGAGGGAGTGTTGAGCAGATCTCCCTGTGATCTCGGATGGATAGCAGCGTAATGGAGCTCGGATGTCTCTCTCTTTGAGGATTTCGGATGGGTAGCCTAGTGCAGTAACACTGTCTCGGTGTTGAGAAGAGGCCAATGTTAAGAAGATAAGAAAACTATATTTTGAATCAAGGATCCAGTGCCAACCTCGCTCAAGTCACAGTCTCAATGATGCTGCAATTCGGACATGCTTACAGTACAGTGATATTATAGTTATGAATTTCGAATTTCTATATCGGTGAAGATCTCTAGTGATGTAGCCTCAGCAATGGAAGAAGAATCTAGAAGACAAAAGCATAAGAGGACTCGTGTCTTGGTCTTGAAGTGGCTAATAGGTCAAGGGTCTTGGTCTTGGTATTCATCAATTGGAATCTCTATAAGAAGAATTTGTGTGGGTTTTCCTCTCAAAGAGTGAAAGGTTTTGGCCCTAGCTAATAGCCTACATTCTGTGTCTCTTGCCCATTTATGTTCATGCATTGGTTATTGTTTGATGACAAAAACACTAATAATCCAAGAAGAAGAAGATTCTAACCTAATGAAGTAAAAAACATTCACAAGTAGTTACTAATCTAAGTGAAATCACCTGATGCTAATGCCCTAGATTTCTCAACACTAGGGAGGTGCCCCATAACATCAATGAATCATTGAGAAGTGAAACATTCTCTACAAGATTGAGGTCCAATGGAAGATCTGACTAATCCTCCCCTGTAAAGACCAACTCATTCATAATGGTAGCTAAGTTTTCAAGCCCAATGCCAGGGTCCCATGTTAATCTCAAATAGAAATTGTCATGTGTTGTTGCACCACTGTGGTCATAATATTGTTGTCACTGGTGAAGTATTGCTAATTGTTGGAGCCCATTTGTGCCTCATCTATGATCCATTTATGCAACCAATAGATAGGCACCATGTTTCATGAATCAATCTTACACATGCTAAACTGCCCTGCTCCTGCCAAATCACACAGTGGACTTTGTTATCCTGTCTCTTGATGATGTACCCAAATATTGCCTAGAGCCTACACGCCCTCCCATAAAAGAGGTCTACCATCCATTGTGCCTCATGCTCATACAATGTCTCAAAATGTCATGTCGAAGGTGTGTCATGCAGCTCCCTCATGATCATCTACCCAAGTGCATAATCAGGGGTGAAACATATGTTGCCCCTACAATAGGTCACGCCATCCCTAACATATATTTGTCAACTTGTGCACCGACCATATGCCTCAAATGGGAAGTCGCTCTCCTATACACGATGTGCTATGTCTCATCCTGTTATCTCAAGTGACCCCATGTGCCCTGTTATAAGTGATGAGAGCATGATCATGAACCCATACGAACACCCAAGGGAAATCTTGTGAGTCTCCTGCTTTCTGACTCTAATCAAGTGATGCTTCAATCGAAGATCATTATTCGAGGAGTACAATGCTCCATGACGCTCATCCATCCACTCATCAATCCTAGGTAAGCTAGACCCAATGGTATGCTTGACGTCCCAGTCATTCGGTCTCCTCAAAAGCAATGCTCCAAGATCTCGGTGTGCAACACCATCCACCATGCATACAACCATGCATCCATTCCTCATACCAATGCACATCGCAGCATATTTCTATACACCATTGGATACCACTACCTGTTGATATACCATCATGTCTCGTCTGGTATCTTGCATATACCAATGTGTCTATCACTCCACTAGTGAATCCACTATGACGCGAATCACCCCTCCTAACTTGCCCTAAAAAATATGAGCGACATAGTTCCTCACATGCTAGTGGGAGTGTCACCATTGTGTTGATCCTTGATGGTATACCATCCCAGTGGTATGGTTGATCTTTGCCTTGTTCATCTTGGCTTAAAATAACATGTTTGACCTCTTGTATATGTATGATAGCTTCACAGCTGTGTGTATGAAACATTAGTTACTTCATTATCACAACAGATGTATGTTTGACATTTCAGTTCAGAAATCTGTATTGCATCGTTACTTTCCATCAGCACATCAAGCATGGAAGGTCATCGATAACAAGAACATTATCATGGATCTTGTGAACACCCTACCTAGTGGCATACCATTGTCGTCCCATCTGAATAACACTTTCCAGGGCATACTAACCACCTTGCAACCATAGACACATACAACATTCCAAGACATCTCCCAGAGTCTGCACACTCCCTTGACAACCCAATTCGCCACTAGTGCTAACTGGAACTCTAATGGAAATGTGAAGGAATGTGTGCACTCGGTCATTGGGTCAACCACCCTGTCAATGCCATAGTCATCTTACACCTCCAGTATGTTATGGAAAGGTCCACCTAGATCCCAAATGGATGTATCCTCGTCTGAAACTAGATGTCTCCACATCCCATGGATGTATAATCAAAAACCTCTAGGACATACCTCTCTGCAAGTGCTTGTTCATTTGGGTGTTCCTCGTGCTCAAATATTGCAGGAGGAAAATCATGAGTGTCCCTAACATCCCCTTGTGTGATGGTTTTCATAGTTAACTAATGGTATGTTATGGAGGATGAAGAACGTCCATAACTCAACCCCATACAAAGTTGCTCAACCTACAACTCTGATTCTTGACAAGCCATCTGAGTGCTCTTTAAGGACTCCTAGGTAATCTCAAGCTCATGGGTAAGCCTATCAACTTCCTCTTCTTTCCCTTCTAGTGCATCATGGTATATCTCAACAAGCATGAGTAGGTGATCTCTATCTGAAAGAAGGTGTAGGTAGTTAGATTTCATCTCTACCAATGCCTCTTTGAGTGTCTGAAAATTTGCAAGTGAAGGCTCCCCTCCTAGACTGTCATGTGATACTGCATTTTTCCAACAATAATTTGCCACTAATGCATGTGTATCATCATAATGCCTCATGTTTGTCATAATCTTGTCGGTGCTTACCTTCAATTGGTTTTCCAAATTATGGGCACAAGTAGGCTTATGACCAACATTTTCTTCATAAAAACATTCAGTTGATGGGTCTAAGTTCACACCAGTGACTATGGGTTATCATCTTTGTGCATGTACTGATTGGGAACTAGAACTGCATTGATCCCAAACAAACGACCATCATCAATTGTTGTCAAAACAAAGGTGGCCTCATGATTTTCCTTGTACCCATCATCCAACTCAACAATTTCACTAAATGATGACAAGCATTCTGTAGCAATATCGGACTCTCCTTCATCCCAAACCCTTGTACCAACCTATTGGGGTGAATTTTGGCTAGCTTCATCTTAACTCATTGCTTCTCCTGCACCTACAGTATTAACATTGGGGTTTTGTTTAGTAGTTGTGCTCTCTTTATCTTCATCATCTACAGATCTGCAATTTCTTTTTCTCTTTGTCGCCTTTGATGATGCCCATGTTTCCATGTGCTCTGTCATCTTTGTGAAATTTATGTTATATTCTTTAAATTTTTGAAGGAATCTTGCAAAATTTTCTTGCTGCATTTTTCCCTGTTATCTTGATTTCCTCTCTGATTTTGGCCCTAGAATTATTCTTTTCGATATCACCTTGATTTAGACTCACAGCTGGCCAAAATCATGCTCTGATACCACTATAAGATACCCCCTTGGAATATCTTGACTTTTCCCTTCAAGTTTATGTGTTTGTTTGGTATTTGGTATTGAGGACTTTCATCAAATTGTTTGTAGATATATAGTTGTAAGGGTATTCCTCTTGCAATTTATTTTGAACAGAGTTACACAGTGCCCAAAGGTATAAATAAAATGTTCTAAATCATAAGCATGGAACATATAATGTACTCATAAATGAATAAGCCCACAAACATACATGTATATCAATCATAAAACTCTGAATACATATTCTTTCATTCAACTTGGCAACAAGGGTTACAATACTCATAAATATAGAGGAACCTGGTGTGACTTTTGCAATGCAATTCTAGAATATTAGTCCACTTTTCCTTGAAGGTGTATGACAACTCTAGTTGAAGAATGATGACTCAGAACTCAGCCCAAGAAGGCAACTCGACCTTTGTATATCATATAACCAAAGACCCTCGCAATATATGTACCACGTCGCACAAATCTGAGCAGATTTATACAACTAGAGATTGATGTGACACTAAATGCACTCGGTCAGGATGGGGAAAAACACGGCGTCGGGAAGCTAACAGAACTCGACCTCTTTTAATCATTGTCACATCCCCTTTAGAGCAATGATACAAATTTTGCAAGCTTCCAATAAATCAACCCTTCTTCCTATTGAACACATCCCTTGGGGATGACAAAAGCCCTTAGACAACAATAAACTCAGCTCTTTCAAAGGTACATAACACGGCCAGCGATGAAGGAGATAACTTGACCTCCGGCGGTGCAAAAAATCTCAGCGACTCAACCCTCTTTTACAGTGAGATTCAACCTCCTCTTTGACAACTAAACTTGGTCAGCACATAGGGATACTCGGCCTCTTCTTGACACTAAAATTCAACCCTTCTTTTCTTCAGGAATCAGTGATCTTGGAGAATGAAAGTTCAACCTGAGAAAAAATTACAAAACACCAAAAGTTAGTCCATAAAATCAACCAATAACACTGTGGAACTACTTATTTTCCTAAAATCTTCTACTCCACTAAATCACAATGTCGAAATCTAGGTAATCTCGCTCCTAAACTAGCTAGGGTGTATAGTATCAACACCAAAACTAGCAACCAACAAAGAGTGTAACCAAAAACCCTAGACTCTTTCCCAAGAGTTCTCCAAAATTCTAATTTTCAAGTGAGTAGATACAAGAATGAGAGACCTCCCATTTCCCTTTTCTTATAACTCAATTGACTCTTTTGCCACCCTTTTTAGCTTTTCCCTCCAATTAAATAATAAAAACACTTTTATTATCTTTATTTAATTAAGTGACATTTATCAACTAATTAAAACCACTTTTAACCCCAGAAAATGCTTAATTCGCCTCATGATCACACCAGCCACCGAAATCCCATTTTTATCATCATTCTTGTAGATCCTTTTGTTTCGTTTCTAACGAGCTATTACATGGATGTGTTCCTCCATATAATCAACCCAAAATCGCACCTTAACCATAAATAATTTAAATATGCCTTATAATAACTTTGTTTTATGGAAATTGTTGGAATGCAAATGAACCAAGATCGAAATGTGCAGAACTGATCCTGGTGATAAAATATGGCAAGAGATCCCGGTGTGTTAAAGTCACATGGAATGTAAACAACGAAGGTGGATGATAAACATTGAAATGCATTATTATTGACATGATATACATTTATAGTACATTTGTGTGATTGTTGGATTCCATATACCAAGATCTCTTGGACTCCGATGGATGTTCACATTCCACACCAACCCATAGAGGATTAGGTGTCCAAGAAGAGAGCTGTAATACAAAATGTGAAAAAATGCATGGCAGCACTAGGCTAAATGTGCTCTCTGAAATGTTGGTATAAGGGGGGTGGTTTAAGGATGACCACCAACACTGGAACGCTTAGTGCAGTTCCTGGAACTCTTCCAAATCTAGCATGAAAATGAGGTCTTTTGCTAGAGGAAGTGCTCCTAATGTTTTGAAGAGGGAAACCTTCAACCTTGAAAGGGAGGTTTCACCCTGCATAAAAAGGGAGAACCTCAACCTGAAAAGGGAGGTCTCAACCTATGATGGTTTAATATTGACCATCAATCGAAGCCATGCTCAAGGGCATCTTCATCTCTAGCTACAACTATGAATCTAGTATGGCACATTGTGGCTCAGACTTGCTGATGTGGCTTTGAAGCTTGTAGATGACCATCACTTCCCCCCCTGTTAGATACAAGGTGAGATGATGGAGAAAACTCAACTACAAGATTGTTCAATACTCTAGAATAAGCTCTGATATATGATTGAAATATCTTCTTGGTTGTTTAAGCCCATTGCCAAGAAGCGATCCATCCAAGATGAATCTTTGTTCTTGTAGGAGGCTTGTTTTTGAAGCATCCGTGAGAAGAAAAGTGGTTTTATGATAGTGCGTACATGGATGAAGATCAAAACAGTGATTTTTCATATGGCCAACTCTTTCACAATGTTGGAATTTCACAATCTGTTGTTATTGTTGTGGAAGAGGAGCAAAATCTGGAACAACTGAAGGTGAACTATCATGAAGAAATCTAGCACTCTGAAACTGAATGGGCTTTGAATAATCTAGAATATGAAAGGATACATCCTTGTCATATCCAAGACCAGTTTTTTCTTGTTATGGACAAGCTCTTGCCAAGGTCTAATGATTGGCTTGGAAAGTGTAGACTGAATCTCTGCATCTTCTGCATATCTGCTCCTGAAATGGGTACTACACCTGCCATTTCTTGTTTCTGATGGCTGTCATGATGCTTATATTGTTGTAATTCATCTTACTGAAGTTGAAATTCAAGCTGCAAAAAATCAATCTTTTCATGTACATCTTGTAAATAACTATGAATATCAGTGAGAAAATCCTCGCTGATTTTGATTGTATTATCCATAGAAGTATTAGATTGTCCAGTAACTCTAATATTACACCAATTGGAGCCATTTTTCAACAAGTCAATCTCAAAAAAATAGTAAAACAACGAGGAAAAGATAGACACCAATTGCTCTATTATATAAACTTATGGCAGCTACTTCAAATAAATCTTGGCAACTTGCAATATATTCAACACACAAAAAATGGTGATACCAGGAAAATAGACTCTATGTTACAAAGAATGATTTCCCAATCGGACTTCTGCCCACCAATGTGTTGACTCTGAAATAATTTAGGACATCTCCATCTACTTTCTTGTTCTCGCTTTCCTATCTCGTGGTTTTCTTCACAATTTATCCACCAGGTCAGGCTTCCCATATTTCTCCACTCACATGGCTATGATCGGTCATTAATCTTTGGTGCCTCTATTGTTTTTTTTTTGGCATTGAAACTGCTTGCTACAATCATTTTCTTTATGTTGCAGGTGATATCAATGATGCGAATTGGAGACTAAAGCGATTGGAATTTGAAGCGTTGAAGAGGAACCCCAACACTGAAAGAGGGACCGACCGCCAAAGTTAGTGCTCCATTAAATTTGTAACACTAAAATTGAGCACGAATGAGCACCTTTCTACAACCTCAGTGCTTGGAGTAGTGGCAACGACTATCGAATGTGATTGTTGTTATTGGCCATATCAATCCGAAAATATGGTACAGTGTGGAGCTCAGGCGTTTGCGGCTTTTACAAATCAATGGCATATAACATTAACAACCAATGCACCATATACAGTGCATGGTATAGCTGATTCAATGCTCCAAAGTGAAGAACAAACAGTACATTTCGGTGGAATCGTAGCAAGGAGTTTGAACGGGCTCAAGCCTGCACTGTCTGAGCCGCAGCCAACACTAGTGCTCTAGCTGACGAAGGTAAGTCGGAGCGTCGGAAAGTAGCCTTCACCATAGACACAAGAATTGAAGCAAATAGCTTTCTACTACAATGACATCAACTCATGTTGTATACAACATGATTGTTATGTTTAAATAGGCCGACTGGAATGAGGGTAAACAAGTGGAAATACGTGCCCACGATGATCCAACAATACAACACTGGTTTCATAATGCACTAAATCACTAGATGGGGCTTTCTTCGCTGACTTCACAATGCAACATGATCCTCCTAGTGAATCGAACTTTTGCGGAGGCACTTAATTTTGTTCAAGAGGTAATGTCGAGTCCTTTGTCCAACTATTCAAACACTCTTGTGAAAGATTCAATGGCTCTCTTGGGCTCTCACACAACTGAGAAAGCGCAATGATTTTCCATAGTCCAAAACCAAAATCAAAGATTGAAAGTACCTCACCTTCATTTGCTTACAGGAAACCTTGAGGCAGGAAATGCTCATGATAGAATAGCAGTTATGTCAACTAGAAAATGAGCACACCATGGGGAATCTACTGCATTTATTACCTAATTGATCGTTATCAGATCAGAAACCGCTTTGATATTCTTCAGTGAGCAAGGTTATGCATTCCATCCTTTCACAAATACTACCGTTACACTCACATTATTTAAGATAAGGAGTGAATTGGCAGAGAACTAACACAACAATGGGAAAAATGGCAGACAGGAGTTATACTATGTTATGATTTATCTCATACAATTGTTCTAGTGATACTTAGACTAAGAGTTGGGTGTAGCAACGGTCATGGTGGAATGTCAGACATTATTTCAACAGGTTGGATGAGGGTGAGCTATCTCATATGAAATTACAATAAATTACCCATTGCAAAAGGAGTTAAAGTAGCGGCAGACAAGTTTCTAAGTACACGTGTTGTCACTAAGCAATTTTCTGGGGCACAAGGTACTGAGCACTTTGATTTTGCAAGAGTCGACACCTTTGAATATAAAAATGACCCACAAATGCAGTGCTTCAAGCTATTATGACCTCAGACAACACCTGCAAGAAATGCTGAGCATGGAGAATAAACCGTTGAGAATGAACCAAAATGGTCAGACTTGTATTAGCCACTATTGAGCGTTACAATACTATGGTTAGACAAATCGTTTTTCAAGACAGAACCGTAGGTTAGTGCACAGATCGTAGACCAGTCTCTCTTTGAGGCAGAATTGGGTCAAGGATGGCAGGACAAATTGTTGGAGGAAGGCCACAAAACCAGTGGTTCAAACAAGATTGAACGGTTTAGAAACGTATCGACTCCGATACCATGTTAAAGTCACATGGAATGTAAACAACGAAGGTGGATGATAAACATTGAAATGCATTATTATTGACATGATATACATTTATAGTACATTTGTGTGACCGTTTGATTCCATATCCCAAGGTCTCTTGGACTCTGGGGGTTGTTCACATTCCATACCAACCCATGGAGGATTAGGTGTCCAACACAATGGAACCCATAAAACTCCTCCAAAACCCTTTGGGTCCAACAGTGGTGTATCTTGCTCCTACAACCTAGCTAACACAAGCTATGGGAATCCCCTCTAACCACATCACAAGGCAATCCAAAAATTGGGGACAATACAGCGACACAAAAAATCCACAAATATACATTAATGAAAGAAATACCAAGCACAATAAAACACCAAAGATTTAGATGCCCTTAGGCATAAAACACTTTATAAGAGAGATGAAGATCATAAGATGAACTGATAAAAATGTCATCTTGAGTTGTGTCTATATACACAACTCAAATGAGGTGTCCCTTCAAGAAGGAAGGCATTCCATCAAAATGGTTATGAACTGACAAAACAAGGGCACACCCTAAGAGGGCTACCAAGCCTACACATCAAGTCCGCTTTGAAAGCCTTCACCATAACTAGTAATATAATAAAACTATAAAGAATATGGCCTTTGTCATTATTATAAGTACATAATAGTACGTATGAATGGGTCATGGACAAATGTACAAATTACACCAATAAATCCAACATGTCATTAAAATAATTTGTATTAAAGCAATGATGAAGCAACATGACAAGCATGGAAGTACTCCAGCAATGAAAAAAATCTAGATACATATAAAATTTGGAGTTCCTTCTTTCCCCATCTTTCTTCACATTATCATTACTAATTCAAAACTTGTCTATCACTGCCTCATTTTCTCTATTAGATGCAGAAAAAAGGATCCTTGTAAGGTATCCCTATCACAAATACAGTTCTTTTGAACAGTGTTCAAGTATATGCCATTCCCATCCCAGTGGGTTAGCTCAATCAATTTGAACCAACACATTTCATGGAAACAGTTTGGAGATCAGGGGTTCAAGTCCACAAGAGTCACTCTAGGTTAGGACTACATGTCATACACCAGTGGCATTTACCTCATGCACCATTCACAGAATGTGAGGGAGAACCTAGAGGGATTACCCAAGGAAGTTTTCCATGGAAAATTAATAAATATATATGCCTTCCAAGTAAACTTTTCTGTCATCAGTCAGAGAAAGGCCACTCTGAATGATTAAGGATACTTGGACCTTCAAAAATATTGCAAGCAAGAAATTCAGTCAAGAAAGTAATTGCTTTAACATGTAATGGATTCAATCACCAATACTTCATTGAATTTACTTATAATGAATAGGTCAAGGTGTTTAAGTTCTGAATGATGGATAATTGGCAGAAACAACCAAAGGTGAGGAAGCAACTCTTCTATATAAAGGAGTAATGGATATTCTCCATGATGCATTGCAGACCTTAATTTAGAGACGTCCTGCAGTTTTTCATAATGGGGGCAGTTTCAGGATCATTTTCTGTTGAAGCGTATTCACTCAAACTAGGAAGAATGCCTAAATAAACTCATGGGAAATTTTGATAATGATGGGAGTGCATAGATGAAGCCTTATTAGGAATGTCCTATGTCACCCATCTTTAGACATGAAGTACGCAGATCCCTAGCATTAATTGTGTTAAAATTCAAACCAAACCTTATAATGGTTTAGGAATAGGCTATGATGAGCATGTTTGCTACCATACAAGACTCAGTATTGAGAGATGCTTGGGACACTCATCTCCATGCAAGCAAATACACAATTTGATATTGTGGGAAGCAAAAAGACAGCCTTGGAGCAAACTTTTCCAGCTCAGTCCAAACAAAACATCAGGCATGTGAAGAAAAACAGTAATTGCATAGATCAAATCAGAGATTCCATCCCATTCAAGCTTTCTAAAGTCCATATGCTCGGGACACTCATCTCCACGCAAGAAAATACGAAATTTGATATTGTGGGAAGCAAAAAGACGGCATTGGAGCAAACCTTTCTAGCCCACAGTCCAAACAAGAACAGCTGACATGTGAAGAAAAATTGTAATTGCATAGATCAAATCAAAGATTTCATCCCATTCAAGCTTGCTAAAGTCTCACACAATAACAGGACACTTGTGAAGAAAGACCTTGTGATGGAAAGTCATAGTTGAATGCTTCCATTAGAGACAATACATCTCGTTTCAGACAGTGAAAATGAGCAGGCCAGAATAGCAAATGAAATGCAAACCTAGTCTTACTGTTTCTCAACCCACTTCCAGCACATGATTTTGAGGCTTAACGCCCACTATTTTCACTAGAACCTCATACACATCTCATTCTCCAGCTTATGGCTCCTTGTAGTTATTGTAAACTCTTCCACAAGCAAACCCCCAGGACATAGTAAAGTCGTGTCATTATTGTCTGAATCTGCTTTGTAATGAGGAATTCCTTTGTATTTGAGGCTTGAGCAAAAATCAAGTTCTGTGTGAAAATTCGGTGACCCAAATCCCTACTGCAGCAAACTGATTAAATTTATCCTATTTGTTAATTTCTTAATCAAGTTATTTACAATGTTACACAGTAAATATTGAAATAAAATCTATTGCAGCCTTCACAATATAAAATACTGAGGAAACAAAATACTTCACAGGAGGGAAATAAACACACACATGATTACATCGTTGTTTTTGGACAAACGTCCCCTGAAAAACCCAATGTGGGAAAACCGGTGCATCAACTAAGGGTTTGATTATTATGCAGTAGTAATCTGAGTACAAATCATTGGATGTCCAAATTGGTTATCCGATACAAAGAATAAATTGGCAAAGAGGTGGTGAGAAAATATCTCACACTGTCACTGAAGATTTGACATTGATCCGGGCTCTGGATGAGCTGCCCTACGCTATCTCTGTGCAGTCTCTACGTGGGCTCACGCAGTCACTGTTTCACAACTCAAGGGACTACGTCACCCTCTCCTTCTGATCTTTTGCCCTCTGGAAACTAGACTCCCTGGCCTACCAGACTCACACCCCGGCTTTTGGCTCTGGATCTCGACTGTTTCCCAGCAAAATTGTGGACTCCCTCTGAAGCACTACGCTGCCTTTGCATGGCACTACGCTGCCTCTCTAGACCTCTCGTTGCCTTCTCTGCCTTACACTCACCGGGACTAGAAAATCCCCTCCAATCTACTATCCTTGCCCCTCACTGCAAGAAGATCACTCGATCTCTCTCCGACAACTCAGTGTGCTACTCTTGAGAATTCGATCTCTAGATCTCACTATCTCAATGTGTTCTCCAAGTGCCCATCAAGCTCCTTCTTATAATCTCTCGTTGGAGCACCAACGGCTAAGATTAAAACATAATCAAAGGCTAAGATTAACTGGGAGTTGATCCTTGTCTTTATCTAGAAGATTCACACCATATTTAATTAATACCCTTTAATTAATCACATTTCCTAAGTTTAGACATAGGAACACATTAAAAATGATTAATTACTTTAATTAAACCATCTCTAGGTGGAATTTTCCCAATCGATTTATGGGTCTTGGAGAATGCATGTGCTTTAGCCTCTCTGCAAAATCTCGAGGCTAGAGCACATCCGATGCTACATAAATCAACACTCCCTCTTAACAAGGAATGTGCTCTAGTGTTGCAACCCATTGAAGCATCACTTTGTCTCTGCACCATCTCTTGTTGCGTTGCTGATGTCTGGCTCTGTTGCCCATCAGCTACTGCGCAACTCTGATTGTTGCATCCATGTTGCTGCTGAACTGTTGCCAACACTGCAACCTTCTCCAATTGTTGTTATTGCAACTACAACAACTGCAACAGAAAAGCATCCAAAATACTGAACCAACTGTGGTCAGCATGTTGCATCTATCACCCAAGTCCTTACTGCTGCTAGACTTTGCGATGTCACTGAAGCCTCTGCGTTGCTACTGACTCTGCTTTGTGCCAACTGCACTGCTGCAACTCGACTCCGCGTTGCTCAGTCTCTGACTGCTACTAGCTACTGCATCTGTCACTTTGGCACCTAACTACACCAACTGCCACTGATCCATCGTGCTACTGCATGTCTTGGGCTCCCATAGCAAGGTATTGATTCATGAGGTGGACCTCCTAAAGAATCATGCCCATCTTGTAGCTCTTTGGGGCTACAACTCCAAATCACCCCACCTCACCCTTGGAGGTAACTCGGTGATCATGGAAAACTCTTCCTCCAATCTGGAGGATAGCTTGTCGATCTCAGCGGATGCAACCTGCTGATCCTGCTTCTCCTATTTGTCCTTCTTTCTAAGAGGACATTGAGTGTTGTAGTGGCCAAGCTCACCACACCTAAAGCATTTGATCTTGGAAATGTCATTTTTCCTCCTGTGTTGCTCATGTTGCTCCTTAGATGCGAGGCCCGCATCTTCCTCTTCCTTTACCTGCTTTGTCCCACTGTTGTTGCTAGCACCACTGATGGTGCTCTTCACCAGATCTTGCCTCATCTCCTCCTGCTACAAATCAACCCACATATGATCCCATTCTGGCAGTTTTTCTCTACCCAGGATACTCTAAACAAAAACTTGCCACTCTTTGAAAACGCTATTTAGAGTTAATCGCACCAACTCTATAGGCTGGGGCGCTGACCCTACTAAAGACAGTTGGTCCTGGACATCCTAAAGCCTAGTAAGGAAGGGGTCTATATGCTCCCCTTTCTGCATCCTCGTGCATCTCAGCTTCTCCTCAAGATACATCTTCCGCTGCTCGGAAGATCCTTCGTACAGCGTAGCTAGTGCCTCCCACATCTGTCGGGCAATATCTTTGCCAGCTATGTGAGATACCACGTGATCTCGAACCCCATCGAGAATCAACCTCTTAGCTTTCACCATCTCCTTCTTGTACTTCTTAAGCGGATCTGCATCTGCGGGTACAGCTACCACACTATCGATATAAGTCTTGAGATCATGTTCATCTAGAAGGCAGGAAATTATAGCCTTCCAGATCACATAGTTGGAGGCTCCATCCAACCGATCTTGATCTCTCAACCCTGTTGATGCCATCTCTCTGAAAATGTCGAACTCCTCCTCTTCTCCTCTGCGCAGCTGTTGCCCAGTTATTCACACTCCCTTCTGGAGTGAGAAATCCTGCACACAGTTATTGTTGCTCTGTTAGGAAAATTCAAACTTCTTGGCTAGAAGTCCCCTAAGGAAAGAATTCCCTCAGTGTGTGCTCTTCTTTCCTCCTGACGTTATTTGCACTAGCAAATTGCTGCAAAATCTACATCCCAACTGAAGATCTACTCTGTAAGGACACTGTTGCTACTCCCTTTACCTCTAGTACTCTTCGATCTAGAAAATTTTATTCTCCGTCGACTCACGCAGAGAAGTAAAATTTCCAAGAAAAATTGAACCTCTTGGCCAAGGAAATACGTTGCCCCTTGGGTTTCAAATTGTTGCTTACGTAGAAATTTGACCCTCCTCCCTTTCTACTCTGAGCTCTCCGACTTAGAAACTGTGCTCTGATACCGTGTGAGAATTCGGTGGCCTGAATCCCTACTGCAGCAAACTAATTAAATTTCTCCTACTTGTTAATTTATGAATCAAGTTATTTACAGTATTACACAGTAAACATTGAAATAAAATCTACTGCCTCCTTCAAAACATAAAATACTGTGGAAACAAAATACTACACAGGAGAAATAAACACACACTTACATCGTTGTTTTCGGACAAACATCCCCGGAAAAACCCAATGTGGGAAAACCAGTGCAATAGCTAAGGGTTTGATTATTATGCAATTGTAATCTAAGTACAAATCATTGGATGCCCAAATTGGCTATCTGATACAGAGAATAAACTAGCAAAGAGGTAGTGAGAAGATATCTCACACTGTCATTGAAGATCTGACATTGATCCAGGCTCTTGATGAGTTGCCCTATGCTACCTCTACACAGTGTTTGCGTGGGCTCACGCAGTCACTACATCATAGCTCAAGGGATTGTGTCACCCTCTCCTTCTGATCTTCTACCCTCTAGAAACTCGACCCTCTGGCCTACCGAACTCACACCCCAGTTTCTGGCTCTGGATCTCGACTACTCCCCAGCAAAATTGCAGACTCCCTCTGAAGCATTGTGTTGCGTCTGCGTGGCACTGCGCTACCTCTCTAGACCTCTCGATGCCTTATCTGCCTTGCACTCACCAGGACTAGAAAATCCCCTCTAGTCTACTATCCCTGCCCCTCACTGCAAGAAGATCACTCGATCTCTCTCCGGCAACTCAACGCTGCTACTCTTGAGAATTCGATCTCTAGATCTCACTATCTCAGTGTGTTCTCCAAGTACCCATCAAGCTCTTTCTTATAATCTCTCGTTAGAGCACCAACGGACAAGATTAAAACATAATCAAAGGCTAATATTAACTAGGAGTTGATCCTCGTCTTTATCTAGAAGATTCACACCAAATTTAATTAATACCCTTTAATTAATCACATTTCCTAAGTTTAGCCTTAGGAATACATTAAAAATAAATAATTATTTTAATTAAACCATCTCTAGATGGAATTTTCTCAAATGATTTCTAGGTCTTGGAGAATGAATGTGTCTTAGCCCCTCTGCAAAATCTAGAGGCTAGAGCACATCCGATGCTACAAAAAACAACATTCTGTACATCTCAGCACAAAGCACAGATCAAGCATATCCCTTCTTCCCTTCCCTTTCAAGATCAAACATGCAAATTAAATTTTGAAAATGAAGTTCCAACAGCTATCATAGATAAATAAAACCCCTTATCTGCATAGACTTTAACAAATGCAATAAAGAAATGTATTTGCTAAGTTCACCCAAACTGCAATGTTGTTTATGAGCTCTAAAACAAACTTCGGAACATTTGTTGGTCAATAGTTAAGCAAAGTAATGTTAAATTTCCATGAACCCAACAAAAAGCAATTAATTCCTAACAGATTATCTGAGATCTACTGAATAAAAACACAAGTGGATTTTTAACATAAATTGTTAAACATTCGGTGGAAGCAAAATATCAACCAATCTCAATCACATATTTGACGTACACAAATTCTGCTAATCAACAGTTCTTCATTAAATTAATCTCAGAACCTACTGGGGCTCCCTTATTGTGAAAATGGACCTCGAAGGAAATTACATATACAACAATATATTGGATCTGATCCAGTAGATCAAGCCCTAGATCTCTCCTTGATCTGGCTGATCTGAATCTCCCTTGCTGCTCTGTGCACTTTCCTCGGACTCGGAACATGAGTATCTCACTCACCTGAGAAAGTCTCTCTCTGAGTCTTGTGCCACTGTGTGGTGTGTTTTCACCGGTGGCTTAGCCCTTCTTTTATAAGCTTGTGTTATGACCGAATCCACAACCCTAATCCCCAAAGTGACTGACTATTAAAACTAGATCTCGCATCACTTGAGATCAACAGTTGAGATTCATCTAATTCACTAATGCAAATAACCTTTGCATTAGATTAGATTAAACTCACTTTTCTCTTATAAAAGAAATTACTTTAATCACTAAAGTAATTTACTAAGGTTCAAGTCCATTACGCAACTTTTTCTCACCCAAACACTTAGGCCTGTGCAGAAGTACCTGCCCGAGCTACAAACATTAACAAAAGACAAATTTTTCATGGGTTTTTTTAACAGATTACATTTTCTTGATGAGTCATGCGAACCTCACAATTTTGAACATAAGGGTTTTTAAAGCTTGCTTTTTTTCCACATAAATGTTCTCACTAATCTGATGAGTTGAGTTGAACTGGCTATTTTACCGATTAAAAACAGGATTAAAATATATATATTACCAATAAAAAACTTGCAAAGGTCCTTGAATTGTTGCTCTGGCTATTTCACTTTTTCTAGATGAATGTTCTCACTAAGTTTGCATTTTTTCCACATAAATGTTCTCACTAATTTAATGAGTTTTCTAATTGGTTGAGTTGAATTGGCTGTTTCGCAGATTAAAAACAGGAAAAGTAAGTAATAACATACTTGCAAAGGTCTTGGAATTGTTGCTATGGCCATTTCATTTTTTCCAGTTAAATGTTCTACCAATCTAATGAGTTGAGTTGAAGTTTGAACTGGCTATTTTGCAGATTAAAAACAGGAAATGGTCCAGGGATTGATGGTTTTATGTCGCTGATGTCATCCTTGTGTGTCGTGGGATTCTCCTAAATGGTTTTTCTCCAGCTGTGCTTTTGCCCAATTAATATTTTTCTCAGATAGGCCTATTGGATCATGTGTGACAAGCAGGATCTCATTTCCATCTGGCCTACTTAATATAATTTGACTATCATCCTTCTTATAATGCACCCTCACGTATATAGAAGAATATGGGAAGTAACAGCAGTAGAACAAGAACCACAGAACCTCCTGCAAGTAATCAAATGTCAATGCCTTTGGAGGCCATCTGCTCAGCTCTGTTCTGACATGCAGACTGGATATTCTTGCATTTAAGGTGTGCAATTAAGTGATCTCATCTCATTTAAGAGCAGAATCTTTAAAAATACAGAAAATACTTGCTTCTTCAGCACCCAATGGCTAACCAAACTCCTTGATCCACAAGCCATGAGCAGGGTTTAAGAATGTTGTGGATGTAAAGTGTGATGCCTGCATATACATACATACATGCAGTGGACAGCTTCCCTCCCCAGAACCCTTCTCTGTGGTTATGGATGTTGAATCCACAGCTTCAGGACAACCATCCCACCACCACCTGTTATTGTACAATCTGACTTGAGTACTTACTAATTACCATCTATATTTTGGGATCTGGTAACAGAAAGATCTAGAGCTGTGTGCATTGTCCACCTGGTATTCCTAAAAAAGAGTTGGAAAGTGTTGCAGGATGATTAAAACTTCTTCATCAATGGAGACCATGGATTGGATGTTCAGAAAATAAAATAAGACTTGGATGTTAAATAAGAAATAGAAAAAAGTTTGAATGGAATTCAAACGCATTTATTAAGCCTGTGAAGAAAATAGCATTTTAGAAGGATTTAAAATCAAGATGCAAAGATTTTGTCAACAGTGGCTTGCTGTGTCAATGAGAGAGGGCACTGTGATTGCTCCAACCAGGGTTCAAGTCCTCTCTGTCGACATGTTTGCCACTTGTGCTCGTGCTTGCACTAGTGCTTGCAATTTACGGTTGGGGCCAGGTGCAAGTCCTGGACACCTTTGGCAGCATAGATACCCCTAGTGATTAAAACTTCGTCTAGCATGCAAAACACTTGTTCATTGCAATATCTCATGTAGGACAGTTGGCGCTTGCATGTGTTTATCAGCGACGCTCAACCGAAATAAACCAAAGATGCAGAGGTTTTAAAAGTGCATGTGCAAGTCCGAACCTGTGATGACTCTTATGTACAGAGATCTGAATCTGTGAGGCTACTGTGATAAAGAGATCCGAATTAGTACAGAAGTCTGGTATATTGTGTGATAGAGATCCGAATTAGTACAGAGGTCTGTGGTATATTGTGCGACAGAGATCCAAACAAGTACAGAGGTCTGTGGTATATTGTGCGACAGAGATCCGAACAAGTACAGAGGTCTGTGGTGACTGGTGTGACAGAGATCCGAACTAGTACAGAGAATCTGTGGTGACTCCTGTGGTTGACAGTTGTGACAGAGGGCTGACTTGGACACTTGGTGAAGCTGGTTAGTTTGACCATAACTTGACTTTGATATCTCTTGTTGGATTGGTTCTCTAAGGAAAGAAGATTGCTGGGTTTTCCCCTTGTGGGTTTTCCTAATTCTGGTGTCTCTTGTCTATTGTGCACTGCGATCTCTACTTTCTTGTCATTGCTATTAGTTAAATTTCTGAAGTATAATTATTTGATGAAGAAGTAAGATTAAAAGAAGCCCTAATAATTCACAAATAATTATCAGTGATTCAGCAATAGTACTTGTACATATTGTACTTGGTTTTTCAACAAACAAGCAAAAACGATAATAATATTGGCTGAAGACTTGCAACAACAGATCTCCGTAATCTTGTCCTTCTTCATGTTGTGCATTCCAAGTAATCAGACACACTTTGAATATTTAATTTATAGTTAAGATTTAGAATTCGTATATAGCATTGGTGGTTTGTTAACCAAAAGTTCATCATTGTTACTAGAAAAAAGCATATTTCGGTAATAATAAAGCAACGTGACATGAAATTACTCCAGCTATGAAAAATTCAAGAAACATATAAAATTCAGAGTTCCTTCTTTCCCCATATTTCTTCACATTTTATGTTATAAGTTCAACGCGTCTCTATTGCTGCCTCGCTTTCTTTGTTAGAAGCAGAAAAGTGGATTCTCACAGGGTATCCCTGTCAAAAATACAATTCTTTTAAAAAGTCTTCGAAGTATATGCCATTCAAGTAATATTTTGCCAACAACAGTCGGAGAGAAGTTACTCTGAATAATCAAAGATACTTGGACTTTTAAATAAATGGAAGAAAGAAATTCAATAACTAAAGTAGCTGCTTGAGCAACAGATTCAATCATCAATTTCTCATTGAATTTACTTCTAGTAAGCAGCTCAAGGTTAGTTGCTGTATGATAGATATTTGGTGGAAACAACCGACAAGGAAGCAACTCTTCTATATAAAGGAGAAATGGACATTCTCCATGATGCACTGCAGGCCTTAATTTCAAAATGTTCTGCAATTCGCCATAGTGGGGACAATTTCAGGATCATTTTCTGTTGATGCAAATTCAACCAAACTAGGAAGAACACCAGAATAAACTCAAGGGAAATTCTGATGCTGACAAAAGTGCATCACCGCAGCCTTATTAGGCATGTTCTAGAGCACCAATCTTCAGACATAAGTGCACCAGATCCCTAGGACTTATTGCGTTGGAACTCAAACCAAATCTCATAATGATTAAAAAGGAGGCTATCATGCGTATGTTTACCAACATATTTAAGGCCCAGTTTTGAGAGACGTTTGGAACACTCATCCCCATGCAAGCGAGTACAGAATTTGATATTGTGGGAAGCAAAAAGACGACCATGAATAGGAGCCAACCTTGGAGCAAGCTTTTCTAACCCAGTCCAAACAAGAGCCTCAGGCATGTGAAGAAAAACTGCACTTGCATAGATCAAATCATAGGTTCCATGCCATTCAAGCTTGCTAAAGTCCATATTTTCATCTCGCACAATGAGAGGACGCTTGTGAAGAAGACCTTGTGCAGGAAGCTCATACCTGAATGCTGCCATTAAAGATAATACATCTCGTTCTAGACAGTGAAAATGGGCAGGCTCGAGATAGCGAATGAAATGCAAACCCACTCTTAATGTTCCACAACCCACTTCCAACACATGATTTTGAGGCTTAAGCCCCACTGCTTTTGCTAGAAATTCATACACATCTCGCCCTCCAGCCCAAGGCTCCCCGTAGTTACTGTGATGCTCTTCCACAAGCAATTCCCCAGGGCATGGTAAAGCAGTGTGGTTGTCTGGATGTTCTTCATAATGAGAAACTCCTTTGTATCTGAGCACAAAATTTAAGTTCCATACATCTCAGCACAAAGCAATGATCAAGCATATCCTTCCTTCCCTTCCCTTTCGGGATAAATGTTGGGAATGAAGTTCTAATAGCTATCATAATTAAAAAAATACAACCCTTTTTCAGAATTGATTTAACAAATAAAATAAAGAAATGTATTTGTTATGCTCACACAAACTACAGTGATGTTTATGGGCTCTGAAACAAACTGCTGAACCTTTTGTTACGCAATAGAAAAATTATAATACATTACATTTTTAAACAAATTACATCTTCTTGATGAGTTTGTTAAGCAAATTAAATTTTCTTGATTGGTTTCTCAAATCTCGCAACTTTCAATCTAAGGGTTTTCAAGTCTCTTTTTCCCAAATAAATGTTCTCACTAATCTAATTAACTGAAGACTTATATTTTGTTAAGTTCATACTAACTACAGTGTTGTTTATGGGTTCTGAAACAGACTACCAAATGTTTTGTTAGGAAAAAAGACAAATCAGATTACATTACATTTTTAAGCAGATTATATTTTATTGACGGGTTTGTTAAGCAAATTAAATTTTTTTGATGGGTTTCTCAAATCCTAAAAATAAATTTAAGGGTTTTCAAATCTCTTTTTTCTCACATAAATGTTCTGGCTAATCCAATGAGCTGAAAACATGTATTTGTTAAGTTCACACTAACCAAAGTGTTGTTTATGGGCTCTGAAGAAAAACTGCTGAATGTTTTGGTAGGTGAAATTTGAAAAGACAAAATTAATTACATTACATTCAAGTAAAATTATATTTTCTTGTTGAGTTTGTTAAGTAAATTAAATTTCTTGATGACTTTCTCAAATCCCACAATTTTTCATCTATGGATTTTCAAATCTCCTTTTTTCTACATAAGTGTCCTTGCTAATATAAGGAATTGAAGACATGTATGAGAGTCAGAGCTGAATATCATGGTAAGATATGAGGATAATGTGGATCATTCTGAAGACTTACTGGAGGAAAACGACATATTCATCTCTTCATGGAGGGAGGTTCCATTCTACGAAAGTGGATGCAGGCCAAGCATTTTCTAAAGACCCAAGGGAAGGGTTTCTGCAGTGCTCATGGTCTACATCTATCATAAACACCAACATTGCAAACTATTGTTGTTCCCAAAAACTGCTAACAGTAAAAGAGAATCAACCTCAGGGAATATATAAATACCCCTACATTTTTATAGAGATGGTACTCCTCTTTCTCACTTAGATCATAAAGTTTCTTTCATTTAAAATAAGTTTATCCTTTCATAACATCAACATCTGAGAGTGGATCGGGTGGTAAGACCCAATAGCGTGGAGTGATTCATCCATTCCATTGTGACCATTCATCAAGACAAAATAAAGAAATAGTCAAATCAAGTCCATAGGATAGAAAGCAAAACAATAGTCCTTTGCAGAAAATTTTAAATGATTTCATCCAACTAATTCCGTGAGGGTGTAAAGAAGCCACATACTCGAGATTTCATGCTTTAATAAAAATCAGAAATCACAAAAACTACGAGACTCAGAATAGCTCTCTATGAAACCAACTTTAAAGAAAAATACAAGTCAATTAGTGTTTGAAGATGGGTCTTGGTTTAGACTCGAAACGTCGACAATAAAAATGTTTACTGTGGAGCAATTTCCGACATCACAACATACAAGTCAATTGTTCAAGATCAAATAAAATGTGTAAAAAAGAGCACCACATAATATCCATGATACTTAAATGATAAAATAAAAATGCATTCATACTATTGGACTAGGACGGGGCTCCTGTGGACCATATATATATAGGCAGAGGTGACCTCGAAGAGAAAAGGAAACAACCAAGGATCGGTCTTATAGGAACAGAAATCAAACAATCAAGGATCAGCCTTACAGGAAAAGAAATCAAACAATCAGGCTGGATGATCACAGACAGAAAAAAAGAGGGCAATGCTTCAAATAAAAGTGTACTTGCAAAATTTGGAGGTGGGCAATGATGAATGGACCCTCTTCTTCTCCTCTCCTTAGAAATCTTCAAAATGCAGCTCAAACCCAACCCTAACAAGTGTAACTGCTTTTTGGAAGTTATGGAGGATTAGTTAATGCATTCAACACATATTTGAGCCAATTTTCAATATACTCTTTTAACGGTGAAACTGTTATATCGTGTTTGACCTGAAGCGGAAACAACTCATCCTCTATAGCTTTGCATTCAGAATGTAACTCTGGCATGGCGGCCATGTGATCTTCATTATCATTCATGACGCTAAACAACCATCATTTGATTTCCTCTTCTAGGAAACTAGTGAGAATGTCAAAATCACTTCCCCGTGAAAGGTTGAGTATATTATATTTAACTCAAATTCTAGTTGTTCCTTGGTTAGCGACGTGGCATCTCTTACCAATGATGGGCCTTCGAGTTCTTTGACTACATCTAGACTCTAGGGAATTTAAAAAATCACTTATTTTTCCTTCCAAGGTCTTACAACTAGCAACTAATTGTCGAAGGATGTCTATCCTTGCAAATCAGCCAACCTTTATCTACTTTACTCTTCTCTAGGAAGGAAGATCATGCTGCTTCTTGTGAACTCATTCATGTCAGATATTCTTGCTATAAATGTATTTACTTCATTTTTATAAAAGTATTCATCATTTTGCAAGTCCTTCTGAAGATATTCAATAAGAGAAGAGATTCTATTTGCCAAGTCACTTGAGTTTGTGCTAACTTACCATGCTTCCAAAATTATGTTCAGTGGTTTATTTATATTTTCTGCAACATATGATCTAATGCCAATTAATAATTTGGTAGCCTTCTTAACTTTAGAGGATGTCCCTGATGTTCCTTCAGTAATTGGATTCAGGGAAAAAATAGATAAAGGTTCCGCAAACAGTGGCCTAGGACTCAAAGCGTCCTCCAGCTCACTTAACCTCTTCTTGAGTCTAGCATTTTCCAATTCCTATTATGTAATTGAATGGGCAATGGTGTCACTAGTAGTCAAATGTATTTCAAGAATTCCAAAGGGTTTTATCCCTGTAACATTAGTCTCTGAGCTCCAATTTTCTGCAACCTTCTTGTTCTTAACATTAATTCTTTCTATCTATAGTTTTTTGGCTTCCTTATTATATCTGTTTAGATGCAATGTCAAAAATTGTTCTTCAAAAACAGTTGGCCCTTCACAGGCCAACTCCTCTGCAATTTGTTGGGTTTTAGCCATTTGAATCACTGCCCATACAGGCACTTCATTGGTGTCATCAACCTCCATCACTGCCATATCATTCTCCTAGTTTTCAGAATTCTGAGCACACTTAGTGTTACTGCTTCTTTTCCTTTTCGCAGGTGCAACAATGTGTTTTTTCCATGTGACGATGAGGAGGATCACCACCTCCTGCACATCCTTCATGATTATCTATTCTTTCTACAATAGGTACCTGACTCTTGTGAGTAGAAGAGGAACTCTTATGGGGAAGGTGGGTGGAACCAACATCAATATTGGTTTCATTTTTAACCCTTGGTCCATGTTTAGATTGATAACTCTCCCTTCTCAATTTAGTTTTCTCTGCATGTGTGTTTGAATTGATTTGCATAACTAAGTTATCATTACAGACTTGCTTCTTAGAAATAACCTTGCTAGAGGTGGGGTCATTGTCATCAACTCCTGTGATTTCCCGTGTTCTTATAAAAGAAGTACCATAACCGATTGAAATCAGGTGGACCAAGAAAGTTCCCTCTAGATCAAAGCCTTTGTAGGCTTCAGCATCTTTTAAGTGAACAACTCGACCATTTCAAATAAATGGGCTAAACTTTTGATTGAGATATCTACAACTCAAAAAGGAAAGAGATAAATTGGCGCTTACTTTTCTCATTGAAGTAGGAAAAGCAAGCTTTATATTGTCTACAAACTTCTGCCCTAAAATATCTATCACAGAAAACGGGGAAGGAGAAAAGGTTTTCCCTCAGACCTGAAGAGTTTGATGTGAATGAACTCTTCTTCATATATGTGAATCCGTTTTCAATCGAGAAAACTCAACGTTACGTCTGTGAGCCTTTTGGGCTGTGTTCCAATAAACATGTTTGAATTCTTTTACGAACCCATCTTGCACTTGATAGAAATAAAATGATGCCTTATGTCTCCATAATATGAAGTACCAAAATTAAACTGGGTCATTATCAATATCAAAATTACCCTTTGGAAGCAATCCTTCAAATACATTATAATGTATCAGAGCAAAAGAAAAATACTAGGTCATCAAGAACCTCTTTGTCTTCATAAAATTAGAAAGCTGATGGGAAATTTCATTGGCAATAATCTCAGGGCAGTCCAAAACTGTTCTTATTCGAATGGAGAAATGGAGTACATATAGAACATACTTGGGAAGATAGGATGTAGTATGTTGTCCAATGAGCTGAGAGAAGAGCCAAACAAAATTGCAATGAGGCTCGAACAATAAGCATATATCAATATGTGTGAGATTAACTGACAAAGCAAAGGATTGGGCCAGGAAACTTTTTAGCCGGTTCACTCCACCACCTTGGAATCAAGGAAGGAATTGGCTTCAAGGAATATTTGGAGTAGCTAGCCACATCATCTTTCAGAATATAGAAGGAATTAATGTGAAAATTCCTTGAAACGCAGCAACTGGAAATAATTCTCTAACAGTTTATTAATTTTCTGATTAATATCGAATTAATCACACTGCAATTTCTTCACCATATAAACTACTGCGGAAAACAAATAGGAATTGAGAAATGCTAGCACACATAAAAAAATTGACACAATTATTTTTGGACAAATGTCCCCGGAAAAACCAATGTGGGAGAACTGGTGCAGCAGCTGAGGGTTTTATTATTATGCAGCAGTGAATTCTGAGTACAATAAATATGGATGCCCAACTAACTATCCAACCTGAGAGAAATATTGGCAAAATTAACACAGGGAATTTACCCTCTTCTCCAAGCAATCCTGGCTCAAACTGACAACTCCAAGCAAGTCATCCAAACCCTCTCTGCAGGCTCTGCATCACCTCTGTGCAGCCTGTCATATGCTCAGCCCAAAACAGCTGCTACTCAAGTTGTTATGCCTGTTGCTGACTGAGGAAGTGTCCCTCCTACCTACTAGAAAATCTTCCTGGCCTCTGGAACCTGAAACGACCTCCACTCCAGCTAAATCGAACTGCCTCTTTGAGGCTCTGCGCAGGCCCTGCACTGCCTCCTGGAGAAATAATTCGGCCTCCTCTCTATGCCTCTCCAAAACTGGAAAACTTCCTCTGGATCATTGTCTCTACCCCTCTCTAGCCCTGCGTCACCTCTCTGGCTCAAACTCTGTTGCTGGCTAGCTCAAACTTTGTTGTTGGCTAGCTCAAACTAACCAAGGAACTCACACTCTTGGCTCTTTGTTTTGTGTATCTCCATCTACTCATCGACATCTTCTTATAATCTTCAGTTGGGACTCCAATGGCCAAGATTAAAACTTAATCGATAGTTGAGATCATCTCCAAGTCGATCTGTGTGAGTTTCTAAAGAATTCTCACCTTTCTCAATTAATTGTTATTAATTAACCAGTTTTCCTAAATTAGACTTAGGAAAAATTTAAATGATGGTTAGTTAATTTAATTGAGTTATCTCTAGGTGGAATTTCCATAAACAATTTCTAAGTTTTGGAGAACTCCTGTGTTTTAGCCTCTCCATAAAGTTTGAGACTAGAACATCAGCTAATGCTACAAAAACTAACACTCCCTCTTAGCAAGGAAGTTATTCTCCAACTTTGTCTCCATAACATCTTTGTTTATTTGGGATAGCATCGGATGTGCTCTAGCCACGAAAATTGGTGGAGAGGCTAAGGCACGTGAGATCTTCAATACCCAGAAAGGGTTTGGGCAGATTCTAAACAATTTGGGAGATATTAAAATAATTAATATTTTTAATGGAGTCCCTAAGTCTAAACTTGGGGAAAATAAAATATTAATGTGAATTAATATAAAAATGTGTTAGAATGGTCCAAAAGTCATGGATCAAGCCAGATCTAATCTTAGTCGTTGATTAGGGACTTAATCTCGGCCGTTGACTTGTCAACGAGAAAAGTATAAGAGGAGGCTTGAGGGTCACTTGGAGAACACACTAAGAGATCAAGATTTTGACTTTTTGGCACTGGGTTTGCTGAGAAAGTTGAGAGAGTGATCAGAGTTGCAGCTAAAGGGCAGTGAATACAGAAGCAGAGAGGCAGAGATAGCATCGGGAGGATCAGCGCAGTAGCCAGAGAGAGGGACACAGAGCCAGCCAAGGGTTCACGCAGAGCCAGCCAGGGCTCACACATAGCCAGCTAGGGCTCACGCAGAGCTAGCCAGGAGTTGCGTAGTGCCTCAAAGGACCAGCGTGGGTGACGCAGAGGGCCAGAGGATTGACGCAGTGCCTCCAGAGGCTGACACAGGCCAAGCCAGGGTGACGCAGGGCTAACGCTGGGCTAGAGAGAGGCTGGCGCACTCCCTAGAGGCTGACACTGGGGTTTCGTGGGGCAGATTGGTGTTGTGGAGCTGCAGGAGTGTTTATCCAGGGTTTCAGCCAAAATATTTGCTTCCCATTAGAGAGGTACTACTGCCGAGATTTTCCTCTGTTGGGTGAGCCAGATTTGGCACCTAGATTGTATTTTGAAACTGCTTAAAAAATCAAACCCTCAAATAGCTGCACTGATTTTCCTGCATTGGGTTTCTCCGGGGACATTAGTCCAAAAACAACGGTGTCACTTGTGTGCTTGTTTCTATTTTCTTCAATTGATGATCTGTAATGTGTTGAGCATGCATTTGTATTTATTTCCAGTATTTACATGGTAAATAACTTGTTAATTAACAGAACAAGTAGGTAGGAATAAATCAGTAAAGTGCATGAAGGGTTTCTAACGTGTCAGACTTAAGAATTCCAACAATCTTCCCATGTTGTTGATGTCTGACAACTATAGTTGCCTACAATTGTCCACCAACCATTGTGCTAACTCTTATTCATCTGGCACTGACTGTAGTTGAACCATGCTTCATTTGTGTTGTTGTTGACTCTGCACTGTACATCCAGTACTGCTACCAACTCTACATCTGCACTGCAACCCAACTAATACTCCCTCTCACTGTTTGTTTATGCTACTACAATTACTACAACTGAGAAGCATCCAAAATATTTTGTCCCTGCTACTGAAACGGATTCTCCACTACACCCATATGTTCTCTGAAATATACGAACTTAGCTCTTCCCAGAGATTTTGTGAGTATATCTATAACCTGCTCTTTTGTGGGAATATATTGTAGCTATGAAAATTCCTCTACCGAAATCCCTACTACAGCAACTGATGATATTACTCCTATTTGTTAAATTCCTTTAAACAAATTACTTGCAATTTCCTACGGAAAATACACTGCGGCATTCACTTAATTAAATATTATGCAGAAACAAGAGACTAAGCAAGAAAGAAAATACAACACAAATGACACCGTTATTTTTGGACAAATGTCCCCGGAAAAACCCAATGCGGGAAAATCGGTGCAACAACTTTGAGGGTTTTATATTATTAAGCAGTAGTTTCTGAATACAACTTTGGATGCCCTCCCAGCAATCCAGTTACAAAGAAATACAACTGGCAGAGAAGAATTGTGAGATTACCTCACTCTACCCAACAAATCCCGGCTGTTCCGACAGCTGAATCAACTGTCCCCGGCTACAACTACACTACCCCTCCGCAGTAACTACGTGGAGCTCTCTGAGGCTCTGTGTCAGCTCAACTGGGAAACGTCTTGCCTTCTGGAGCAGTTTCCAGCCCTCCCGGCTCAGAAATGTCAGCTCCTCTACAAAACTCAGACTTCTACGTGGGTGACTGAGTTGCCTTTGCGTGAGCCCTTCTGGCTCAACGTCAAGCTCTGCGTGGGCCCTTTTGGCTCAGCATCAACCCCTTTGGTGTCTCTCTGCCTCTCTCTATTGCGTATCCTGGGCTCTGGAGAAGATACTCCAACCCAACTATCCCTGCCCCTCAACTGCAAGAAATCTACTCGATCAGAATTTCCTCCTGAGAACTTCTCACTTCATAAATTCGATCTCTTGATCTCTCGAGTGTCTTCCAAATGACCCTCAAGCTCCCTTAAATAATCTTCTCATTGACATTCAACGACCCACATTAAAAGTTAATCAATGGCTAAGATCATTTTAGCTTGATCCTCGTCTTCTTCTAGAAGTTACACCCACAATTAGATTAATACCCATTAATATTTTTAATTTCCTAAGTTTAGACTTAGGGTCCCATTAAAAGATATTAATTATTTTAAATTAAAATTGTCTCTGGGTGGAATTTCCCAAAACACTTTCTGGGTTCTTCGAAATACAAGTGCCCAAACCTCCCTGCAAAATTTGATGCCTAGAGCACATCTGATGCTACCCCAAATCAACAGTAGTTGCACTGCTCCACGTTGGACACAATCTCTAACGAAATGACATCGAATATCTGTGTGTTTCAACCTATCATGTAACACTGGATTTTTAGAGAACTTAATGCAACTCTGATTATCACAGTAGACACTGGTCACCTCTAACCTCTGCCTGAACAAGATCACTAGCAGCTTTCGAAGTCATATAGCTTCACACGTGGCTATGCTAGCTGTCATATACTCTGCCTCTACAGAGCTCAGTGCTACTGACGTTTGCTTCCTGTTGCACCAAGAAACCATCCCTGATCCAACGTTGAAGCAGTACCCAGAGGTACTCTTCCTATCCACTAAACTGTTTGCCCAATCTACATCTGTGAATCCACATAGTATGATGTCATCCCCTCAGGTATATTTCAACCCATACTCTATTGTGTCGCGCAAATACCTCAAAATGTGTCTCGTTGTTGTCCAATGCACTCTCTTCGGCTCCATCATAAACTGACTAAGAGTGTTGACCACGAAGCAGATATCTGGCCTAATATTGACCACATACATGAGAAAACCAATAAGTTGTCTATGCAAGGGGGGGTCAACATCCTTGTCCTCTAATGAATCTATCTTCTTCCAGTTGGTGATCATGGGTGTAGACATGGGTCTACAATCTTGCATCCTGAATCTCTTCAGCATCTCTGTAAAATATCTCCCCTGACCAAGGAAGATCTCCCCGCTATTCTGCCACACCTCCAATCCTAAGAAATAGTGCATCAACCCCAAATCCTTAATGTCAAACATTGCTGCCAGGTTCTTCTTGCAATCCTCTATGAGCCCTAATGACCCTGTCAAGAAGAGGTCATATACATACAACAATAGGATGAGTGGCCCATCCTCTACCATCAAGTAGTAAAGGTTGGGATTTGCGTTACTCTTGACAAACCCCATCTACTGCAAGTAGTTGTCAATCCATCTATACCATGCCCTGGGAGCCTGCTTGAGCCCGTATAGAGCTTTCTTCAGCCTACACATGTGTGCACCTCTCATGTGTCTCGAAGCCCTATGGTTGTTCTATGTACACCTCCTCCTCTATCACTTCATTCAAGAATGTTGTCTTGACGTCCATCTGGTGAATCTGCCACCCCATCTAAGTTGCTAGGGATATAATTGTTACGAACAAAGTTCGTATACGCTCTGATACCAATGTAATGAACAAAGTTTGTATACGCTTTGATACCAATGTAACAAACAAGGTTCGAATACTCAAAAGTTAAATACTTCAGAAGACATTGAATATGAAGATCTCCATTGAAGATACAATAATATATATTAAAATGTATGAATGAGAATGATGATACAAATGAGAGCGAGGGCATGCTTATATACCCTAGGAAGGTATCTTTTCATGTACGATCATCTCCTTAGAGACATGCCCCTTCATTATTAACTACTAGTTAATTAATCATTATTTATGTTTATTATTATTTACATTTGTATTATTTTTATATAAATTATATTCATAACATTACCTTCCTCTTCAAAAAGCTTTGTCCTCAAATCTTATTGTTGACAAGGTGTGTCCTATGCTTCTTTTTCTTGTAATCTATTCGTATCCTTCGTGATTCTTCTAGTTGTCATCTTCGTTGATACATGATGATAAGATCCTTTGAGCGATAAGTAGAATTGTTGAGCTAGGAAGGGATTTGACCATCCTAAATAAATCTTTTGTGAACCTTTCGGTTACTAGAAACTTGTGATGAATTATTATCACTAGACTGAATTGTGCAAACTTCATTATTCTTTGGAACATAAGTTTGTTGTTTATGTTCTGAGTGATAGAAATACGCAGACTGATTGACATGTCTACTCTTGTGATTCAGAGGTCGATAAGGAATTCTAGTGATTTGATTTTCCCTTATCTTGTTTGTGTTGTTTCCTTGATTTACTTGAAGTATCTGATTTCCTTTAGCTATGGAAGTTGCATGGTTAATTTCTGGATCTTCACTTGAAACTTTTGTTGCTTGAACTGCAATTTCCGAGTGCGTAGTCACTTCAATTGGTTTATCTTTTTTTGAGTTTGTGATATTGACTGGATCGGTATTTGTTCCTTTTTCTTCAATTTGGACAGTTACATCTGACGACTTCGATACATCTTTCGTGATGAGTTCTTCTAATTTATTTTTCAATGATTGCTTATCATTTTTAAGTTTCTTAATTTGCGTGAGTAATTTCTCGCTATGGTCCTTAAGATGAGTAATTTCTTTGTTTTTGTCAACGATGATTTTGTCAACTTCCCTTTGCATATTTTGTATCGCTTTTTTACTTTCTTGAAGAATTACTTTTGAGATATCTTGTATGTCTTCTGGCGTCACTAAATCTAGCTTCAAAGTAACGTCTTGTAGCGTTATTTTTTTCTTTTTGTGGGAAAATGTCAAAAACTTCTTTTTCGTATTTAGGATAAAGGACCCTAGTGATTCCATCAAGGGTGAACCCAGAATTATATCACTATTGTCACAAAATAAGGTTTTAACGATGAATTGCGAGGCAAAAATATAGTCTCCAATGCATAGTTGTAGATTGTTTATGTTATATTGTTTATTATTCATCGAATCCATCATTTCAATTATGTTCAATTCAGGAATCACTAATTGGTTAGCACATTTAGTACTAACATAATTATTATTCTGAGTAGGATTGATAGATATTATAACATCCTTTCCTGCAAGTGATCCTTTGATTTTAAATAGTGCATTAACACACATTCTAAAAGTTTTAGGAAATCTTCCATCACTAATCTCCATTTTTTCTTCCTTCATCATTTTCGAACTAGCCATTTCTTTTAGATGAACTTAGGGTTAACAGTAACCCTTTTGTAATTTTTATAATAATATTTTTTTTACAATTGTCTCTTTTTAGAAGAACCCTTTAATACTCTTTTAATTTTATTTCATATATTTATATATGTTGGTAGTAATAATATTATAATAAATATTATTATCTCCAATAAATATATTTAAATATATATATTTTTCCCGATACTCTTTCGGTAATATGTACTTAAAAGTACAATTCCCTATATATATATATATATATATATATATATATATATATATATATATATTATTGAATTTTGAAAATATTATAACCCTCTTAATCCTCTTAAATAAGAGATCAACCTTACATAAACCCACTCTACAATCCACTTGACCATTCCCACTAATTCGTAGTGATTCAGCATTATAACAATTTCCTTGTATCGGCTAACCAATTATTTTAATAATAATATAATTTCTTATGCTTTTGAATTAAATTGAATCAGTTTATTATGGGGTATATGGATAATTTCAATGTGTGCTTTATAGGGTCGTGATGTTTTGGATAGTCGAAACCCCTGTCAACATTTTTGCGACAACCACACTAGCACACACAAATTGTTAAATCGATGGTGGTGGTATGGTGGTGGCTGGGGAGTCGGATGGTAGCGAGGGACGGAATCTGAGAAGCGGAAAATGGCAGCGCGTATAAAACCAGGGCAATGACGTGGTGATTGTCAGTGGCTTGTTGGACAAGAAAAATAGAAGTTATTGTTGACGGTTTTGCAGGTGTCAGCATCCGCAGATGATGGAGAATGCAAATAGCCAATCTTCCACCGGCAGTGGTAGTTTTGAGTTTGCGACGACACAGAGGCCGGATGCGGCAAACGCTGCAACGGTTGTTGGGTCGATGATCAACAATTTAAGCGGAAGGCGATGGCAACATCGTGCCATTTGACCTTCTTTTCTTTCTTTTTTTATAATTATAATTATTTTGTTTATAGCCCCTTTTTTTAATTCCTTTTTTTAATTTTTTTTCATATATATATCTATATATATATATATATATAATGTTTTTTTTTAATTCTTTTAATTTTTCATTTTTTTCAATGGCCAAAGCCTTGACAGTGAATCTAGTAGAATGGAGAACCTCCAACTATGTAGTGAAATGCTTGAATTGTGACAACAACAAGGTTGACGAAAATTGTTGGTCAAAGGCCGGATCAAACTGGCTTTGTGCCGCGATTGAGCAGCGAGAGGATCGAACAGCTCTATTACCAATGTTACGAACAAAGTTCCTATATGCTCTGATACCAATGTAACAAATAAAGTTTGTATATGCTCTGATACCAATGAAATGAACAAAGTTCGTATACTCAAAAGTTAAATACTCCAGAAGACTTGGAATATGAAGATCTCCATTGAAGATACAAGAATATATATTAAAATGTATGAATGAGAATGATGATACAAATGAGAGTGAGGGCCTGCTTATATACCCTAGGCAGGTACCTTTTCACGTACGGTCATGTCCTTAGAGACATGCCTCTTCATTATTAACTACTAGTTAATTAATCGTTATTTATGTTTATTATTATTTACATTTTTATTATTTTTATATAAGTTATATTCATAACAATGATTGACCGGATAGAAGTGTATCTGGCAACTAGGGCAAAGGTCTCCTCACAATCTATACCTTCGTTTTGTGCATGCCCCTTTGCCATGAACCTAGCCTTGTACTTCTCCACGCTGCCATCCGCAGCATACTTGATCTTTTAGATCCATCGAGAACCTACAACTAACCTGTCCTCAGGCCTCAACACCACCTCCCAAACATCATTCGTCATGATAGAATTGTATTCCTCCACATGGCATCTATCCACACCTGATGTTGTGCGGCCTCCTAATAGTAGGAAGGTTCCACAACCTGTGCCACCAATGCTCAGTACCTGTCAGGTTGTATGCGTTCTCCCTTGTTCTTCCTAGGAGCTCCAATGAACTCCTTTGCATCTCTCAATGTCTGATGAACATCCCTACTGATTCGACCACTAGTGGTGGGAGGTTCAACCAGCTCCTCATCCTGCCTTTGCTACTCCATCTGCTGTGAACTCACTAGATCCCCTGTACCTGAGGAAATTCTAGTACTAGTCACTGTATTGGATTCCTATGACTATCCTACTAACGGTCCCACTAGTTGCCCCTACTGTTGGACCAATGGAGCTTCTGCTGGCTCACTCTGACCACCTATTGGCATCTCGCGAGACTTCTTAAAGGCTTTGTCCTCCATGAACTTCACATCCCATCTCACTACAATGTTCCTGCTACTAGGGACATAGATCTTGTATGCCTTTGAGGTTTCGCTATACTCAATGAGGAACCCAATTTCTGCAATCTGATCCAATTTGGTGTGCTTCTCATCTGGCACATGGCAATAAGCTATGTTGTCGAAGATCCTGAAGTGACTTACCTCAGGCTTCTTTCCTGAGAAGACCTCTTCTGGCGTTATCTTCCCCAATGCCTTATGAGGAATCCTATTCTAAATATACACCATTGTGTTACATGCCTCTGCCCAGAGAAACCTAGGCAAATCTTGGTCATATAACATTGTTTTTGCAGCCCCAACTATAGATATGTTATTTCGCTCCGCTATCCCATTCTAATGTGGATTGTATGGAGTTGTCCACTCTCTTCTAATACCTTCCTTCGCACAGAAATTTTTGAAGTCTTTATCTGTGTACCCTCCACCATTATCTAAGCGAAGCACCTTGATATTCTTCCCTGTCACATTCTCCACTAGAGCCTTAAACTCCTTGAAGCAATCGAAGACCTCAGCTTTGGTCTTCAAAAAGTAGATCCAGGTTTCCCTGGAATGGTCATCAATAAAGGTGACGAAATACTCGGCCCCACCATCTGCTTTGTTGTCACTTCTTGGGAATGTGGCCTTAGCATATTTCCCAAGCACGCACCCTTTGCACACATCATCGTGTTCTATGCCAAGTTCTGGAACACCTGTCACTGTCTCCCTGAGCATTCTAAGTGCTACATGGTGTAAATGTCCCATTCTCCTATGCCAAAGCTCATTCAGGTCTTTCCCCTTCTTACTTCTACTGCCTATCAGTGGCATTGGAGAATCAAGTTGCAACTTGTACAACCTGTTGCTTCGAACTCCAATTTGTTTCACCCTCTTCTAGCTCAGGTGTTTGACAAACACCTTCTTCCCTACAAAGTGGACATCATATCACTTATCCTATAGTTGGGATACTGAAATCAGGTTCATACCCAATCTTGGCATATGTTGTACATCTGTAGCATCGGTACTTACTCCTAACTCCCTCTAAAAATCGATGGTACCTCTCCCCACTGGAGTGCACTTGGTCTTGTTTCCCATCGTAATATGGAAGTCCATCTACTCTTCATTGTAGCAAGAGAAATATTCTCTAACCCCTGTCATGTGAGTTGATGCTCCACTGTCGATATACCAGACGCCTTGTGAAGCTAAGCTATTTAAGCAAACAAACTCGTCCTCCAATCTAGAAGACAATTTTGAAGCTCCTGGAGTATCAAATTTGCCCATGGTCATACTAGAGAATTTTGTAGAATTTGTTGAATACATCCCGAGTATAATTTTGTGTGTTATTTCTCTGCTACCCGACACTGAATCTGCTCTAGCAAACAGTTGCAAACCCTTTTTGCCTAGACAAGAAATCTGCTCTGCGAAAATATTGAGTTGTTGCTCCCTCTGCCTGTTGGAACTGCTTCCCCAGACAAATCGAACTTTCCTGCCTGCTGCCACTGGAAAATCGAACCCTATCCAGCAATTCGCATTGTTTAACTAGGCACTGCGTAGCCCTTGAAAATTTCGTCCTATTGCTCCCTCTAAACTGCAAAATTTTCCTCTTTCATCTCTGAGCCTCCTGTCTGTCAAATATGCTCTGATACCATGTGAAAATTCCTTGAAATGCAGCAACTAGAAATAATTCTCCTAATTGATTAACAATTCATTAATTTTCTTATTAATATCGAATTAATCACACTGCAATTTCTTCATCATATAAACTATTGCGGAAAAAAAATAGGAACTGATAAATGTTAGCACTGACACATAAAAAACTGACAATTATTTTTGGACAATTGTCCCCAGAAAAACCCAATGTGGGAAAACCGGTGTAGCGGCCGAGGGTTTTATTATTATGCAGTAGTGAATTCTGAGTACAATAAATATGGATGCCCAGTTGGTTATCCAACCTGAGAGAAATACTGCCAAAATCAACTCAGGGAATTTACCCTCTTCTCCAAGCAATCTCGGCTCAAACTGACAACTCCAAGCAAGTTGTACAAACCCTCTGCGTAAGCCCTGCATCACCTCTGCACAACCTGTCACACGATCAACTCGAAACAACTACTACTCAAGTCGTCCAGCCTGTTGCTCAATGAGGAAGTGTCTCTCTTGCCTACTAGAAAATCTTCCTGACCTCTGGAACCTAAAACGACCTCCACTCCAGCTAAATCGAACTACCTCTTTGAGGCTATGAACAAGCCCTGTGCTGCCTCCTAGAGAAATAATTCGGCCTCCTCTCTATGCCACTCCGGAACTGGAAAACTTCCTCCTGATCACTGACTCTACCCCTCTCTAGCCCTATGTCCCCTCTATGGCTCAAACTTTGCTGCTGGATAGCTCGAACTACCCAAGGAACTCGCACTGCTAGCTCTTTGCTTTGTGTATCTCCATCTACCCATCGACCTCTTCTTATAATCTCTAGTTGGGACTCCAACGGCCAATATTAAAACTTAATCGATGGCTGAGATAATAACCAAGTCGATCCGTGTGAGTTTCTAGAGAATTCTCACATTTCCCAATTAATTGCTATTAATTAACCAGTTTTCATAAGTTAGACTTAGGAAAAATTTAAATCATGGTTAATTAATTTAATTGAGCTATCTCTAGGTGGAATTTCTAGAAACAATTTTCGGGTTTTGGAGAACCCCTGTGTTTTAACCTCTCCACAAAGTTTGAGACTAGAACACCATCCGATGCTACAAAAACTAACAATTAATAGAACAGGAGTTCTTCCATCTGTCACAACTTGAATCATTCTATGTTTAGCATCGAACTTGCTCGCACACTAAGAGATGAATTCTTTGAAATCAAACACTACTGCCATGAAACCAGCTTTGCTATGCCAGTCATCCAGATTTTGTTAGCAAGCTTTTGCTCTAGAGATAGGTCAGAATACCACTTATAAGCTATAGCCTAGTGAATGTCTCTATTGTGGCAAGCTAAAGAATTGAAAGTATGTCCATAGAGTGGATCTTTCTTTGTTTTGTTTACTATCCTCCTATGTAGCACGGGAACTGCTCCCAGCCCTTGGAGAGAAAGTACCCCAAGCTCAACGCTCTTGGGAGCTTGTGAGCTGGTACGAAACGCTCCAAAAAAGTCGGAAGCTTCTGCAGGAATGTTGGAGCTTTTCGGGAGCTTTGCGGTCCAAAATGAGCGGTTTCCAGTTCTGGCTTCGCCTAGGAACTTTGATCGGGAACGTGTGGGAGCTCCCATCCATCGAGGAGCATCTAGATGCTCCTCGATGGATGGGAGCTCCCACACATTCCCGATCCTTGAGTACCCGTTCTTGGGAAAATAGACACCAAACTTTGGCGGCGGGAAACTCTCTGTTTTTTCCATTTCCCGCCAATTATTTGCCTTCCCTTTCCTATATAATCAATGTCAAGCTAGTGATTTCAAGCCAGTGATTTCTTTGTGTTATGCACGCTGCTTTGAGGGAGGCTTCCGAGGGACGCTGCTTTGAGGGAGGCTGCTGCTGCTTTGAAGGAGGTTGCCGAGGGACGCTGCTTTCAGGGAGGCTGCCAAGGGATGCTGCTCAAGGCTCAAGCCATTGACGCATCGCTGTGTGCATTGAACCTTGACGCAACGCTGTTTTGTTCAGGACAGTATGCACTGTGCAGGACCATAGGGTCTGGGTCACACATTGCTGCTGTGTACTGTGTTCAAACTTGAGAACTTCAGGAAACTTCAAAGCCTAAAGGTAAATTCTGGATGGATTCTCGAATTCTGGATAAATGTCCCATTGTTAGCTCAATAGATAAATATTAAAAACTTAGCAGAGATGGTCCCGAAGAATGAAATGACATCGCAAAATTTTTTTGTTTGAAGGTCTTCATACTTGCTATATGCATTCTGGAGATTTTTAATTTTTCCATGTTTTAGAAAGGTTGATTGGTGGCTTAGGACTACGCTGCTGTAGATGGTAGTATTCATGTTTTTTTTTAATACTGAAATTAAGTTAAAAACCCAATCGACCAACTGTTAAGGGGTAGCCTTTGCATCCAGGCAAAGTGAAGTTCCCTTCATCTTCCGTGTGTCCCTAGGATCACCGCAACAATACCTCCATGGTTAACATGAAGGTCTTCTGCACATCCATGAATAATCTGATTACTTCTGGCTTTCACTTCAGTTTTACAGAGTGTAAATGTATTTGTGACAGCAACGCTCATTGGATGGTATGTTATCTCCAGGGATCCCTTTTATTAAAAAAGCTTCGATAATGGATAAGATTTTGCCATATTTTTCCAATTTGAGATGCCCTTAAAGCATTGTCTTAAAGAATATTAATAGTTATAGTTTACTTTGGGTGGTCAGAGGATAATATTAATAGTTTTAGTGATAATGATGTAAATTTAGTTTAATTTGAGAGGCTAAAAGAAGCACTTGTTATTATATTTTAATATTTTATTAAGATTCTGATAAATGCCATAGTGCTAACAATATTAACAATTAAGTTACTAACCCATAAAAGTTGCAGCATCGGTGTCTATAGATTGTAAATAAGAATATGTTATTAAAGGGAAGTTGCTTTTGTTCAGCTGCTTGTGGACAATTTATATTTGTTATACAGCGTGCTTGAATTGTCTTTGTTAAATATTTGCATGTTTTGACAATCTTTGACGCCAGAGTTCCTTAATCCTTGAAAATTAAAGGGCAGTTTGGAGAGACAACATTTAAAGGGAAGTTTCATGTAACAAGTTACAATATTTATGTGAGGATACAACCAACATAAGGAACAGTGTCTCCATAACAACTTCTAACAGATGAAACACGTGTTTGTGCAATTTCTTATTTATATATTGAACCTTTTGAGGCACCTCTCGTATAAATGGCCAACTTGACATGTTCAGGGGTTTTAACTTTTCATAGCAGATCCATTTCAATGCACACATGGGGGCTTGCTTCAATAGCAGAGTTAAGTTTAAGTTCAAGTTGATTCATAACCAGTCATGGGAATTTAATTATTAAATACTAGTATTTCGAATTTATTTTAATTTTTTTTCATTTTTGTCATTTATGTACATTGTAAAATTTATTTATTTGTTCTACTTCTAATTTTTTTTGTATTTTAATGTAAATTTTCAGTATTGATACCATGGATAGAGGGTTGGGCAATGAATGTGTTAACAACAACAACAAGATGAGACCCTCACTACCTCCACAAGTTCAACAACAGAATGCAGAGGCAACAATAAGTACAGACAAGTAATCACGCAACATTTCCAAGAAGCCTTTAATGAAGTTCATGAAAAAAACACAAAACAAGGCAAAAAACAGTGGGGGCTGTGAGGAATGGCAATGCACTTTGTGTGACCATGTTTTTAAGGGTAGCTATACAAGAGTATGGCATCATCTTTTGGGCATACCTGGGTTAGGAGTGAAGAGTTGCACATGTAACCTTGAACAAAGAATGGAGATAAGTAAGCTTCACATGAAAGCAAATGAAAACAATGAATGTGATAGTAGCATTGTATCTCCTAATAATAAGAAAGGTAGACATAAAGATTCATCCCAATGTATGAATGAACAAAGCCACATCAAAATTGAAACTAATCACAGGAGTTCTAGCACTATGAGGACTAGTGTAAGTTAATCCATTCAAAAGATTTTCAATGTCTTGCATAGGGATGAAGTAGATGATGTCATAGCAAATTTTTTATGGCGAATGGAATATCATTTAATGCCACTCGTTCACCATACTATAAAGAAATGGTGAGAAAAATCATAATCGCAGGGACATAATATGCACGCCCAGGGTACAACAAAATGAGGACTTCATTATTAGATAGAGGGGTGACAAAAATGCATGGACTTATGGAGGACCTCAAACAATATCGGGTTCATTTAGGTTGTTCAATTGTCATAGATGGTTGGACCAGTGATGATAATATCGCCGAATATCGAAAATATCGATATATTTTCGGTGAGCCGAAATATCGCCGAGAAAATATCGCGATATTTTGGGATTTTCGCGATATTTTAGCTCCCGAAAATATTGCGATATTTCCAAGATATCGCCGATATCTCGGCAAAATATCGCCAGGCGTGTTATGCCACGGCTAGAAAAAGGGAAAATCGTTTTTTCTTCATTTTTGTTTCTTGAGTGTTGGAGAAGGAGGGGGAAGAGTTTTGTGGTGGTTGTCAAGGAGGGTTTGAGGATCAAACAACAATTATCACCACCAACCAAGATTTTTTTGTGGATCAAAGATTGAAGAACAGTGAGACAAACTTCATTTCTTCCATTAATAGGTATGTTCTTAAAAACCCCTATGTTAATGATTTTTTCATAGATTCAGGGTTATGCTTGCTTGCCTCTTTGCCTACCAACATTTTGTTTCTTTGTTTTTTTCCATTTGCTATGATTTTAATGCCCATGAGCCAATGCAAGGGTTTTCTCCATATTTGGACAACAAGCTTCATTTTTTTTTTCAACTTTCTTATGCACTCTCTTATTGCCATTTTTCATTCACATTGCAAAATGCAAATAATGTAGTAATTTTTTTTAAATTAAGTGGATATTACTTATTATTTTTTGTGTCGGGGGGTTTAATGCCAATTTTTTGTATTTTTTGTGCTCTAGGTTTGAATTAGTTCACTACAAATGTCAAATATGCCAAAAGCCTTGGACCCATTTTGGGAGTATAGGGAGGCTGTTGGTGGGGCAAATCGGGCATATATATCATGCAAATTGTGTGGGACCAAGATGTCAGGAGGGGTTACACGATTGAAATACCATCTGGCTAGACTCTCTGCACATGATGCAGATGTAATGCCTTGTATGGTTTCTAGTGCAAAGGTTATACAAAAAGCTCTTGAAGCAATTGCTGAACAAGACAAAAAGAAAGATGCTAAGGAGAGGCCAATGGTCTCAGATAGATCGCTGCTAGTTTTATTTGTTTTGCAACTTTTGCTACATATAAGTTTATAACTCATGATGATGAAATACTTTTAAAGTTTTATATATGTGATGTTATTTTGTTTGAGTCCTTGATTGGACAATTATCAGGGATTAGCAGGGTTTGGTATCGCCTTTGAAGTTTGATGCATCATATTCATAGAAATTTAACATCATATATATTAGTGCTTTCTTCATATTTATGTGCCAATGTGTTTAGTTCATGTTGTTATTGCTTTATATGTTTAGAAATCTGGAAAAATATATATATATATATATATATATATATATATATATTATGCATTTTTTATGCTTGCCGATATTTTGCCGGTATTACCGATAAGATGTTTTTTGGACCCTCGCCGATATTTTGCCGATACCGATATTTTCAACACTGGGTTGGACAGATATTCAACAAAGACCTTTGTTGAATGCTATTATCACATCACCAAAAGGGTCCTATTTTTTAAAAGCAATTGATTGTAGTGGAAAAACTAAGGATGCTACTTTCATGTTTGAAAAGTTGAAGGATGCAATTGATGAGTTTGGTCCTTCAAATGTGGTACATGTCATCACAGATGCAACACCTGTTTGTAGAGCAGCGGGATTGATGATCCAAAGTTGATATAGGCATATCTTTTGGACTCCTTGTTGTGTACATGCCCTTAACAATCTCTTAAAAGACATTGGTAAAATACAGTGGATTGCAAAAATCATTTCAAATGCGAAGGACGTACAAATGTTCATATGAAACCACCTGCTTCCTTGGCAATTTACAAGATGTATTCAAAGAAGCATTTTTTAAAACCTGCAGAAACAAGATATGCCACATACTTTATTTGCTTGAGCGCATGGTTGAGGTCTATGCATCTTTACAAGCCACTGTTGTTTCTTCAGAGTGGAATGCATGGACCGAGTCTAAGTCACCTCAAGTAAAGAAGATAAGAGAAATGCTTCTTAATGAGGACTGGTGGGTTGATTGTAGATATGTTATTTCTCACAACTCCAATTGTGGAGTTGCTTAGGTACGTTGATCCAGATTCTCCAGCTCTTGGAGAAATATATGAATGTATTGATACCATGGTGGGCAAGGTAAAGCACATCATTCACCAAAGAAACCCTTCTTTGGAGTTTTTCCATGAAATCCACAAGCTGATAGAGAAAATATGGCTTAAACTCAATACCTCCCTTCACATGGTTGCATATGCCCTTAATCCAAAGTGGTATATGGAAAGACCAAATAGAATTCTTCCTATTGATGATGAAGAGGTAAAACAAGGGTTTCTTGATGCTATAACTAAGATGTATATTATTGATGAAGCAAGTGTGATACGGGAGCAATTTATTGATTTTGGTACATTAAGCCCTCCTGCATTCAGCCAAGATGCAAAGAGGGACATCAAGCATTATGCTCAGAAGAAACCCCTTGGATGGTGGAGAATGTATGGGGGCCAGGTTCCAGAGCTCTGAAATCTTGCTTCACGTTTGCTATCTCAGGTTGCTAGTTCCTCAGCTGCTGAAAGGAATTGGTCCACTTATAGTTTCATACACTTTATTAAGAGGAATAGACTTACCTCTAAGAGAGCAGAGAAACTTGTTTATGTGCATAGTAGTCTTCGGCTTTGTTCAAGGAAGCTACCTGAATATTTAGAAGGACCTGTTGCATGATGGGATGTGAACGTTGAAGATGTTGCCCAAATTGACGATGATGATGACAATCCTTTACCAAATGCAGGATTGGTTGGCATACCTTTAGATGACATTGTTGCATTTGATGATGATGTTGATTTGGGGAAGCATCGGATGTGCTCTAGCCACGAAATTTGGTGGAGAGGTTGGGGCACATGAGATCTCCAATACCCAGAAAGGGTTTGGGCAGATTCTAAACAGATTAGGAGATATTATAATAATTAATATTTTTAATGGAGTCCCTAAGTCTAAACTTAGGGAAAATAAAATATTAGTGTATTAATATGAATCTGTGTTAGAATGGTCCAAAAGACATGGATCAAGCCAAATATAGTCTTAGCCGTTAATTAGGGACTTAATCTCGGCCATTGAGATGTCAAAAGGAAAAGTATAAGAGGAGGCTTGAGAGTCACTTGGAGAGCACACCAGATGATCAGTCATTCTATTCTCTAGAGCGGGCTTTGCTAAGAGAGATAGAATAAGTGATCGAGACAGCAGTTGAGGGGCATCAAGTACAGAGAAACAGAGAAGGCAGAGATTGTGCTGGGAGAGCAGGGCAGCAGCCAAGGAGGGTGACACAGAGCTAGCAAGGGCTCACGCACAGCCACGCAGAGGCAACCAAGTACTGCGCAGAGCACCAGAGGGGCCAGCGCAGCTGACGCAGAGGCTCCCAGAGCTGACGCAAGGCCTCCTGGGGCTGACACAAGCCTAGAACGGCTGATGCAAGGCCAACGTGAGACAGAGAGGGGCTGACGCAGTCCAGATTGGGCAAACGCTGGGGTTGCAGGAGCAGTTTTGCGTTGAAAAGCTGCCAAAAGGATTTTCCGGGGTTTCAGCCAAGAGATTTCTCTCAAACTGTGAGGTATAGCTGCTAAGTAAATTCTCTGTTAGGTAGGCCAGTTTCGGCACCCAGATTGTACTCTGATATTGCCTAATAAGAAAACCCTCAGATAGTTGCACTGGTTTTTTCCCGCATTGGGTTTTTCCGGTGACATTAGTCCAAAAATAATGGTGTCATGTGGTGTGTTTGTTCTTGTTTCTTTTAGTTGTTGATCTGTAATATGTTGAACATGCACTGGTCTTTATTTTCAGTATTTACTTTTTAAATAACTTGTTAAAGAAAAATAACAAGTAGGTAGGAATAAATCAGAAAAAGTGCATGAAGGGTTTCTAAACTAAGTAAACTTAGAAACTTCAACATGGTATCAAAGCGTGATTGCAGATCACAAGAAGACTAAAAGACATCAGCCGAGCGGAGCAATAGCAGCAGAAAACAGTTGCCCCGAGGTGACAAAAGTTGTTTCTAGCAGCGCAAAAGCCAAGGAAGTGTGACGCAGAGCCAGCGTGGGGCAAAGAGGGGCTGACGCAGTTCACAGAGAGGCAGTGGTTGGGGTCTAGAAGGCTGCAGGAATATTGCAGAGTGGAGTTGGTGAGGTACTGTAATCAGAACAGTACCCAACAGAGCAAGGCCAGAGGAGTTGTTACCGAGAGTTTCTAGCCGAGGAACCTGGATCAGCAGTGCAGTTGCACAAGATGATCAGAGTAGGGGGCATCTTGACAAGCGGCAGGAAGATTTCCAAGGGGGAAATCAGGACTCAAAGGGAGTCCAGAAGAGAACTTCCAAACGGGAAGTAGAGACTTAGAGGAGTCAAACAGAGAACTTCCAGGATGGAAGTAGAGGAGCGTCATGGCACTACACAGGGTAAGAGACCAGGATAGACTAGATGGAGCATCGAACTTCGCAGTCTGGAAGGCTAGAGTCTTATCAGTTCTTGACAGGAATCGTGTCAAGAACTTCGCCCTGAAGGTTATAGCTATCCTAGTTGACCCCAATGATAACGATAAGTACGAAGAGGCGATGGCAAGGGCCAAGTGCATTATCCTTGACGGGGTCAAGGATCATGTGGTACCACATATAGCCAAGAAGGAAACGACAGTTGAGATGTGGGAGGCTCACAAGAACCTGTACCAGCATACTTCTGTGCAGAGAAGAATGATGCTCGAGAACCAGATGAGGTCGTATCAGATGAAGAAGGGTCAGTCGATTGACACCTTCCTCGGAGGACTAAATGAGATCCGAGACCAGTTCATTGCTATAGGAGCGACACCAGATCAGGAGCTTATGGTGAGGACAGCCCTGAATGTTGTCTCAAAAGATTGGGAAGTGTTTGTCCAGGGTATCCTGCGCAGAGGGACTCTCCTACCTTGGGACAAGATGTAGGCAACTCTTCGCCAGGAAGAGATCAGACGACAGTCGAAGACAGGTAGCAGCATCAAAGGGATCAAAGTTCAGCAGGAGGAGAAGGATGTGGCCCTAGCATCTGAAGGAAAGCAGGAGAAGCGGAAAAAGAAATATCTCTCCAAGATCAAGTGCTTCCACTGTGGGGAGATGGGTCATTATGCGACCCAGTGCCCAAGGAAGAAGAAGGGAGAGTCTTCTGAGACTAAGGCAGCGCCAGCACGGGCAGGGAAGGAAGTTTTGACAAACGATGACTGTGCCATGAGTGTACACGCACCACTTGAGCGGAAGTGGGGAGACATCGAGCTGTAGTCAGATGGACTACAAGCGATGAGGGGCAAGATCCTCGAGGTACCCAACCTCTTGGATTAGACCTTGCTACGGGAGCCCCGACGAGGAGTAGCAAGACTGGATGAGTGGGTAGAGACAGATGTGGATGGCGCGGCAGAGAGAGCTACAATGTAGGAGTCCCGAGACAGCGCGAGGCTAGCAAGCTACAGCAATGTGAGAGACACAAGAGTGTTGCACCAGTGCAGGAAGGCACAGAGAGGTGTGCAACGGTGCAAGATGCAGGGAGTTGTTGCAGCAGCATAGAGGTCAGAGAGAGGGAGCACTTGTCAACGGCAGAGGGAGCTTCAGCATTAGTGGGTGTTTCTAGCCCAACAGGGAGGTCAGTTGGGAGATCAGTTACTTACTTCTCAGTAACTGAGTTGCAGTGCAGCAGTGGGCAACACGATGCAACATGATGAGAGGAGGTGCAGTGCAGATGCAGTGCTGGGAGGAAGGACCAGCAACAGCACGGATGCAGAGGGAGTTGTCGTACAGATGCAACAGTGGCAGTGGCAGAACCATGGGCAGCAGTACAGGAGGCAGCAGTGCAGAGGATGTTGGGCAGGAAGGCCTAGCATCAGCACAGGTATCGATGTCGGATGATGACAGTAATACTCAGTGAGGAATATTGCTAGAGCACAATCCTCGCTAAGAGGGAGTGTTGATTTGGGGTAGCATCGGATGTGCTCTAGCCATGAAATTTGGTGGAGAGGTTGGGGCACATGAGATCTCCAATACCCAAAAAGGGTTTGGGCAGATTCTAAACAGATCAGGAGATATTAAAATAATTAATATTTTTAATGGAGTCCCTAAGTCTAAACTTAGGGAAAATAAAATATTAATGTGTATTAATATGAATCTGTGTTAGAATGGTCCAAAAGACATGGATCAAGCCAGATCTAATCTTAGCTGTTGATTAGGGACTTAAACTCGGCCGTTGAGATGTTAAAAGGAAAAGTATAAGAGGAGGCTTGAGGGTCACTTGGAGAGCACACCAGATGATCAGTGATTCTATTCTCTAGAGCGGGGTTTGCTAAGAGAGATAGAATTAGTGATCGGGAGAGCAGCTGAGGGGCATTGAGTACAGAGAAACAGAGAAGGCAAAGATTGTGTCGGGAGAGCAGCACAGCAGCCAAGGAGGGTGACGCGGAGCTAGCAAGGGCTCATGCAGGGCCACACAGAGGCAGCTAAGTGCTGCGCAAAGCACCAGAAGGGCCAGCACAGTTGACGCAGAGGCTCCCAGAGCTGACGCATGGCCTCTTGGGGCTGACGCAGGGCCAGCGTGAGATAGAGAGGGGCTGACGCAGTCCAGATTGGGCATACGTTGGGATTGCAGGAGCAGTTTTGTGCTGAAAAGCTGTCGAAAGGATTTTCCGAGGTTTGAGCCAAGAGATTTCTCTCAAACTGTGAGGTATAGCTGCGAAGGAAATTCTTTGTTGGGTAGGCCAGTTTCGGCACCCAGATTGTACTCTGATATTGTTTAATAAGAAAACCCTCAAATCGCTGCACCAGTTTTCCCGCATTGGGTTTTTCCAAGGACATTGGTCCAAAAATAATGGTGTCATGTGGTGTGTTTGTTCTTGTTTCTTTTAGTTTTTGATCTGTAATATGTTGAGCATGCACTGGAGTTTATTTTCAGTATTTACTTTGTAAATAACTTGTTAAAGAAAAATAACAAGTCGGTAGGAATAAATCATAAAAAGTGCATGAAGGGTTTCTAAACTAAGTAAACTTAGAAACTTCAACAGATGATGATGATGACGTTGATCCAATACCCAGTGAGGCTCAAACTTATATGGATCTCCTTGATGCTGAAGATCATACTATATGATCATAAGCTTTGTATTTTTGTTGCTATATTTTGGCTATTGGGCATTTTGAATTATGTACTACTTTAGGCTTTTGCCTTTCTAAGTTTTAACTTTTTTCTAGTATGAACATCAATATGATTTGGGTGGCTTTTAGTTTTGGTTTTAACTTTTTATGGTTGTCTCTTGAATGATGAATCATTTAAAATTTCAATTTGGTATGTACATTTAATCTTTACACTATTTAAAAAAATATATATATATATATATTAAATTTTAATTTTTAATATATTATATTATTGTCACTCCCAACTTGACGTTTCCTATAAATTTGGGCAAAGCTTCTAGCCATATCAGATACTATTCCCACATACCCAAAGTACCCACGTACCAGAAACTCGTGCAACATAGCTATCCTCACTTTCAATATTTTTGATATTTGTGTGGGAATTCTTGATATAAAGCATGCCCCTTTATTCGATAGGCAATTGAAATCATTAATGACCCTTAATGAACCATCCTTTCAATAAGTACACTTTGCTCCAAAATGCATGCAAATCATCAATAGTAATTATCATTATTGAGAAGAGGATTTATGGGAAAGTGCAACAGCTAAGCCCCATTTTTTGACAACCATCTTTATCTTGTCAAACAAGTAAACATAAAATGCATCATAAATCACCTCAAGAATAGAAACAATGGAAGGTTGTATAGTGGATGTTGATTTTTCAAGTACAATTTATTTAAGCACTTTATTTCTGAACTTGATAATTACTTCAAATGATGTGAGTATTTATTTAGCATTTTTCAATGTATCATTAAGCAATTACACATTCAAAAATTTAACCATAAAGACAATGAAGTAGTATAGATCACAATGCACAAGAGGGACATAGTGTTTACCTTGGAAAAACCCACTTGGGGGAAAAGCCCAATAACCTTCTTCTTAGAGAAATATTCAATTCAACAAGAGATACATCAAAGTCAATGTTAATGGTCACACTAACCAACAAGATGCTTCCATAAGACAACAACGAAAATGCCAAGTCAAACCTCCTTTTTCTTGTCCACGAGATCCTCCTTGAGTAGCTTGGTCAAGGTCATCAAGATGCTTCAGAATTCTGTCTTCTTCCACAAGTACACCACAAAAAATTCAGGCTTGAACATAGCTTCAATCCACAGACAATTCTAACTTGATAGCAGGCTTCTTTTCCACAAGAATTTGGGCTTCTCCATAGAGTATATTCGGCCCTCTCCACAAAAGATATATTTGGCCTTCTCCGCAAAAGATATATTACAGACCTTCACTTTCTTTCCACGAAGATAATGTCACAAACCTTCGCTTCCTTCCCACAGAGATAATACCTCTTGGTTTGATTCGCAGAGAAAAGTTGCAGATGTCTCCACTTTGCCTTAACTGGCTTCTCTTCTCAATTTCGACCTCCTTTTCTTCTTGTTTCTTCATTTTAGATAAAATCAGATGATGTCTTCTATGTGTATTCGAATTGTGCCTTTGGAAGGAGAATTTGTCTCTAATATATATGCACAGAAAAGGGTTTGAATTGATGCCTCATGGACCTGAACCAACCTAATCAATAGGTAAGCCGACTTGGCATCTTGTGGTGTCCACAATTCAATTTCTTTCTTTAGAAAAAGGCCATGAAGAACATGCCTTATAAAATAATCAAATCAATAATTTTTCTTTTATCACAAGCATGAAGAACATGCTAAATGATTTATCTTTCATCACAAATTTATATTTTATCTTTACAGGTACAAATTGTACATTATGAAAACTGACCATAGCTACAAAATTCAAGACTCCCTCTTAGCTAAGGAGGTATTCATAATGACTATCCAGATGTTCTTTGTTGAAATATTTTCTCAAAGAATAAGGTCTCACAATTCACAACATCAGCATCACCCAGGTCAACACCCTTGACCTATAACAATTATAGCATACACTAAGTACCATTAGACAAGTTAGCACATCTAAACTATGGTATATCATCAATATACACTAGGTAACAGCATCCAAGCTAGCACCCCTAGCCTATGGTACAACATCAATATCAACTAGTCACCATGATCTAGTCAGCGCCTCAACCTCATGGTATATGGACTAGTATAGGTTTGCCATCACCACGGTCAAACCTTAGGGAACATCCACGTTCCAACTTCACAGGGTTGACCAAACCCTTAAAGGACATCTACGTCCCAATTCCACAGGCCTCATTCCAAGCAATTCTCTATTGGCCACACTCTAGGCCATGACATTATATGGGTTTACTTAGCAAGTAACCAAGCCTGATGCTGAATGGCACCCACTCTTATAGAGTGACCGGGCCAAAACACAGAAAAGCATCCACTCTTTCGAGTGACCAGGCCAAAATACAATAAGGTGCCCACTCTTTCAAGTGATCGGGCCAAAAACACTTAAAGGCACCCACTCTTTCGAGTGATTGGGCCAAATGGACCATTCCTCTCAAGAATGTTTGTCCCTCATGCTATCTCACCAACAGTCTGGGCAACGCCCCTATTTTCCACTCATCAACAATCAGGGCCATGCTCCTGTTGTTATTAATAGTCTAAGTTGCGCCCATGTTGATGTCACATCAGTACTCCCCCTCACTAATAGAAGGGTTCTCCACAAGTCCAACCTTGTCTCTGAAGTATACAAACTTTACCCAAGGCAGAGGCTTTGACAGAATATCAGTGATTTTCTCATTAGTATGAATGTATTGGAGCTTTATTGCCCCCTTCTGCCCTACATCATGAATGTAGTGGTACTTGATCTCGATGCACTTCGAACTATTATGAAGCACTGGGTTCTCAAAAAGCTTCACGCAACTTTGATTTTCAGAATATATCTCAATTGACTCCAACACACGATCAAACAGTCCCTCAAGTAGTTTTCAAAGCCACAGTGCTTCACTACTCACCAACCAGGTTGCAATATACTTAGCCTTTGTTTCCTGCACATTCAAGAAATCATAGTCGAACAAAAGCAGCTTCCAGATGTACTCTTCCTATTTTCGACACTCCCATCCCAATTAGAATTAGTATAATCCTGCAATTGTATCTCACCATCTCAAACCATAGTACCAAGCAGATATCTCAACACATAATCATGCCTTTGTTCCACTACAAAGCAAATTTCTAGCCTAATACATCAATGAGCCCATCAACTATTCAGACTCGGAATCTCTCAGATGTTTCCACTGGGAGTAGACATGGACTTAGAGTCCATGCACAAAATCCTTCATATCAAATTTAGCAACCAACTCCCTCTGAAGCTAAGGCAAGAAAAACCTTCACTGCTTCCTCCTTTCAGTCAACACAATTCCCTTTCACATGAGCTATTCTGCTTTCGTCAAAAAGACAAATCATATAGGATCCATCAATCCAAGTGAATCAAATCTAAGGAGCCTATACAAAACCTTATTTTATGCTTACAAGTATGTACCTCACAAGCTTGAGGTAGCTCTTATGTACACTTCTTCTTTCACCAAGGAAGTCAATCTCTACATCCATCTGATGTAGTTTTCAACATAAATCATAAGGATAATAGACTTTTAATAGAAGTGTACCTGACCTCATAGTCTTCTCCCTCTTTGCTTTGTACTTATTGTCATCCAATCATACTTCATCTTGGAAGTCACAACTGACTTCTTTTCAACATAGATCAAGGCATACTTTCATCTTGCTGATTTGTCTACTCCCTCTAAGTCCAAATCTCATCTAATATCTCTGATCATAAATCCCTATTCTTGGGAGACTCCTCTTGTCAAAACCTTGCTTTGTTCTTCCACCTACTGCCAAGGCAGCTTTTAATATGTACATGCAATCCTAACTAGGAGGCCATGGAAGAATAATTACAACCAAGCAAAGAATTTAAAGACAAGAGACTAACTACTAGAAAGATCAACAACAATAGCAATAAGAGAGATATAAAATACTTATCTTCAAGAAGAATGTGAGCTCCCTCTTGGATTTATTGCATCCATCTTGCAAATCAACCTTGTCTGTATGATGTGATTTCTTCTTGCATGAGCTAGATGTGAAAATTCCGTAAACCGGAATCCTATTGCAGCAATTGATATTATTTCTCCTAACTGTTAATTAATTAACAATTTATCTGCTACGACAAATATCAAAATAAATACACTGCAACCTTCACAATTAAAATTCTGCGGAAAAATAAAACGCTGGAAGATGAGAAATGCTAGCATACACACATAAAATTAACACAATTATTTTTGGATAAAAATCCCCGAAAAACCCCAACTTGGGAAAATCGGTGCAGCAACTGAGGGTTTTATTATTATGCAGCAGTGAAAAATTGAGTACAACTGGATGCCAAAATCTGGCAATCCTATAGAGAAAATACTAGCAAAAATCTAGTGAGGAATATCCTCACCCACAAGCAATCCCCGGCCCAACTTGCCTTCAGAAACTCTACCCTTTGACCCTCTGCGCCATCCTCTGCGCTGCTTAGCGCAACCTTCTTGACGTCTAGCCTCTGACTGGTCTCTAATGAAGTCATTTTTCCCTCTGCTGGCTAGAAAGATGCTTCTTCGGCACTCTGGGACTCCTTCCCAACCTTTGGAACTGAAGACGTCTCTCCCTCTCAACAAATCGAACTTGCCTCTAGAAGTTGTTGCATTTCCCCTGCGTCAGCTTCTCTGTGGCTCTTCTGCCTCTCTACAAATGCACTCACTAGATCTGGAATACTTCCTCCAGCCTCACTGTCTCTGCCCCTCACTCACTGCTTCGATCTCTAGCTCTCTTTGGCAACTAACTGTTGCTACTCTGGAAATCGATCTGCCAAGAAATCGAACTGCTCAAGTGTCTCAAGTGATCTCTCCATCACCACATCGACCTCCTCTTATAATCCTTTGTTGGAGCACCAACGGCCAAGATTAAAACATAATCAATGGCTACGATCATCTCTAGATTGATCCATGTGAATTTCTAGATGATTCTCGCCTTGACTTAATTAATATTGATTAATTAACCATATTCCCTAAGTTTAGACATCGAAAATATTTAAAAATTGGTTAATAGTCAATTTTCTAGGCAGAATTTCTAGACATGATTTCTGGGTTTTGGAGATCTCATGTATCCTAGCCTCTCCACCAAATTTTGAGGCTAGAACACATCCAATGCTACAAAAACTAACACTCCCTCTTAGCGAGGAATGTGTTCTAGTGTTGCACACCCTACCACAACACCCTGTATCTGCATCATCTCCTATCACGTTGCTAATCTTTGGCTGTTGCTGCCCACCAACCACTGCGAACTCTGATATACGCTGCATCTATGTTGTTGCTAACGCTGCCATATTGTTGCCAACACTGCAACTCCCTCCCATCTGTTGTTGTTGCAACTGCAACATCTACAACTAAAAAACATCCAAAATACTGAATCAATTGTGTTCAGTATGGTGCATATGTCTCTCGAGTCTCTGACTACTACTAACATCTGCACTGCCACTAAGGAATCTGCATTGTTGCCAACTCTGCACTGAGCCACCTACTCTGCTGTCAACATTGCACTATGCTCCTCAGCAACTGACTGCTACTAGTCTACAACTGTCACCCTCGTTCTAACTACATCCCCTAACACTGATCCATCCTACTACTAAGCACTGTGGTCCCCTGTAGCAAGGTATTGATCCATGAGGTGGACTCCTCAAGGATCCTGCCCAATCTTTGTAGCTCTGTGGAGCTATAGTACCAAATCTCCCCACCTCACTCCTGGAGGTATATCTGCAAACATTGCGAAGTCTTCCTCCAACCTAGAGGACAACCTATTGATCTCTGTTGAAGCTGCCTGTTGGTCCTGCTTCTCCTCCTTATCCTTCTTCCTGAGAGGACACTAGGTACTGTAGTGACCAAGCTCACCACATCTAAAGCATTTAACCTTTGACATGTCCTTCTTTCTCTGCTCCCCCTATCCTTGACTGGGACCCTTTGATGCGAGGGCCACATTCTCCTCCTCCTTCACCATCTTCGATTTGTTGTTGCTGCTGCCACTGATGGAGCTCTTTAGTAGAGCTCGTCTCAACTCCTCCTGCTGCAAATCAGCCCACATTCTATCCCAATCTGGTAGCTTATCTCTGCCTAATATACTTTGGACAAAGACCTGCCACTCCTCTGAGACATTGTTGAGTGCCAATTGCACTAGCTCTGTGGGTTGAGGCGTTGCCCCAACAACTGACAGCTAGTCTTGAACCTCCTAAATCCTGGTAAGGAAGGGGTCTATGCCTTCCCCTTTCTACATCTGGATGAGTCTCAGCTTCTCCTCTAGGTACATCTTTCGTTGCTCGAAAGTATCTTGGTATAACGTGGAGAGAGCATCCCACATCTACTTCGCAGTATCTTTGCCAGCTATATGTGAAACAACATGACCCTGGACTCCATCTAGGATCAATCGTTTCACCTGTGCCATCTCCTTCTTGTGCGCTTTTTCCTGATCTGCATCTTGGGGAACCGCCACTACTGCATCAATATAGGCTTTTAGGCCATATTCATCTAGAAGGAAGGACATCCTTGCCTTCCAAATGACGTAGTTGGAAGCTCCATCCAACCTGTCCTGATCACGAAGCCCAGCAGTGGCCATCTCAACGAACTATCGAAAACTTCCTCTTTCCTTCTGCTCAATTGTTGCTCTGCTATTCGCACTCCCTTCTGGAGTGAGAAGATCTGCTCACAACTACTGTCAATTTGCAAGGAAAATCGAACTTCTTGAGACTAGAAGTTCCCTGAGGAAAATTTTCCCTCTGTGTGTGCTCTTCTCTCTTCCACCCCGATGTTGGCTCTGCTCTAGCATATTGCTGCAAAACCTCTGCGTCCAACTAGAGATCTGCCCAACAAAAAATTTGAGCTGCTCCCTCTACCTCTAGAATCACTTAATCTGGAAGGATCGAATTTTTCTGCCCCTATCAGAAAAATCGATCTCCCTCAAGTAACTCAGCCCCCTGGAAAAAGACTGCACTACCCTTGAGAATTTCGGCCCACTGCCCACACTGAGCGGCGAAAATCCTTCTTTTCACCTCTGAGCTCTCTGGTTGATCAACTAAGCTCTGATACCATGTGAAAATTTCGTAAATCAGAATCATATTGCAGCAACTGATATTATTTCTCCTAATTGTTAATTAATTAACAATTTATTTGTTATGGCAAATATCGAAATAAATACCTTGCAACCTTCACAATTAAAATTTTGTGGAAAAATAAAATGTCGGAAGCTGAGAAATGCTAGCATACACATAAAATTAACACATTTATTTTTGGACAAAAGTCCCGTAAAAACCAAACTTGGGAAAACCGGTGCAGCAACTGAGGGTTTTATTATTATGCAGCAATGAGAAATTTTGTGTACCACTGGATACCGAAATCTGGAAATCCTACGGAAAAAATATTGGCAAAAATCTAGTGAGGAATTTCCTCACCCCACAGGCAATCCCCGGCTTAACTTGCCTTCAGAAACTCGGCCTTCTGACCCTCTGCGTCAGCCTCTGCGCAAACTACTTTACGTCTAGCCTCTAGTTGATCTCTAATGAAGTCGTTATGCCCTCTACTGGTTGGAAAGATGCTTCTTCGGCACTCTGGGACTCCTTCCCGACCTCTGGAACTAAAGAAGTCTCTCCCTCTTAGCAAATCAATCTTGCCTCTAGAAGTTGTTGCGTCAGCTTCTCTGTGGCTCTTCTGCCTCTCTACAAATGTGCTCACTGGATCTGGAATACTTCCTCCAACCTCACTGTCTCTGCCCCTCACTCACTGCTTCGATCTCTAGCTCTCTCCGACAACTGACTGCTGCTACTCTGGAAATCAAACTGCTCAAGTGTTTCAAGTGATCTCTCCATCACCACATCGACCTCCTCTTATAATCCTTGGTTGGGGCACCAACGGTCAAGATTACAACTCAATCAATGGCTAGGATCATCTCTGGATCGATCCATGTGAGTTTCTAGATGATTCTCGCCTTGACTTAATTAATACTAATTAATTAACCATATTCCCTAAGTTTAGACAGGGAATATTTAAAAATTGGTTAATAATCTAATTAAATCATTTCTAGGTTGAATTTCCATAAACGATTTATGGGTTTTGGAGATCTCATGTATTTTGGTTTCTCCACCAAGGCTAGAACACATCTGATGCTACAAAAACTAACACTAGGGTTTCTTCTTTCAGTGGAAACGTCTCATCCTAGGGTTATGCCCATAACCTAGGGTTTCTCTTGTTTAAGTCTTAGGTCTTACAAAGCATAGATATCCAAATGTCTAAACCCTAGAATCAATATATTATTTACACAAGTGATGGTTTTGTCCATAAACCGTAGATCTTTAAGAATCATTCCAATAGATTTTGACATTCGCAAATTCAAATAGAGTCTCAAACCTTCCTAAATGCTACTCTATCAATGAATGCTACTCTATCGAGTCTATCCTTTTAAACATGAAATGGAAATAAAAATTCTCTTTCAAACCTAATATATAAAGTATGATGTTGATTCTAGCTTAATAGAAGAAATTTTTGTCACTTGAGTCTTCAACTTTAGCTTTCTTTGGATGTTCATCAATGTCTGTAGTGGCAGCATGTTGTCTTCCTCTTTTCTTTCTATCATTTGATCTCTCAAGACATTGGTCTCTATAGTGACCAAATTTGTGACAATGGAAACATTGAATTTTTGACATATCTTTCTTTCCTTGAGGATTAGGTCTTCTATCAAAATCCCTTTTCTTCTAAAAGCCAAACTTCTTCCTTCCTCCAGCCTTCTTGAAACAAGTTGCATATGCTTGAGAATCTTCTTCTTCTTGAGATCTTTGATTTCTTTCTCTAGACATGAGTCTTGATTCTTCTTGAGAGCAAGCTACCCATAGTTCTTCAAAACTTGGAGTCTCCTTTCTATTGCTTATACCTTATGCAAATGAATCCCATGACTGAGGTAATCCATTAAGTGCTAACGTCACAAGTTCTTTGTCAGAGACAATTTCATCAATATCTTTCACAAAATATGAAGCCATTGTATCGTTCTTTGTCATTCTAATATCATGAAGCTCATTTCTCAAACTCGTGACTTGGCCAATATTGTTGATGGTATACAAATCAGTTAGGGCATCATACATCTTTGAAGTGTCAAGCTTTGAGATGTATGGGATCAGATGATCTTTAATGAAGTCCAAATAATGCTCATAGCAGTAATGTTATCTTTCTCGCACTTCTTTCCTGCAACATTTGTATGATCAGTGACTTTGCCTTGCACAATTTCCAAAAGATCTTCCCTTGCAAGAATTAGGTCAATTCTTGTCTTCCAAGCTCTATAGTTTGTAGCCCCTTCTAATTTGTTTCCTGATTTCATAGAGGGAGCCATGGAGGAGCCTTGATAGTAGATCCATAGTTCCTTAAAAGTGATCTTCTTCAATGTGATCTCGATGTTGTTTTCTTCACCAAAGCTCTGATACCATGTTGATTTTTCGAATGCGATTTATTTAAGCACTTTATTTCTGAACTTGATAATTACTTCCAACGATGTGAGTATTTATTTAGCACTTTTCAATGTATCATTAAGCAATTACACATTTAAAAATTCAACTATAAAGACAATGAAGCAGTAGAGATCACAATGCACAAGAGAGACACAATGTTTACCCTGGGAAAATCCACCTGGGGGAAAACCCAACAACCTTCTTCTTAGAGAAATATTCAATTCACCAAGAGAGACATCAAAGTCAATGTTAATGGTCACACTAACCAGCAATATGCTTCCACGAGACAACCATGAAAATGCCAAGACAAACCTCCTTTTAAATTTTTCTTGTCCACAAGATCCTCCTTGAGTAGCTCGGTCAAGGTCATCAAGATGCTTCATAATTCAATCTTCTTCCACAGGTACACCACAGAAAAATCAAGCTTGAACACATCTCTAATCCACAAACAAGTATGACTTGATAGCAGGCTTCTTTTCCACAAGAATTTGAGCTTCTCCACAGAGTATATTTGGCCCTCTCTATTGAAACTGTAACTAGGTTTGGTCTTCATAATGTATATTATCATTATAACTTTTGAAAAGATTCAAAAAGAATTTAAGTCAAAAGAAAAATTGTTTTTGTCATTTGGACATTGAAAAGAAAAGAAAATTTGAATTCTTTTAAGTATAATTGTCCCCAAGTTGACCAAGTCGGCCCTCTTGAAGACAAGTCGTCTCAGCTCCTTTTTGGCACCCATTTGGCCTCATTGATGACTATATAAAGAAGGTAGTTGTCCTCTATCGTGAGCACACAAATACACAATACATAACTTGTCCATCTCTACAATCTACAAAGTATACAAAGAAAGAATAAGGCCGAAGTACAAAAGAATAAGAAAAAGATTTGTAACCCATCACTCAAGCAAGAAGAGGAAGGCCGAAGAATAGTTTGAATCTCTGTGATGTCTTCCTGTGGTATCTGAGCTATCTGTGGAACTATATCCTCCCATGGCTATGTGAGTTCTTGAATGCGATATTCCTCTACAATTGATTTCTATGTCACAGGGTTCGCCGAATTTGAACCTTGAGGTTCAAAATTTGGCGAACCCAAAACAAAAAAAAATCAAATTCGTTCAGGTTCGGCGAACCTTGATAGTCGAACCTCAAATTCGAACCTAAACGAATTCGAACCTCAACAAATTCGAACCTGAAGGCGAACCTAAAGATGAACCTGAAGCCGAATTTTATAATTTAAGAATGAAAAAATTAATTAATTAATTAATTAATTAATTAATTAAAAATAAAATAAATAAATAAATAAATAATAAAAAATAAAAAATAAAAATAAAAAAATAAAAAATTGGGGTTCAAGGTTAAAGTTCGGGCAGTTTTTGTTAGTTGTTTTAAGGTTTATGAGAAGAACCATGGGCAACACATGGTTTTCTCTTGTTCCACTTCCCGCCAATTAGTTTCCCGCGTTGGCCACTAGTTTGGCTTTATTTACCATGGTTGTCGATAGATTTTCACAAGCCAACTTCAATCTGAGTGTACTCGCTCTATTGTGCTTAGTGTTGCTGCTGCGTGTTGTATTCTATACAATTTCTAGACGCTGCTTGTCCCCGCCGCTTGGAGCGTGAAATGAATCGTGGTCGTGATTTGTGGCTTGTGATTTCTCCATGATTTTGCAATATAGTTCTATTGTAATTTGTATGTTTAAATTCTGATTATGTTTTAATTATGTGATTTTTTCCGAGATTATAAGTATTTGACATTATACATATTCTTTTCTTTTAAATTTCGGAGATTGAAAATTATGCCATTCCTTTTTGTATTTGCAAACTACAATGGTGTATGTTTACATTTTGATTTAACTAATGTCATTGATAATTAGATGCTATTATGATTAAGTTATTCATGTATGTTTACTAATAAGTATTAAGAATTCTTACTCATATAGCTTTATTGATTGATTTTGATTTTTTATTATTTTATGTCATATATATGTATATATATGTTGAAAAATATGTATAGTCGAATTTAATGTCGAACCTCATACGAACCTCATCGGAAAATTTGAATTCGAATCGAACTTAATCGCTGCCGAACTCGAATTTGAACCCGAACCGTGTGACATAGGTTGATTTCAGTAGCATGTAACATTCTAAAGACAATATTGTGGACAAACATGAGGAGGGCTGCCTTGGCACTTGGGTAATTGGTCTACTGGTCAGTTTGTTTATTACCTGGATTTCTCTCATTGACAAAGATTCTATAAGGAAAGGATTGCTAGGTTTTCCCCTCGTGGATTTTGCCCGGGCCACTGGCCTAATCTTTAGTGTCTCATCTCTTGTGCACTGTGATCTCTACTTTCTTTGTATTTTTTAATGTATAATTGCTTGATGACATAACTAAATGAAGTAAATGCCAAAAGGAATATATATATATATATATATATATCAGTTATAAGTAATATCATGATCAGAAATTCTAAGTTTACAAACGATTTTCAACATGGTATCAGTGCTAAGGTGAAGGAAGAAGCACTAAGATCACACTCCAAAATGAAGATTGAATTCATCAACTGAAGAAGTCTGTTTTATAAGGATATCCCTGTTCATAATGCCAAGTTTCATTAATCAACATGATTCAATTATTAAAATCTTACATCCAAAGAGAAGACATAAGCCCTAGTCCGAAATTCTCAAAGGCCTCTGTCCCAATTTCAGGAGGCAGAAAAGATCTCATAAGCTAGTTAAGGATTACTTCAGAGGGCTGGATCATCAAGGAACAGTTTCAAGAAATCCACTGAAGTTTGAGTACATTACAAGTCAACAAGAAGGACAGTATTCATTGATTTCTCATGGTATATATGGCTTCATCAAGAAAGCTATCCATAGAACATCTAAAGGATTTGTGCCAGCATATAAGTCATTCAAATATTCTTGTGTCAAAAATGTTTATCTTCCTGAAGTTGAATTGAATTAAGACTTGGTATAGACCTGTGCAAGAGATACTCTAATAAATATATCACATCTGAAAACTGAGATTTTGAAGGCATGACGATTCTACACTTGTTAGTACATTTGTTGTTATATCTAGTTACAAGGGCTATTAAACAATGTGAAACTTCTGAGCTTACAAAAAAGAAGAGGCCCTATTGGAGACCTGTAGAAGCCCGACTTGAGCATTGACTTGACAGCTATAGCATCAAATTCATCTCTTTGGAATAGAAGTAAACAAGTCCGAGCTCCAATCCTAGTTGCTTTAGCTAAGGAAAAGTTACCTCTGTTATGCATCCAATTTCATCTCAGTTTTGGGCAGTGAAACGTTGAATGAGAAGTGGCCTAGAAGAGGCATGTTTCATCTCTGTTTTGTGTGGAGAACAAGGCCGAGATACCTCTGCTGTTGAAGGAGGACAGAGGGTCCTATACTGCTGGTAAAGAAGGACCAGAAATCCTGTTAAGGTGCAGGAAGGAGGCCTGAGTAGCCTCACCGTACAGCAAAGGCATGGAGGAGCTTCTATCTGATGATACAGGGCTGCTACACGTGGGAGATGTCACCACAGGCCTGGACCAAGGTCTGAAAAGTATTTTGACAGCTGGTCGAGACAAGATAGCACGAAGACATAGTGAAAAAGAAGGACAAGGAAGGTTAAACTATTATCCCTCACTCTCTGCAATACAAGAGGTACGTATAATTCTTTGCTCTTATATTTCAAGTTAGGCTAGTAATTTAGTACATATCTAAAGAATTAGGCTAGTAATTTAGTACAGATCTAAAGTATAAGTGCATTTCAAAAGTCCTCTTAAAACCAAGGAATCCTAAGTTCATCAAGTCAAGATGATCTCAAAGATCTGTACACTTAGAAGGATGCATCATTTACATTACATAGAATTCTAGATCTACTATGTTATTAGGAATTACATGAAGACCTCATCAATCACATTGCTAGATCTACTGTGGAGGAATCACATTTAGATATTGTTGACAGTTGATGTAGTATGAGGATCTGTAAAGATACATTGTACAAGAGGTGGTATCCTCTGTCTTGAGGATAAAAACATAATCAAAATTAATAGATGCTGCCCTCATGAGTTTTCAGAACCCTGCATATGAAGACTAAGTTCTTGCGATCAAAGTCAAACAATCAGTAAACGAAACATCAATAAACTCCATCTCATGTATAAAAGGCTTGTCAATGGTATTTCTAGGGTTTGTAGCTAACACATCAGTATATGTGTACAACTTGCAATCTGAAGACTTCAGATATTGAAGCATCTAGGGTTTGTAAACCCTGGCAAAGTTTGAACTAAGAAAACTCTAGGGACAAAACCTTAGGACTAATCGTTTCAGCTAAAACAAGAAGCCCTAGCTCTTGGGAATGACAGAAATGACATCATGCTGATGTGAAGACAAGGATGGTGAAAATTATAAAACAGTCCAAGATTAAGAGAGGGCTGACTTTTCTCAAAAAAAGATAAGTACTCTACATCTCCTTTCCTTGATTACTACTGTTGCTATTGTCTTTGGATAGTCTCTTGTCTATGTACTTTGCTAAATTGTATTTGTTCTTCCATAGCCTCCTAATAAAGTTTGCAGGTCAATGATAAGAGCTACCTAAGCTTTGATAGTAGATGAAAGAATTTGAAGAACGTAGTAAAGCAAGAGGACGTTCCTGAATACAGGAGGAGCAAGCAGTTTGAAATATGCATTTATTGAGAGGTCAAGATATATAATGCACTAGATGGCAGCATGAAAGCAAGAAGGTTCTCCCAGTAAGAGGGAGAGGATCATGATAAGACGTTTGTCTCAGTTGGAAGAGTTACCCATGGATTTTGAGAGCACCTCATGATTGAAGAAGACCTCGTATCTAGAGATTGATTGATTAAGAGCAAGAATGATCTTAATGATTTGTTTTCTGACGATAGAAGGACTCTTGAGTCAGAGGAAAAGATGTTGCCTTCAGAGGGAGCCAGAAGCAGAACTTGACATGAAGAATCTTGGATTGATACACTACTACTTGAGACTTAAGGATGGCAGTGTTGATGATGAAAGTACTATTGGCGGTTATTTCTACATAGGATTTGCTATGGTTTCTTGGAAAAGCATGAAGCAAAATTCTGTTGCACTAATCACTAAGGAGGCAGAAGATATCAAAGTTTGTGCATTTAAGCAGTTTGGCTCTGTAAAATATTTGATGGACTTTTTGATGACATACTGAATTCGATCATGATACTTTGTTGTATAAAGATTGTCAGAGAACCTTGTTTTCATAGAAAATCGAAGCACATTATGATTAGAAATGTGAGGCAAAATAGGAGCCAAAAAACTACAACAAATATCCATGGATAAACAGGTAGTTGATGTAAGGGAAGCATGAGTACTTCCGAGACAAGCTTGGGCTTGTGGATTACTCCTCCCAGGTTGAGAGGGAGTGAGGATGGACACCTAGTTCTCCATGTGTCATGTATTGTGGCTAGGACTAACTGCCCTAAGTCAAGTACATGGACACGGATAGGGAGAATGGTGGATTGGATAAGCATTTTCGACAGACATTCTTGAGCCATTTACTGTGGCTAGGACTAACCGCCTTAAGTCAAGTACATTGACCCAACGGACGAATGGTCCAGAGGACTAACATTTCCTTGTGACAAGTAGGAAATGGTCCTATGGAGCACATACTCTGGTGAACCTAGGTGGAGCATGTGCCTCAAAGAGGCAGTGTGGTGTCCTATTGAATGCCTCACAACATTGCGCTTTGATCTCGTGGAGAGATAGAACTTACTTGTCAAGGCCTTGGTAATTTGACAATGTTGATTATGATGATGTCATCATCAATGATGCTTATCAATCTAGACCTTTTCCTATATGAATATTTCAACTTGAGAATATCCCGATGAGTCATTATGAATACCTCCCTAGTTAAGAGGGAGTGTTGAAATTGTAACTAGGTTCAGTCTTCATAATGTATATTATCATTATAATTTTTTTAAAGAGTCAAAAGAGAAATTGTTTTTGTCAATTGGACATTGAAAAGAAAAGAAAAATTGAATTTTTTAAAGTATAATTGTCCCCACATTGACCAAGTCGGCCTTCCTGAAGAAAAGTCGACGCAACTCCTTTTTGGCACCCATTCGGCCTCATTGATGACTATATAAAGTAGGCATTCGTCCTCCCTCATGAGCACACAAATACACATTACATAACTTGTCCATCTTTGCAATCTACAAAGTATACAAAGAATGAAGAGGGTCGAAGTACAGAAGGTTACGAAAAAAATTTATATGCCATCACTCAAGCAAGAAGAGAAGGCCGAAGAATAATTTGAGTCTCTGTGATGTCTTCCTATGGTATTCAAGCTTACTGTCACAAAATACTTCTGTGGTATCCGAGCTTATTGTGGCACCATACTCCCGTGGTATCTGAACTTCCTATGGCACTGTACTTCTATGGTATCCGAGTTATATGTGGAAGTATATCCTCTTGTGGCTATGTGAGTACCTGAAGGCTATATTCCTCTACAGTTGTGCGAGTTTCTGAGACACTTTATTTTAGTAGCATGTGACATTCTAAGGACAATATTGTGGATAAACATGAGGAGGGTTGACTTGGCACTTGAGTAATTGGTCTACTGGTCAGTTTGTTTATGCCTCGGATTTCTCTCGTTGACAAAGATTCTATAAGGAAAGGATTGTTTGGTTTTCCCCTCGTGGGTTTTGCCCTAGCCACTAGCCTAATCTCTAGTGTGTCTTGTCTCTTATGCATTATGATCTCTACTTTCTTTATATTTTTGAATGTATAATTGCTTGATGACATAACTAAATAAACTAAATTGCAAAAGGAATATATATAACAGTCACAAGTAAATATCATGATCAGAAATTCTAAGTTTACAAATGAATTTCAACACTCTCCACAGAAGATATATTTGGCCCTGTCCATACAAGATATATTTGGCCTTCTTCGTAGAAGATATATGACAGACCTTTGCTTGCGTTCACAGAGATATGCCACAGATCTTCTCTTGCTTCTATAGAGATATATTACAGACCTTCCCTTTCTTTCCATAGTGATAATGTCACAAACATTTGCTTCCTTTCCACGGAGATAATACCTCAGAAACTCGACTTGATTCACAGAGAAAAGTTGCAGATGTCTCGAATTTGTCTTGATTGGCTTCTCTTCTCAATTTTGGCCTCCTTGTCTTCTTGTTTCTTCGCTTTAGATCAAATCAGATGATGTCTTCTATGTGTGTTCAAATTGTGCCTTTGGAAGGAGATTTTGTCTCTTATATATATGCACAGGAAGGGCTCTGAATTAGTGCCTCATGGGGTTGATCTGACCTCATCAATAGGTAGGCTGACCTAGCATCTTGTGGTGTCCAAAATTCAATTTCTTTCTTTTGAAAATGCCCATGAAGAACATGTCTTATAAAATAATCAAATCAACAAATTTTCTTTTATCACAAGCATGAAGAACATGCTAAATAATTTTTTTTCATCACAAATTTATATTTTATCTTTACAAGTACAAATTGTATATTATGAAGGCCGACCATAGCTACAAAATTCAACAATGGAAAGGTGCTAACAATAGGATAGTCAATGTAGGGAGGATGCGAAACACCTAGTCATACAAGATGTGGAAGTAGGAGTTATGCAAAGAAATGGTTTATGCAAAGAAATTGTTTATGATGAGTTCACCACATGGGAGGTAATGAATGATGAGTTCTTCGCATGGGAGGTAATGAATAAACTAAGTGTTTGGTTGATGCAGTATAACATAAGGATAAGTTTTGTGGGGTCCTCTATGTGGAATGCGGAGAATAGACTAAATGCAATATGTGGAGTGGAAATTCATTACAAGGGTTCTTCGCATGGAACAAAAGGGAACTCAAGAAAATGAAGTGTTGGATGTGTGTGTAATTGTTTTATGGAGCAAGGCAAAAGAGTGGAACGATATGTAAGCAAAATGTCGAGGAGGGTGAAACAAGAACAAAAGAAGAGTTCCCTCCACATATGTGGAGTGGAAACTCAATACAAGGGTTCTTTGCCTGGAACAAAAGGAAACTCAAGAAAATGACTAAGTGTTGGATGACTGTGTAATTATTTTATGGAGCAAGGCAAAAGAGTGGAACGATATGTAAGCAAAATATCGAGAACAGTGAAGCAAGAACAAAAGAAGAGTTCCCTCCACATATGCATATAAAGATTGAAACCCAAAAAGGTATCGACAACTATGTAAATGTTGGTAGCTCAAGTGATAAACACAAACTGTCAGAATCAGACAAAGTTGTTACTGGAAGGTTGAATTGGCATGTCCTCAAGAGGTTTAGGGGTGTGGGAATTATGTGTTGAAGTCTGTAGCTTGGGCAAGTACTCTTTCACAGGCCTAAGTGTCTAGGCATGCAGAATTTTCCCATGAGATCTCCTTAGGATACTTGCTCTAGGTTGAGCAAGTTGCTTTGTAACTTAGGAAAAAACACATATTAGTATGTTGGCTTATTGAGCTAATAGAAACTTAGGAAAAGTAAAGTAATTTAGTTTAGTGAGTGAGTTTTAATCTTAGTCATTGATCTCAAGTGAGGCGAGATCTAATCTTAGTCGTTAATCACTTTGAGATTAGGATTAGGATTAGGGATTTAGCTAAATTTCAAGTTATAAAAGCAAGGCTAGGGAGAGGGAGATGGACACACTACAGCGGCACTAACCTTAGGAGGAGTGTGAAACTCTAAAGTGCTAGGTTCGAGGAAGGTGCAAAGAGTAGTGATGAAGACAGATCCATATCAGTCAAAGAAGATCAAAGGATAGATCTAGCGCTTGATCAAGCAAATAACTCTAGGTTTATTGTTATATATGTAATTCCTTAGTTGGGCCATTATTCCAAGACGAGAGCCCAAGTAGGTTCTAAGTCATTATTAATGATGAACTGATTTAATTGTTCTGAAATCTTTGTGTCATATGTGATTGAGATTGGCTATGTAATTGTGCTTCCGCTGAATATTTTGTTAGAAACCTACTTATGTGTTTATCTAGTAAGTTTTATGCTAGGAATAAAATGCCAAGTGCTAGGTTCTGAAAACTAACATGGTATTAGAGTCGGAACTCTAAAGGAAAACCAATCTCAGAATCGTTGGTGCCAAGTTCGAATTGGATTGTCAAGGCCAATTTCGACCACGGTCTTACAAGAGAAATTTTTTTGGAGGGTCAAAGCATCTACTGAATGGATAAGGAGAATTTTTTTTAAGGACCAATTTCTTTTGTAAGAGGCGTGATTATAAAACTAAAAAGAAAAAAATGTGAGGCCTAACAGCCCACCCAACGGTCGCCAGCCCATAGGACACAGACGAAGCAGACCGCTCAAGGACAACGATTGGTGGTAGGCAGATGAGAGCTTAGGGGCCACCAACCAAACGTCGATAGACAACAAGCAACGTCATTGCAAAGGCAACAAACAGGACGTTGTGGAGACAAGAAAAAAAGGTAAACCATTAGTGGCCGGCAAGCCAGTCTCAACCGTCAAAAAGTTGGGTTGTGTGGACGACAACCCACGATAGCATGAACGATGCAAATAGGAGTTTGGCAGTTGATGTCGACCTAATACTGATTGTGCCAATATGGTGACTCAAAATCCCCACAATGCTAAACTCGGGCCAAAGAGCACTTCCAACAAACCCAACTAAGGGAAAATAATCCCTTTTTATACCTACATCAAGTCATGACTATGGAATGGTTACCTTCGAAAACCTCCAGACCCAAAATTGTGGTAACAGTCTACCACAAAGCCCAATTATACAATACGTGCCAAAGGGGAGGGACAAACCCTTTTCTTTAACCATCAGATCCAAGAGTTCTATACATACATACGCGTGCAAGGAGAAATTACCTGCCTTTAACACTGGGCCCATCCTTCCTTTAACTTAGCCACAAGATCCAAGACGCACATACATACATGTTTTAGCACAGTCTCACTCTGATTAGCTCTTGGCGCTTAACATTTTCTTCCCACTTCACGTTATGCAACCAAGCCTCGTGACCTAGCCCTAAACTTTGGCGCATAATTTTTAATCCACTGAGGACACGCTTCTCAGCCTTACATCATCCCGCCCCATCCAACAGTGCATGCAATCGATTCCTCCAAGAGACAAAATCCAGGAATAGGAATTATTCCCATCAAATGTTGTCCCCGAATTCTGTTGGCTACCATCCCCGGTGCTTTTTTTCAAAAGCACACACGTCTCGTCCTTCCAAGAAGAGTCAACATCACTCGCGAACCCTTGTCGATCTCATCATCCAATGTGATGGGTCCACTTCACCCCGACTTTCTCCACATTGGCTAATCTCACATGTCATCCTGTTGCTTCTAACTCATCCTCACAGCTTTGTCCACATCATCCTGACGCCTTACACATTAGCACGCTACCACATCTGGCTAGCGCCTAGTCATCCTAGCGCTCCTTTGAATTCTTATCCTTTGTTCTTGCAGGGAAGACCTCCCTAGACACATCACCCCGGCACCGCCTCTTAACGAACTTGTTCCAATAAAATTTTGAGTTATCGAGCTAATAGAAACCTAGGAAAAGTAAAGTGGTTTACTTTAGTGAGTAAGTTTTAATCTTAGCCATTGATCTAAAGTGAGGTGAAACCTAATCTCATTCGTCAATCACTTTAAAATTAGGGCTAGGGTTAGGGACTTAGGTCAATGTAAAGTTATAAAAGCAAGGCTAAGGAGAGGGAGATAGACAAGGTACTGCGGCACTAGCCTCAAGAGGAGGAGGCGTGTGATACTCCAATGTGTCGAGTTCGAGGAAGGTGCAAAGAGTAGTGAGGGAGACAAATCCAGATCAGCCGAGGAAAATTGAAGGATAGATTTAGGGCTTGATCAAGTAGACAACTCCAATTGTTGTATATGTAATTCCACAGTTGGGCCACTATCCCAGGATGGAAGCCCAAGTTGGTTTTGAGTCATTAATAATGATGCACTGATTTAATTTGGCAGGAATCATATGTGATTGAGATTAGCTATGTCATTGTGCTTCAGTTGAATATTTTGTTAGGAACCTACCTATGTGTTTATTTAGTAAGTTTTATGCTAGGAATAAAATGCCAAGTGTTGGGTTCTGAAAACTAACATTATGCCTCATGTATAAAATATCTAGGTAAAGGTCCTTTCTTGCGGGAGGTTTTTAAGGAAAATATATGTGGAATCAAAAAAGTTATTCCCTTAGTTCATGTTGTGTTTCTAGTCAAGGGTTCTAAGGAAGGTTTTGTGTTGTATTTATTAAAGATGGGCTTGTCTAGAAAGCCTTCAAAGGCTTGGATCATGATCATGATTCAATCTGGATTTTAGAGGTCAAGAGATGATTTATTGCTCAAAGGTTAAGAGGCTCAAGGGATCACAATTGAGCTAACTTTTGGTCTTTTTTTATTTTGGTAACAAGTTCTAGGGATCTTTCTTGTGGGATTCTAATTTCAAAAAGGACTCTTCCTCTCTTTCCTTGTTGATTTTTTGTGGTGATTATGTGTTTGATGGGTCCAAGTTTTAAGATAGTAGATGCTTGGATGTTGCAAGGGTTTGTTCTAGTAAAGAGATACCAAACCAAGAAAAGTGCCCAGTTGAATCTAGGGGGGGTTTGGAGGAGGAGCGGAGAGTGATTTTGGATCTACAAAGGAAGTGGAGAAGGATGGAATAGTTAAGTGCATAGACAATAGTGTATAGATGGATCAGGGGGCATGTGATGTTCGGAAAACACAAAAGAAGTGAATGAAGCCAAAGGTTTCCCCGGTCTAGCTCATTCTAAGTGAGGACATAAAATTGAAGGAGGTTCTTGTTGAGTTTTCAAGTACAATAGTGTTAATTTTAGTTAACAATGGTGTGTTCTATGCTTGCAACAATTACTTCAATGTCCTTTTATCAACGCAATGATAATTTCTACTTAATTATCAATAGAAATCACATTAACCATTAATCACATTGACAGTAACTGTAGATAGAGCATAAACAATAAATGCAAAAGACAAACCAAGACAAGAGAACACCAATAATTGGTGAATGCCAAGGAAAAACCCCAAGATGGGGAAAACCCTTTGACCAATTCTTCTTATTATTATATCAAATGTTCAGCAAAGAGAGAGTACAATAATACAAAGTTAAAGTCAAAATTGACTTGCCAAATCACTGTCCAAAACAGCCCTATCAAATCTACAATTCTACCCTCAGTCAACAGCAGTCAAATCAGCCCTAACTAGAAAGTCAACAGCAGTCAAAGTTTGGTCAAACTTCCCAAAAACAACTCGGTCAAAGGAGAGAGGAACTCGGCCTCTCTTGTTGGTCAAAGCAACGTTTTTAAAACCAGAACCGATGACTGAACTGGTCCACCTAATGAATCAGTTTACCGACCGGAACCGGTCTAACCGGGACTGGTTTGGTCTAAACGAACTGGTTTTAGAAAAATACATTAAATAATTATTTTTTAATGAAGAAAAACTATTTTTAAGGTTTAAAACCATGATTCCAAGCCAATAGAGACAAAATATGCAAAGATTGCTCATTTATATACCATGTAAAGGTGAATATATCAAAATGGCACCGAGTGCAATACATATCATCGACAAAATACATAAGCAATGAGGCTCTAAATGGCCTCTAAAGTGCAAAAACAAAGCCTACAAACTATGGGGCCAGTGGCCTACTACAAGACTCCAGTCTACATATATGATAATACTATAATAGTGATCAACATTATCACTTGAAACTTCTCATGAGTCATCATGATCAAACTCAGTTGGTTGAGTCTCGACTCCCAAACTTTGTAGTCACAAACTTCTCTATTGGTTCAATGACTTGAGTCTCAAACTTCTGAAGGTATTCTGCCCTAATATGCCCTATTATTTCATTTGGTGCTTCACATGGCTTTATGTGGCCTCCTATCCCAGCGAAGTGTTGCTTGAACCTGTTAATACCCCCTCCTTGAATGGATTTTTGGCAATATTTGCAAATCATTTTGCCATCAATCATATCACAATGAGCCCATGCAATATCTCTTGCTTTTGGAGGCATGATGACTACTTGGAAATGCAAACTAGCTTCCTTAGCCTCCTCTTGAAGATGGCAACTCCACTGACAGCTACACACTATCTCCAAAATAGCTCCAACTCCAACTCCAAGATGACTACTTCAGCTGCGCAAAAACTCAACACTCTCCAAGCTCACAAACACTCCAAATCAGTTGTGTGAGACAAATGAGAGTGAGAGGGGCCTCTTAAAGGCTTGGAGAGGGTGTTTTTGGAGGGAAAACACCCTTAGTTTCCCCACAAAACCCCTAAAACACAGTCAGAATTCCGCTTTTTTAACTTTACGGTGGGCGTGCCTCTAACCGGCCGGTTAGCACCGGTTAGGGCAAAAAAAGGAGAAATGGGCTAATGAACCGGGTTTTTTGGCCGGTTTAGACTGGCGGGCTTGCTAACCGGCCAGTTAGACCGGTAACCGGTTTTTAAAAACGGTTTTTAAAACTATGGGTCAAAGTCAGCCCAAAACAGTCAACAAATCTACAGTCAAATTCGGTCAACCTGAAGTCAACCTTACGGTCAACACAGGTCAAAGTGTCCAGATCACCTCGGTTTTTCTGCCAATAAATGTGGCCTGCTAAGATAGAGATTCTCCTAAAAAATCGACGTCAAAAGCTACCTAGAAAATCAAAATCTACGCTGGTCAAACCCTAGAAAACTACAGAAAAAACTTCAGAGAGAAAAGGATGTGTTGTGTGATGAGGTGCCAAATGAGGTTTGAGGTCATCCTTATTTATACAAGTCATTGAGGGTCAAAAGACATGTCCATTGGGCTTCATGAGGCGACATGATGATATGGCCGACCTTGACAATCTGCAGTTGTGTGGGCTTGACCTCAAAAACATATTTGTCCTTGTCCAAATTTAATGATCCTTAGGTCGATTTTGGTCCTCTCGAAAAGAGCAATTCAATGCAATAATTATCTCCATAAAATGAGTTGTCCAAAGTGGAACTTGGCCTTAGTTGCCAATTTAAACAGTCCCTCTCAACTAGGGAGAATTCCACTTACCAATATCTAACCATCGATCATCATGCCATCTTGTCATCATGTACCATCTTTGCATTTCATCTCAACTTTGTTGAACACTAATATAGATAATGAAGAAGAATCAATCGAGAGTGAATCACAAGACCTTGCCATTCTCCACTGACAAAAGTCAGTCCACATAACCAGGGGTCTAACCCCAATCAGACTTGATCCTGAACGATCAAGTTGTTGAACATCATGCATCCTAGACATAGGGAGTACAGCAATACACGATGCGTCCAGCTGTAGTGCTATGGTCTCTTTCCTATTTTCCCAACTCATTGGCCAAATGAGAGGTACTTCCCAAGAGTCTCGAACTACATGGGTAGGATGTATGATGGGGCATCCGCAAGAGAAGGTGAACCACTCATCCTATGCATATATCATCAGCTATAGGGGAAGGTGAACCACTCACCCTATGCTCTCATATATCAACATGGGGTATCATAGGGGAAGGTGAAACACTCGCCCTATACACAGCGTACCTATAGGGGAAGGTGAACCACTCACCCTATGGTGGCACATAGCTCCAGGAAGTACCCCAAGCCCCCAGGATATCCTAGAGCTCAATGTCCAACTTAAGCGGGACCCTCATGGGAGGGTCCTTCCACCACACCAAGTCTCTCTCGGAAGGTTAAGAATTTGACCTTCCCCAAGGGCTTCATGAGGATGTCAGCAACCTGCTCATCAGTCATGATGTGTTGGAGCCTTATTGCTCCCCGTTGTACCATATCCCCGATAAAGTGGTACCTGATATCAGTGTGGGAAGGGCTTCGTGAGGATGTCAACAACCTGCTCATCAGTCATGATGTGTTGGAGCCTTATTGCTCCCCGTTGTACCATATCCCCGATAAAGTGGTACCTGATATTAGTGTGCTTGGAGCGGTCATGGAACACGGGATTCTCTGAAATGTGAATCCCACTCTGGTTATCGCAATAGATAACGGTGGTATCCAGCACATGCTCAAACAGCTCACTAAAGAGCTACCTCAACCAAATAGCTTCACAACATGTCATACTAGTTGTAATGTATTCGACCTCGGCGGTGCTTAGAGGAACCAATTTTTTCTTTCTGTTCATCTAAGAAATCAAAGCAGATCCTAATGAGAAGCAACATCCTGACGTGCTCTTTCTGTCCAACACGCTGTCAGCCCACTCAGCATCAAAATATCCATGTAGCCTCAAATTCTCGGCAATGTATTTTAGCCCATAGTTGATTATGTGACGAAGATATCTCAAGAGATTCTTAGCAGCAATCCAATGTATGTGATGAGGCTCAACCATAAATTGACTCGAAGTATTTATAGCGATGCATATGTCCAACCAAGAGTTTACCAAGAAAATCAGGGCCCCCACAAGTTGTCTATATTCAGAAGGGTTTGCCAATTCGGGCCCAACAGCACTTCCACATAGCTTCTTGAAGTTGAGTTCCACCGAAGTAGACACAGACTTGCAATCCACCATCCCACATCTCTCTAGCACCTTCACAATGTATTTTCCTTGAGAAAGAAAAATTTCATCTGCCTTTTGCCAGACCTCCAGGCCTAGAAAGTAATGCATTATTCCTAGGTTCATCTCGAACTCGGATGTCAACTCCCTCTTGCATTGACAAATGAGAGGGTCTGCACCTGTCAAAAAGAGATCATCAACATAAAGGACCAAAATAAGAGGCATGTCCTTTTCAACCTTTAAGTATAGGTTTGGATTAACATAGCTTCTAATAACCCCCAGCTTCATACGATAGCTATCAATTCTTTCGTACCAAGCCCTAGGAGCTTGTTTCAACGCATAGAGAGCTTTCTTCTATGTTGCACGAAACTTCTAGGAACCCGACATTTCAGGACGTACTTGTACCTGAAACTCCGAAATTCAGCGGAAACTTGACCGAAACTCGACAATTATGTAATCATCTATGAGAGTTAATATAGACTTGTTTTCCTTCTAAATTGTCATCTATGGATCTTAATTACCTTTTTTCTTGCAAGATAATGTGTTACTCATTTATTTATAAATTTATTTTTATATATATAAACATATATTGCGTTTCAAACAACGTTTCAGCCGACGTTTCCATTTTTGAGAGGTGACGTTTCTAAACGTACCCGTTTCAGAAACTCTGAAACGTTTCGGCGTTTCGTGCAACTTAGGCTTTCTTCAACCCGCAAACATGTGTCCTTCGATCTTGTACCTCAAACCTATAAGGTCATTCCAAGTAGACTTCCTCCTTAAGCAAGCCACGTAAGAAAGTAGTTTTGATGTCCATTTGAAGTAGACTCCACCCTTGATTGGAAACGAGAGCAATAATAGATCGGATAGTGGTAATATCGGGCAACCAGTGCAAATATTTTGTTATAGTCCACTCCTTCCTTTTGAGAGAAGCCATGAGCAACAAACCTAGCCTTGTATTTTTCAGCACTTCCATCAACTCCATGTTTAATTTTGTGAAGCCATTTTGAGGTGACCACAGACTTGACCTTAGGTCTAGGCACCACGTCCCAGACATCATTCTTCATGATCGATTCATATTCCACATTCATCACATCTTTCCATTCTTGGTGCTTTACAGCTTCTTCGAGCATGCATGGTTCAGCTTGAACAATAGTACTCATGGCAGCTAAGTACCCGTGATACTTGTTCGGCTTCTTACTTTCGCAAAATATTCCTCTTCGAGAAATATGTCTTTCAGCATCTTCGAGAGTGTCTTTGAGCCATAGTGGTCGTTTCCTTGAGGTAGAGGGATCACCATGAGGTGGATCAATAGGATCAATCAGGCCATCAACATCAAGCATAGGCTCAACTATCGGAGGTTCATCTTGTTTTCCGGCAACATCATCATCATCCTTCCTTGAAAGAGGGAGATCTTTGACTTTGCCAAGGGCAGTGTCTTCATCAAAGGTAGCATCACGGCTTACTTCCACATCTCTGACCAAATACATAGATTTTATATGCCTTTGAATTTTCGACGTAGACGACAATTATACATTTCTTCCTAGAGGCTTCCAACTTATTCCTTTTCTCTTTAGGCACATGAAATTATACTAGACAACCAAAGATTCTAAAATGAGAAGCATCAAGCTTCTTACCAGTGAAAACTTCCTAGAGTGTCTTGAAATCCAAGGCTTGATGCGAGCTCATATTTTGAACATATACGGCAGTGTTGGCAGCTTCTCCCCATAAGAACTTCGGTAGAAATTGATCATAGAGCATGGCATGGGTGGCTTCCACAATTGTTGATTCTTCCTTTCAGCAACACCATTCTGCTCAAGAGTGTATGGAACAGTGGTCTCCCTCTTAATGCTAACCTCTCTGCAAAAGTCATTGAATTCATTTGATTCATATTCGATTTCATTGTCGATCTTCAACGTCTTGATCTTCTTCCCTGTTTGATTTTCCACCAATGCCTTCAAAGAACAAAACCATTTGAACACTTCATCCTTCCTCTTCAAGAAATTGATCCATGTTTTGCGTGAGTAGTCATCCACAAATTTTGCATAGTATATATATCCTCCCAATGAGGTTACGGGCAAGGCACCAGATAGGTCAATATGGACCCTGTTGACCATTGGAGTGGCACCTGATGATTATATAAAGACTCCATGCCCAGGGATGATCCAGAAGACACTTGTACCGTCATATATCATCAGCCAACAAAGTTTTTAACTCTACTTCTATTTTCTCATTATCTTTCTTGTACCCAGATTCCACACCCTACGGGGAATTGTAATAAGTGATACTAATAATGATGAGTTTTGAGTATGTAATAGGGCTAGGATGTTGGGACCCGATCAGCAAATGATTACACCTTGGAGTGTTTTTTTTATCTAGTTAATTATCCTTTCTTTTTCAGACGCAGATAATTTTTTGGGTTTTTTCACTCACTTTTTAGCCCAAAGTCGAGGTGACGGTTTGAAGGTTGAGCCACTAACACATCTTAGTGTTTAGAGTCTATGTATATTACCATACTAGATCACACAAAAGATTTCGTGGAATTTGGTTAAGAGCAGGTAGTCATTTTTTAATTTTTTAGATTCCCCGCAGATCAAAAATTGCAAATAAAATTGTACTTGTAATGTAATAAGTGATGTCTATAAAAGTTATATGAGGTATGAGTAATGAAATTTACAAGTGATGTCTATAAAAGTTATATGAGGTATGAGTAATGAGATTTACATCTCTCACCCTCAACTTTCTAGTATGACACACTTTGATGGGTTAAAAATGTGTTTTGAACCCTCAAAACCCAAATTTCCTAGGTTTAGTGGGAAATCTAGCAATCAATTAAGCCATAAATTAAATAAATAGAGAAAAATAAATATCCACACTTGCTAAATGTTGTGGAAATGAGGTGGAAAATTATGGAGGAGTTAAAGTGAAGTCCCAAGGTGATGTGGACTCCTAAAATCAAGGAAAGGACATGTGCTCAAAAAAAAACAAATTTCTAGCATTAAAGGAGAAAGTTTCTTACTTGGAAATTCGAATTTGTAAAGTTAATGCCCATTTGGAAAGATTTGGGAGAATATTTGGTGGAGATTTTTGTGGGAAATTGTCCCCACATGGGTTACCACCCATATACACTTGTCATTCTATCATAAAATTCAAATTTGGCACATAAGGGAAGAAGAAAATGATGTCCACTTGCCAGAATTCGATTTTTACACTTGGCATTGGAGTTCCATCCAACAAATTCCAATTTCTCTTTGGGATTGTCACATCATGCCACTTGTTTAATCACTTCTACATTGGGATTGGCTCCAATGTCATTTGTCATTGTCATTCTTCATTGGGATTTGCTCCCAACTCTCTATATAATAGAGCCATGGGCTCTCACATTGATCATGTAATACGAGCTATTGTGCTTGAGGAGACTCTGCGGGATTGTATTCACTACTTGCAATATAATACAACAGTCTTTGGGGTAAAGCGTGATGGTGTTTTTCTCCTTGCATGTGTGGTGAATTCATGACTTCTTGTTATGCTTCTATTTATTTCTTCATGTCATTATTTCTTTCATATTTGCTTAAAGTTATGTTAATATGCAGCTATCTCATATTAGCATAAGAATTAGTTATTTGCTTTAGGAAAATAAATCTTCTAGTGGATAATAGATGTATCTCTAGGAATTCTTTCCAGTGCATTTATTTAATTTCATGTCGATTGAATGATTTGTGGTGGAGTTTTGTAGATGAATCATTATTTGGTCAAGTTTTTTAAGCGTAAGGGGAAATTCTCGAAGGAAACAACCCATTTTTGAAAAAAATTCAAGGAGAACCCGCATGTTTTGAATTCCAAAGTCTCATCTATATCTTATTTGTGTCTTGCAGGGATTCTTTCAAGTTTCTTAAAGATTTTATTTCTTGCATCAAAATATCAAACTTGGAAAAAATTATTTTTTACGTATTGTACTTCATTTATCAATATCTGGCTATTTCAAAGAACTAAGTCATGGCTAGTCAAGGAAGAGAGTTTGTTCATACTCTTTGGCCTAGCCTCTTGTAGATTATTTTTGTAACATACTTTGTTGTCATCTTGGTCTAAAATTTGAGTTATTTTTGTATCCTTTTGGGCAAGATAATCTCCATGCTTTGATTTGTAGACTTATTCATCTTCAAAGCATTTATAATATCTTGTGCTAACAATTTAGTGTTTCACTTTTCAGGTTTATTTTGGCTTTCCATTTGAAAGCATTTTACTTCATTTTAAGCAAAATACAATTTCATTTCTTAAAGAGCAAATACTTTGAAGGCACTGGTTGTTTATGTATTTGATGCTTATCTTATGATGGTTATTGCTCATATCAATTTTTTGCTTATAAATCTTAAAGATATAATCTATTTAACTCTAACAATTCTCCTAGAAACTCACATCCTTTTTAAATTAACTTTTCATTAGGGACCACCCCCCTTAGCTAACCTAGGAGATAGCTCAAACAGAGAGAGTCGAGATTAGTGTGACAGCCCCTTCTCTGAGTTCCTTACCACCAACCACACCTTGTGGGGTTGAAAGCTTTTCTCACTGACTTGTAGGTAGGTGTAGGCGGCAGGGTCAACATTTTTGGCGTCGTTGTCGGGGACAAGTCTTCTTGTACCTAGGAAATACGACTAACTTTTGGTTTTTTCATGTTGGATTTTAGAGTTAGATTCTTGTTCAAGTGGCGACTCCACTTATTTCATTTTCTGCAAGGATTTCTGCTTGAAGCTTGCTTCTTGTAGATTTCTTGTTAATCTTGGACAGGAGCCTCTCTCTGGTATCCATTTGCTCTTTCAAGGTCAAGTGAGCATGACATCATGAATGATTTATTCGCCCCTTGTAATTTTACTAACATTTCAAGCTATCCGAATTTCATTCCGGATGAAGCTATTGAGGCTATTGAAGAGTTGCCTAGTTTTCTAGGTGACAATGCCATCAATACTGAAACTCACCTGAGGAATTTCCACCTTTGTGTGAGCAAATGGTGCCATCATATTAACCATGAGGATGTTAAAATGAGACTTATCATCTTTTCATTAGATGGAAATGCAATGGATTGGTTCATAGAATTACCTGCTAACAATTTTGATTCTCTAGAATCAATCATTGCGTCTTTGAAGAAAAATATGGAGATGAAAGAAATATCAAAGGGAAAGCAAATGAGAATGATAAGGATCTCATCAAAGGGTTGAATCAAATGATTAAGGATATGCAACTCAACCAAGTTCAACTCATTAAGACCATGGAGGTAAATCATGCACAAGCAATAAAGTCCATGGAAGTCAATCATTCTAATCAGATGACCTCTATTCAAAACAGGTTGCTCGCAATGGAAGAAAAACAAGTGCAATTAATCAACCCCATGGAAACGAATCATGCCAAGGTTATAAGTGTTATGAAGGCTAATCAGGTCACTTTTCAGAATAATTTGGATGAAATGGAAAGATTACAGGTACAAATATTCCAACTTAGGTTAAATGACGAATGGGAAAAGAATAAAGAAATAAATCATAAACCTCCTGATCCACGGAAGCAATCTTCATCTCATTATGAGGAGGTCATTTTCTCCATTGAAAAATGGCTAATTGATGAAGACTTGGATAGCAAGGAAACTGAGGAGAATCGGGTTTAAACTTTATACTCATGAGATTGATCCATCATCCATGTCAGAGCATAAGCAGAATGGACAAAGAAAAGTCAAAGAAGTCTTGGATACTTCGAATTTTCCATCAAATCATCGTCAAAATCGGACAGAAAAGTCTACTTTAATCACCTCAACATCAACATCACAATCTATTAAGAAGGAAAGAAAAAAGCGGAAAGGATTTGGTAAATCTAATGGCCATGTACAACACAGTGTTGGGATTGATCGAAGTCCTCAAATATTCAAAATTGAACAGAGAACATCAGAAAAGCAACCCATGGATCTAGCTGAAAGTAAGCAAGTTCTCAACATGAACTTCATTAAAGACATCTGCTGCTATGGGGCATCTTTCTGTATCATATTTCTAACCTTATCCCTAACACATCTTAGTGTCTAGAGTCGATGTATATTACCATACTAGATCACACAAAAAAATTCATGGAATTTGGTTAGGTCTAGGTAGTCATTTTTTAATTTTTTAGATTTCCCGCAGGTCAAAAATTGCAAATAAAATTGTACTTGTAATGTAATAAGTGATGTCTAGAGAAGTTGTATGGGGTATGAGTAATGAAATTTACACCTCTCACCCTCAACTTTCTACTATGACACACTTTGATGGGTTAAAAATGTGTTTTGAACCCTCAAAACCCACTTTTCCTAAGTTTAGTGGGAAATCTAGCAATTAATTAAGCCAGAAATTAAATAAATGGAGAAAAATAAATATCCACACATGCTAAATGTTGTGGAAATGAGGTGGAAAATTATGGGGGAGTTAAAGTGAAGTCCCAAGGTGATGTGGACTCCTAAAATCAAGGAAATGACATGTGCTCAAAAAAAAATGAATTTCTCGCATTAAAAGAGAAAGTTGCTTACTTGGAAATTCGAATTTGTGAAATTAATGCCCAATTGAAAGGATTTGGAAGAATATTTGGTGGAGATTTTTGTGGGAAATTGTCCCCATATGGGTTACCACCCATATACACTTGTCATTCTATCATAAAATTCGAATTTGGCACATAAGGGAAGAAGAAAATGATGTTAACTTGCCAGAATTCGATTTTTACACTTGGCATTGGAGCTCCTTCCAACAAATTCAAATTTCTCTTTGGGATTGTCACCTCATGCCACTTGTTTAATCACTTCTACATTGGGATTGCCTCCAATGCCATATGTCATTGTCATTCTTCATTGGGATTTGCTCCCAACTCTCTATATAATAGAGCCATGGGCTCTCACATTGATCATGTAATACGAGCTATTGTGCTTGAGGAGACTCTGCAGGATTATATTCACTACTTGCAATATAATTCAACAGTCTTTGAGGTAAAGCGTGATGGTGTTCTTCTCCTTGCATGTGTGGTAAATTCTTGACGTGTTGTTATGCTTCTATTTATTTCTTCATGTCATTATTTCTTTCATGCTTGCTTAAAATTATGTTAATATGCAGCGATCTCATATTAGCATAAGAATTAATTATTTGCTTTAGGAAAATAAATTTTCTAGTGGATAATAGATATATCTCTAGGAATTATTTCCACTGCACTTATTTAATTTCATGTCGATTTAACGATTTGTGGTGAAGTTTTGTAGATGAATCATTATTTGGTCAAGCTTTTCAAGCGTGAGGGGAAATTCTCGGAGGAATCAACCCATTCTTGAAAAATATTCAAGGAGAACCCGCATGTTTTGAATTCCAAAGTCTCATCTATATCTTATTTGTGTCTCGCAGAGATTCTTTCAAGTTTCTTAAAGATTTTATTTCTTGCATCAAAATATCAAACTTGGAAAAAGTTATTTTTTACGTATTGCATTTCATTTATCAATATCTGGCTATTTCAAAGAGCTAAGTCATGGCTAGTCAAAGAGGAGAATTTCTTCATACTCTTTGGCCTAACCACTTGTAGATTATTTTTGTAACATACTTTGTTGTCATCTTGGTCTAACATTTGAGTTATTTTTGTATTCTTTTGAGCAAGATAGTTTCCATGCTTTGATTTGTAGACTTATTTATCTTCAAAAAATTTATAATATTTTGTGCTAACAATTTAGTATTTCACTTTTCAGGTTTATTTTGGCTTTCCATTTGAAACCATTTCACTTCATTTTAAACAAAATACAATTTCATTTTCTTAAAGAGCAAATACTTCGAAGGCACTGGTTGTTTATGTACTTGATGCTTATCTTATGATGGTTATTGCTAATATCAATATTTTGCTTATAAATCTTAAAGAGATAATCTATTTAGCTCTAAAAATTCTCCTAGAAACTCACATCCTTTTTAAATTAACTTTTCATTAGGGACCACCCCCCTTAGCTAACCTAGGAGATAGCTCAAACGGAGAGAGTCAAGATTAGTGTGGCAGCCCCTTCTCTGAGTTCCCTGCCACCAACCACACCTTGTGGGGTTGAAGGCTTTTCTCATTGACTTGTAGGTAGGTGTAGGCGACAGGGTCAACATTTTTGGCGTCGTTTCTGGGGATAAGTCTTCTTGTACCTAGGAAATACGACTAACTTTTGGTTTTTGCATGTTGAATTTTAGAGTTACATTCTTGTTCAAGTGGCGACTCCACTTATTTCATTTTCTGCGAGGATTCCTGCTTGAAGCTTGCTTCTCGTAGATTTCTTGTTAATCTTGGACAGGAGCCTCTCTCTGGTATCCATTTGCTCTTTCAGGGTCAAGTGAGCATGACATCATAAATGATTTGTTCTCCCCTTGTAATTTTACTAACATTTCAAGTTATCCGAATTTCATTCCGGATGAAGCTCTTGAGGCTATTGAAGAGTTGCCTAGTTTTCTAGGTGACAATGCCATCAATACTGAAACTCACCTTAGGAATTTCCACCTTTGTGTGAGCAAATGGTGCCATGATATTAACCATGAGGATGTTAAAATGAGACTTTTCATCTTTTCATTAGATGGAAATGCAATGGATTGGTTCATAGAATTACCTGTTAACAGTTTTGATTATCTAGAATCAATCATTGACACCTCTAAAAAAAAATATGGAAATGAAAGAAAGATCAAAGGGAAAGCAAATGAGAATGATAAGGATCTCATCAAGGGGTTGAATCAAATGACTAAGGATATGCAACACAATCAAGTTCAACTGATTAAGACCATGGGGGTAAATCATGCACAAGCAATAAAGTCCATGGAAGTCAATCATTCTAATTAGATGACCTCTATTCAAAACAGGTTGCTCGCCATGGAAGAAAAACAAGTGCAATTAATCAACACCAAGGAAATGAAGCATGCCAAGGATATAAGTGTTATGAAGGCTAATCATGTCACTTTTCAGAATAGGTTGGATGAAATGGAAAGATTACAGGTACAAAAATTCCAACTTAGGTTAAATGACGAATGGGAAAAGAACAAAGAAATCATAAACCTCCTAATCCACGGAATCAATCTTCATCTCATTATCAGGAGGTCATTTACTCCATTGAAAAATGGCTAATTGATGAAGACTTGGATAGCAAGGAAACTGAGGAGAATCAGGTTTATACATATGAGATTGATCCATCACCCATGTCAGAGCATAAGCAGAATGGACAAAGGAAAGTCAAAGAAGTCTTGGATACTTCGAATTTTCCATCAGATCATCTTCAAAATCAGACAAAAAGGTCTACTTTGATCATCTCAACATCAACATCACAATTTATTAAGAAGAAAAGAAAAAAGCGGAAAGGATATGGTAAATTTGATGGCCATGTACAACAGTGTTGGGATTGATCAAAGTCCTCAAATATTCAGAATTGGATAGGGCACATCCGAAAAGCAACCCATGGATTTGGCTGAAAGTAAGCAGGTTCTCAGCATGAACTTCATTAAGGACATCTGATGCTATGGGGCATCTTTCTGTATCATATTTCTAACCTTATCCCTCGTGATTTTATTTCATGAATAAATTGTCATTTATGCTTTTAGAATAAATTTCCATTGCTTCATTTATGTACTTGATAATATTTTTTAATGAATACTGTTGATATAAGTATTTTGTCGGTGGATGCAAATTCCAAGTTCTTGCGCACTATCACTTCATATCTAACATGCATCCCCATATGGAGCCAAATGTTGACCATTGGAGTGGCACCTGATGATTATATGAAGACTCCTTGCCCAGGGATGATCCAGAAGACACTTGTACCATCAGAGATCATCAGTCAACAGAGTTTTTTTAACTCTACTTCTATTTTCTCATCATCTTTCTTGTACCCAGATTCCACACCCTACGGGGAATTGTAATAAGTGATACTATTAATGATGAGTTTTGAGTATGTAACAGGCCTAGGATGTTGGGACTCAATCAACAAATGAGTACACCTTTGAGTGTTTTTTTTATCTGGTTAATTATCCTTTCTTTTTCAGAGGTGGATAATTTTCTGGGTTTTTTCACTCACTTTTTAGCCCAAAGCCGAGATGACGGTTTGAAGGTTGAGCCACTAACACATCTTAGTGTCTAGAGTCAATATATATTATCATACTAGCTCACACAAAAAATTTCGTCGAATTTGGTTAGGTCTAGGTAGTCATTTTTTAATTCTTTTAATTTCCCGCAGGTTAAAATTGCAAATAAAATTGTATTTGTAAGGTAATAAGTGATGTCTAGAAAAGTTGAATGGGGTATGAGTAATGAAATTTACATCTCTCATCGTCAACTTTCTACTATGACACACTTTGATGGGTTAAAAATATGTTTTGAACTCTCAAAACCCACTTTCCCTAAGTTTAGTGGGAAAACTAGCAAATTAATCTAGAAATTAAATAAATTGAGAAAAATAAATATCCACACTTGCTATATGTTATGGAAATGAGGTAGAAAATTATGAAGGAGTTAAAGTGAAGTCTCAAGGTGATGTGGACTCCTAAAATCAAGGAAAGGACATGTGCTAAAAAAAAAAACGAATTTCTGCCATTAAAAAAGAGAGTTGTTGACTTGGAAATTCGAATTTGTGAAGTTAATGCCCATTTGAGAGGATTTGGAAGAATATTCGGTGGAGATTTTTGTGGGAAATTGTCCCCACATGGGTTACCACCCATATACACTTGTCATTCTATCATAAAATTCGAATTTGGCACATAAGGGAAGAAGAAAATGATGTTCATTTGCCAGAATTCGATTTTTACACTTGGCATTGGAACTCCGTCCAACAAATTCGAATTTCTCCTTGGGATTGTCACCTCATGCCACTTGTTTAATCACTTCTACATTGGGATTGCCTCCAATGCCATTTGTCATTGTCATTCTTCATTGGAATTTGCTCCCAACTCTCTATATAATAGAGCCATGGGCTCTGACATTGATCATGTAATACTAGTTATTGTGCTTGAGGAGACTCTGCGGGATCGTATTCACTACTTGCAATATAATACAACAATCTTTGGGGTAAAGCGTGATGGTGTTCTTCTCCTTACATGTGTGGTAAATTCCTGACTTATTGTTATGCCTCTATTTATTTCTTCATATCATTATTTCTTTTGTGCTTGCTTCAAGTTATGTTAGTATGCAGCTATCTCATATTAGCATAAGACTTAATTATTTGCTTTAGGAAAATAAATCTTCTAGTGGATAATAGATGTATCTTTAAGAATTCTTTCCACTGCACTTATTTAATTTCATGTCAATTTAATGATTTGTGGTGAAGTTTTGTAGATGAATTATTATTTGGTCAAGCTTTTCAAGCGTGAAGGGAAATTCTCGAAGGAATCAACCCATTCTTGAAAAATATTCAAGGAGAACCCGCATGTTTTGAATTCCAAAGTCTCATCTATATCTTATTTGTGTCTTGCAGGGATTCTTTCAAGTTTCTTAAAGATTTTATTTCTTGCATCAAAATATCAAACTTGGAAAAATTTATTTTTTACGTGTTGTATTTCATTTATCAATATCTGGCTATTTCAAAGAGCTAAGTCATGGCTAGTCAAAGAGGAGAATTTCTTCATACTCTTTGGCCTAGCCTCTTGTAGATTATTTTTGTAACATGCTTTGTTGTCATCTTGGTCTAACATTTGAGTTATTTTTGTATCCTTTTGAGCAAGATAGTTTCCATGCTTTGATTTGTAGACTTATTCATCTTCAAAGAATTTATAATATCTTGTGCTAACAATTTAGTGTTTCACATTTCAGGTTTATTTTGGCTTTCCATTTGAAAGCATTTCACTTCATTTTAAACAAAATACAATTTCATTTTCTTAAAAAGCAAATACTTGGAAGGCATTGGTTGTTTATGTATTTGATGCTTATCTTATTATGGTTATTGCTCATATCAATATTTTGCTTATAAATCTTAAAGAGAATCTATTTAACTCTAACAATTCTCCTAGAAACTCACATCCATTTTAAATTAACTTTTCATTAGGGACCACCCCCCTTAGCTAACCTAGGAGATAGCTCAAACAGAGAGTGTCGGGATAGTGTGACAGCGCCTTCTCTGAGTTCCCTGCCACCAACCACACCTTGTGGGGTTGAAGGCTTTTCTCACTGACTTGTAAGTAGGTGTAGGTGGCAGGGTCAACGGACCCATTGAAGAATATTAGTTATCTTGCTTTCACTAGCAGGGAATGGTCCTTTTGTATGTTTCCCAGCTGCACAACCCTGACAAACTCCTTCATGGTTCATATTAAAGTCAGGCATCCACGTGACCATCTTTGTAATGTAAATGGGCAAATCTTTGGTGCTATAATTCACAATGAAGATAAGTATCACTCACCAAAGCTCCCAATGGACTTCCATGAACTTGATAAAACCATCAACCCTAAATCCAAGAGTAAATGCATATTTAGGGTTTTTATGCCAAATACGTACATTTCCATCAATGAATACTACCTTAAAGTCTTTATCTTCCATTGCAGAAATAGACACTGGGTTCTTCTTCAAATCATGCACATAAAATACTTCTTGTAGATGTATGGTTTGACCTTGATTCAAGTGAAGGGTGATAGTACCTATCCTTTTCATAGGGTAGGTGGCATTATCTCCAAGTATGATCTTTAACTTAGTTTTCTTTTTAACCAAATTTGGGAGGGCCTCCTTGTATCTAGTGAAGTGCCTTGAGCATCCACTATCAATCATCCAATGATCCAAAGTATTCGAAGGAGAGCTAGTAGACAGAGCGGAAATAAGATAAAACTCATCTTGTTTTTCTACAACATTACCTTCATCATAACTGGCATTTAGTGTCCTTTTGGGAGTGTTACCCACCACTTGTGGGTAGTATATATAGGAGACAAACTTTCTCCTATATGGTCCACAGCCAGCAGCCCCTTGCAATCCCCAGTTAGCTCAATGTGCCATCTTCTCCGCCACCTGAGACAGACATGTGGTCCCTCGTCCATCTATTATGAATGCATGTTTGAAGGTGGGCCTTCCAACCCTAAAGGTATGACTTTTCATTAATATGGTTGAGTAGTTTTCTTTGTCATGCACACTTTTGGACATGAATTGGTGGGGGGATTCGGTGGAAAGAGTGGGTTAAGTTTGTATTCTTGTCTCCATTGCCTGATTTCGTGGTTACCTTTGTATCCTAGTCCCGTGGGATCTCCTTTACTGGCCATTAGCTTTAGGGTTGGCACTACATAGGAAATCTTGATTTTGGTTGCATGGTCCCACCTCCCGATACCACCTACATTATTCCCTTTCCACTTATTTGAGCCCCATTCATCTCTTTTCCCATTCAGGTCCACGTGTACACTGAGTCCACAAAGGGTTAGTCTCCCCCTCCCCTTGTCCACACCTTGGGTCAGGCTTGGAATGATGCTCCGGAGGTTGATGCAACTAAAAAGAAAGTAAAAAGCATAATATGCCCACTTTCAACAGGAAATGTACCACAAAATGCAAAAGATGGTCGAGGCATACAAATTTAGCATGTGGGTAAAAGCCAATACATGAGCTCTACCCCCTTCCATGGCCATCACCCTAGTTCCTATAGGCCCTAGATGAGCCTTCTTTATCATTCAAGAACCCACAATTATCCCAACCCCTGGTGGGTGATGAACTGCCTCACCTTAAAGTGGGTATCCATTGTTATACTTTACACATCATGCTCTCATTCCCTTGAGCCCCGAGCAGTTAACCAAAGAAAAATCATAAAAGGTAAAAGGCATATGAAAAAGGGTGGAAAAATCAAGGTCAAGGTAACTCATGTGCCACGATTTGCTCCTTCCTACACTCATATACCCAAGTGCAGGCTTCCCTTGTTATAGCTACCCAATGTACCTTGACATGTGGTCTGGATGATTCCCCTAGTCTCCACTCCATTCCGTCATTATATCATTTCCAACCAACCTCTTAAAGGATGTACTATGGACATGCCACCCCTTTAGAGGTTGAAACCACCTAATAGGGTCCTTGGTTAACCCCCTTTTGAGCTTGGAGACACTTGTACTTGCCAAAGCCCACTATGGAAGGGCATGCCACCATGAAGTGCCCCATTGATCCCATAACTTGTAAGCATTATTACTTGATTATTCTAATGATTTGTTGTATTGGAGGGCAAGGGGACGCATTGGATCTTATGCAGGATTGCAAGTGGGTCTTCATTTAGGGCTTGGTCTCCCTATACGGGGTCCTAGCTCTCTAGAGGGCCACATTGGCACATGCAGGGTGTGTGTAGAGAGCCATGAGCCTCCATAGCAATAGACAGCATTCCATGGATCCCTAGAGTCATTCAGAGATTGTTCGTGGTTCACCTATTGGACAAAGAAGATGCACCTGGTTCACCATACCCAGTCGGCTCCATAGTTGCACCATACACTTGGCAGATGGTCCAGGATCTATATGATGATGTGGCATCACTTATATCATCATCCTAGCCCTTGCAAATGGTCTACAGGCATCTTCGATCTGTTTGGAGACCCATGAGGACATTTGTGTGCCCCCACATCCATTTGGGAGCACCACAGGTTTATTACTTGGAGAACAAGGTGCACCCCCCTTGTCTACTATTTTTGGAGTCCTATTTCACATTATGGCACCTATGGACTTCATCAGGCCTCCTCTAAGGCCCAACGAGACATGTTATTGACCATTTGACCCTATTGAGAAGCTTACTCCTTTGTTATTGAGCTAGTTTGGTGGGCTTGTCACCAAAGGTACTTGTTATTTTGCACATTATTTTATTCTAGGGGTTAAATTAGGCCAAAATAAGCTAAATCGAATTCATTAGACATTGTATAAATAGATGATGAGTTGATTCATTCTCTCATCATCACTTGGATTGATCATATACACTTGTGAGATTTTCGCTATTCTCTTTGGAGGACAAAATTGGATGGATGGATGAATTTTGATGTTTGGATATCTTCATTTTTGTCTTGGAGCTTCTATATTGGCATATGATAATGATTGGATATACTTGTTCTCACATATAAGTGCTCTTTTAATGTTATTTTGTCATTCTTTCCTATGTCACATAAATGATGTTGAGATTTTTGTTGTATTAGGTTGAAATTTTGTGTAAAAAATTGTCTTTTATTAGCGTTGCATTATGTTATGGGCCATGTTTCAAAAAGTGAATTTTCCTAGAGATATTTCATTGAAATTTATCTTGACAAGTCATCACATATTGTGCATTGAAGTATAAATACCTTGAAGCAGTTTTCCTCATGCCCTAATTGCCATGCAAAATTGTTCTAGAGGCCTCCTTGACTGAATGAAACCATCCTAATCATTGGAATCTTCTTGACTACATTTCTCCCAAAGGAATAACCATTGGTCTTCCATAGGTGATCACCATAAATCATACTCTTTATCACCTCTCCCTCTTTCTTCTAGGCCTAGCCTCCATAGGGGACCTAGGGCATCACATTTCTCACAAACTGCCCATCAAAAAAAATCGATCTCCTAGCCTCTACTATGTTGTTGTGTCTCCTAGGGGCCCTCCAATTTTTAAGCCATTCCGACAGTGGGATCTTGAGATATTTCAAGCCCTAGCTCCGAGATCGAATCTTGCCCTTTGATTCCCTTGGCTAGTGTCCTCATTGAGATCATTGTGTTGAGATTGTTGAAATTTCTTCCTTTGATCTCCTTCTCCTCCTCAATTAGGTCAAGCATACCCTTGATTGATCAATTCCACCCCCTTGACCTAGTTGTGGGTCTACTTGGTCCTGTGTGGTCCCATAACTTTTGGAAGGTAACTCTACAAATACCATTCAGAAAACAACTTTTCATAAGGGTTTTTAGGACTAGGTCCCTCCTTAAGAAGTCTCATTCCCAAAAACTAGCCCCTAAGACCCTCTTGGCCCTTCTTAGAGAGCCTTTCATCTTGCCTCCTGAGCAAGCAAGCCATATATTGAGCCTCTCTTGTGAATAGGCCTCATCAGGAATCACTCTTTTCCCTTTATTGACCCATTTATCTAGGTGATTCCCTTCATACTGAGTCTCCTCCCATCAGCGAAAGTCCGTAAAAAGTAGGGAACTTTAGCTGATGTGACAGTGGGCTATTCCTCCATTGATTCCCTTGTCCTAGCAGTTGCCCCTCTAGGATCCCCTTTTAGAACCCCTACTAGTTTGAGTGGTAACATTTTGGTGTCGTTGTCAAGGACATGAGACGTGTGTTTTGCTCCCAATACGACATATTGACATATCATTATTGGAGACTCTATTAGACGAACGAAGTCTTAGTTCTTCATTGAACTTTAAGTCGATGCTTGTGGGGTGAAGCAAGTATTTTTCTAGGTATCATTAAATTCACCCCGACGACTCCTACATATTTTACATGTATATCTCAAATAGGGCATCTTTCTTTGATGATTTTCCTGCTTTGGACATCACTAACATCCCTAGGCACCCTAATCATGTCGTAGAAAGGATGGTACGTGAGGTGCCCGTGTTTGATGGTGATCCTAGTGATCCACTCTCCACAATTGACCATGTAGAAAGATTTAATGCACATGCTTCAAAAGAGAAAGTGATTCACCAAGATGTCCTTATGTTGTTGTTCATGGGATCTCTCGGTGGTCATAACTCATGGTTGCATAATAACAAACCTAGGAGCATCTCATCTATTAAGGAGTTCATTGATGGCTTTCTTAGACATTTTCAAGTATACCCTGCATTAAGCATTCAGGAGGAAGCCTTCATCGAACATCTTCAAGGCGTTAAGAATCTAAGTAATGAGTAGGAAGACGAGTCCTCCTTAGGCCCACATGATAAGGATGATTTTGAGAACATGCGTTGGGAAGGATGAGTCTATGGAAGGTGAAGTTGGGACTAACCTTACCTTTCTCAAGGATATTACTCCTGACGACTCTCATTTTAAGAACCTCGAGGAAAGTGATCCCATTAGCCCCTTAAAAGATGACATTGAAGATTACTTCCACACTGAAAAGGAGAAATAGGAAATTGTTGGTCCTCAATTTGATTGTGCTCCCATTTACGACACCAATAAGGAAGATGAGGCTGAGATTGGTCCTCCCTTTTTCTCGAGCATTATTTGTGATGACATATCCATTGATACCCTTGGGAAGAAGAATTATTATTTTCCCTTACATGAAGAGGGGCAATTGGAAGTAATCAATTCTCCTTTTAGGGGAGACCCAATCTTCGATACTAAGGAAATTGATAAGGCTCCCACCTATCCTTAGTATGATTGTATATTCAAATCACTTGAGCCTTTAGATTATGATTTTGGGGAAGAGAAACCCATTGAAAGTAATACTTCACCCTCCCTTTTGCCTTTTCCTATTGTTCATCATCCTAAGCCTTCCCCAAATGATTCCCTCACCACTTTTCATATGATCTCAAGTAAGCATTAACCCTTTCCCCTTTCTAAGTATGGTGTCAAGGAAGAGCCCCTCATTGAGTATACTCTACCTCCTTTGACACACCCTCAGGGTTTTGATCACACCATGACCTCCCCTCTCCAATGTCACCATTACCTTGACCAACCTACTGGTTGCACTCCTTTTCCTCACCCTTCATTCCCCTCTCATTGCAACCTTGTGGAATCTACAAAAAACAATAGGTTGAGCAATGATTGTGATAAGAAGTTCTTAAGGATAATCATTCATTCCACCATTGTGTACTTAGAGGGAAGGCCCCGCACTTCTAGATTGACTCGTGTTTCCTCTCTTTCCCACCTCCCGCCCGCATCATCCTCCATGTGTTTGGGTTCCCATTCGCTTTGGGATGTGTTGCATGAGTAATCATACTGGCAGTGATTTGTATGTTGATATGAGGATATGTCGGTTGCACTAGCTTTGTAATTACACTTAGTATTAGCTTCATCATATGCATGTTAGGGTGGGATGCATTGCCTGTTGATTTTCTCATTAGAAATAACATCATATGAGATTCCTCATGGTAGATTAACTACATTTAGATTACATTTGCATATTTATACTTTTCTGTTGATTTTATAGCCTACTACTAAGCCTGGGTGATCATAAGACACCGCAAAAACATGTTGCCCCATGTGCTTGGTCTTTGATATGCACAAGTAACAGGTCTACGATAACCAAGAAATTGTTGGTGTTCTCATGACCTCCCGTGCAAGTAGCTTCACGCACTTTTCCGAGAGCTCATGTCCCAGTTGGAGCCAGATGTTGCCCACCAATGGCCTCTTACAGTCCACAGATAGCTCAATGTGCCATCTTCTCTGTTCAACTGAGCCAGCCACGTGTTCCCTCACCCATCTATTATGAATGCATGTTTGAAGGTGGGCCTTCCAACCCCAAAGTTATGACTTTTCATTAATATTGTTGAGTAGTTTTCCTTACTTGTCATGGGCACTTTTGGGCATGAATTGGTGGGGCAATTCAGCGAAAAGAGTGGGTTAAGTTTGTATTCTTGTCTCCATTGCCCGATTTCGTGGTTACCCTTGTATCTTAATCCCGTGGGATCTCCTTTACTGGCCATTAGCATTATGGTTGGCATTACATGGGAAATCCCGATTTTGGTTGCGTGATCTTGCGTCCCAATACCACCAACATTACTCCCTTTCCACTTATTTGAGCCCCATTCATCTCTTTTCCCATATAGGTCCACATGTGTCTGCTAGGTCCACATAGGGTTAGCCTCCCCCTCCCCTTGTCCACACCTTAGGTCGAGCCTAAAACGATGCCCCAGAGGTTGATGCAACTAAAAAGAAAGTAAAAAGCATAATTTGCCCACTTTCAACAGGAAATGTACCACAATGCAAAAGATGACTACGACAGACAAATTTAGCACGTGGGCAAAAGCCAATACATGAGCTCTACCCTCTTCCATGGCCATCACCCTGGCTCCCGTAGGCCCTAGATGAGCCTCCTCTATCATTAAAGAACCCATGATTGTCCCAACCCCTGATGGGCGATGAACTGCCCCACCTTAAAGGGGGTATCCATTGTTATACTTTACACATCATGCTCTCATTCCCTTGAGCCCTGAGCAATTAACCAAAGAAAAATCATAAAAGGCAAAAGGCATATGAAGAAGGGTGGAAAAATCATGGTCAGAGTAACTCATGTGCCATGATTTGCTCCCTCCTACACTCATATACCCAAGTGTGGGCTTCACTTGTTATAGCTACCCAATGTACCTTGACATGTGGTCTGGATGATTCCCCTGATCCCCACTCCATTTCCATCGTTATATCATTTGCCACCTACCTCTTAAAGGACATACTATCGACATGCCACCCCGTTTAGAGGTTGAAACCACCTAATAGGGTCCTTGGTTAACCCCCTTTTGAGCTTGGAGACACTTATACTTGCCAAAGCCCAGTATGGAAGGGCATGCCACCATGAAGTGCTCCATTGATCCCATAACTTGTAAGCATTATTACTTGATTATTCTAATGATTTTTTGTACTGGACGGCAAGGGGATGCATTGGATCTTATGCAGGATTGCAAGTGGGTCTTCATTTAGGGCTTAATCTCCCTATACGGGATCGTAGCTCTCTAGAGGGCCACATTGGCACATGTAGGGTGTGTGTAGAAAGCCATAGGCCTCCACAACAACAGACAACATTTCGTGGATCCCCAGAGTCATTCAGAGTTTTCTCGTGGTTCACCTATTGGACAAAGAAGATGCATCTAGTTCACCATGCCCAGTCAGCTCCATAGTTGCACCATACACTTGGCAGATGATCCAGGATCTATATGATGATGTGGCATCACTTATATCATCATCTTAGCCCTTGCAGATGGTCTACAGGCATCTTCGATCTGTTTGGCGACCCATGGGGACATTTGTGTGCCCCCACATCCATTTTGAAGCGCCACAAGTTCATTACTTGGAGAACAAGAGGCCAATCCCTAGTCCACTATTTTTGGAGTCTTATTTCACATTATGGCACCTATAGACTTCATTAGGCCTCCTCAAAGACCCAACGACACATGTTATTTATCATTCGACCCTCTTGAGAGGCTTACTCCTTTGTTATTGAGCTAGTTTGGTGGGTTTGTCACTAAAGCTACTTGTTATTTTGCACATCATTTTATTCTAGGGGCTAAATTAGGCCAAAATAAGCTAAATCAAATTCATTACACATTGTATAAATAGATGATGAGTTGATTCATTCTCTCATCATCACTTGGATTGATCATATTCTCTTGTGAGATTTTCGCTATTCTCTTTGTAGGACGAAATTGGATGGATGGATAAATTTTGATGTTTGGATATCTTCACTTTTGTCTTGGAGCTTCTATATTGGCATATGATGATGATTGGATATACTTGTTCTCACATGTAAGTGCTCTTTTAATGTTATTTTGTCATTCTTTCCTATGTCACATAAATGATGTTGGGATTTTTGCTATACTAGGCCGAAATTTTGTTGTTCTTCTTGGAAGAAAGGGTACAAATTTGTCTTTTATTACCGTTGCATCATGTTATGGGCCATGTTTGAATAAGTGAATGTTCCTAGAGATATTTCATTGAAATTTATCTTGACAAGTCATCACATATTGCACATTGAAGTATAAAGACCTCAAAACAGTTTTGCTCATGCCCTAATTGCCATGCGAAATTGTTCTAGAGGCCTCCTTAACTAAGTGAAACCATCCTAATCATTGGAATCTTCTTGACTCCATTTGTCCCAAAGGAATAGGCACTGGTCTTCCATAGGTGATCACCATAAATCATACTCTTTATCACCTCTCCCTCTTTCTTCTAGGCCTAGCCTCCATAGGGGACCTAGAGCATCACATTTCTCACAAACTGCCCATCAAAATGATTCGATCTCCTAGCTTCTACTGTGATGTTGTGTCCCGTATGGGCCCTCCAATTTTGAAGCCATTTCGACGGTGGGATCTTGAGATATTTCAAGCCCTAGCTCCGAGATCGAATCTTGCCTTTTTATTCCCTTGGCTAGTGTCGTCCTTGAGATCATTGTGTTGAGGTTGTTGAAATTTCTTTCTTTGATCTCCTTCTCCTCTTAAATTAGATCGAGCATACCCTTGATTGATCAATTACACCCCCTTGACCTAGTTGTGGGTCCACTTGGTCCCGTGTGGTCCCATAACTTTTGGAAGGTAATTCTACAAAGACCATTCAGAAACCAAGTCTTCATAAGGGTTTTTAGGACTAGGTCCCTCCTTAAGAAGTCTCATTCCCAAAACCTAGCCCCTAAGACCCTCTTGGCCCTTCTTAGAGAGCCTTTCATCTTGCCTCTTGGGCAAGCAAGCCATATATTGAGCCTCTCTTGTGAAGAGGCCTCTTCAGCGATCACTCTTTTCCCTTTATTGAACCATTTATTTAGGTGATTCCCTTCATACCAAGTCTCCTCCCATCGGTGAAAGTCTGTAAAGAGTAGGGAGCTTTCGCTATGGTGATAATGGGCTATTGCTCCATTGTTGCCCTTTACCTAGTAGTTCACTGTCTAGGATCCCCTTCTAGGACCCCTGCTAGTTTGAGCGGTAACAGGGAGGTCGACCATTTCCATTTCGAGCAGCAAAAACATTCCTTTTTCCTTTGTTGCTGAACTTGTTGTTCCTTTGATTGCCATTGCCTTTGAAATTGTTGTTGTTGTTGTTGTCATCCCTTGGAGAACTCTTCTTGTGAGGACACTCTCTAGCATAGTGGTCAAACCTGTTGCAATTATAACACCTTCCTTTCCTTTCTTCTTTGAATCCCTTCTTAGATCCTTGACCCTGTCTCCTTGGACCAACATTATTCTCCCTTTTTGCATGAGCGGAGAAGGCCAAGAAGGCAATAGGCACATTTCCATTGGAGGGCTTATCTCTCTCCATCATCCTAGTCTCCTCTTGAGTGCATCTAGCCAATAACTCATTGAAACTAGGAATCATGTCATTGTTGAGAATGGTAGTGGTAAATACATCCCATGGTCTTGAAAGACCTCCAAGTGCAATGAGAGTAAGCTCCTTCTCAACAATAACTTCTCCAATAGATAGTAGGTCATTCTTGATTTGTGTTATTCTCATGAAGTAGGATTGGATAGACTCCCCTTTATCCATTTTGATATCCTTCAACTTGTTTTTGAGAAAGAGGATTTGATTTGCATTGTTCACTTTGAACATCCCAGCCAGCTTATCATATATTTCTTTAGAAGTTCCCAAATCAGAAATACAGGCAACCAAACGCTTTTGAAAGGAGTCAATCAAATTTTTCTTTGCTTTGACCTCACCTTCTCTATATTTCGTCTTAGCAGCAGTCGGGTGCATTTGAAGGAGCCTCCGCCACTTTTCCCTGCACATAATCCAATACTTCATGCTCCTCCAAAGCCAGATCCAATGTCATCTTCCATGCATGATAGTCAGATTTGTCCTTAAGCTTGTCCTGTTGAAGAATGTAACTTGGTTCAGGCTTTATAATTGTATTTGAGTCATAATGAAATGTATTTATCATAAGAAAGAAAAAGAATTCTTTTATTATTATTAAAATGACTTATTAAATCATGGGTTTCATGCTTGGGTCATCACGTTTTAGGTCAAAGTCCCCATTGAGGACTTCTAGGATTTATTCTAAGTCATTAGGGTCATTGTCCATTTAAAGAGACCCTTCTTGAGTTTTTGAATCACGTAAAGAGATTTATTATTGAGTCAAATAAGCTATTTGTCACCTCAACACCAAGTCGGCCTCAAGAAGAGCAAGTCAGCCTCAAGAAGAGCAAGTTGGCCTCAAACTAGGTAATTCGATGTCACCAAAAGCCTATATATACAAGCAGTTTGAATTCATTTGGAGCATACTCTCTTACTCAAGCTCGATACTCAAGGAGGAGGCAGGAAAGGTGCAAAATTCCAAGAAGAGGAGATTTGCTGGAAGAAAGAAGATCGAAGTTTCTGGGTTTGTCTCTCTCTCACTCGTGTGGATTTATTGGGATATTTGTTGGAAGGACAAAGTGTTGTTGTTGGATCAAAGTTTTTGTTGGGCTAACTGCTGGGTCGAAATATTTGTTAGTCTAACTGCTGGATTGAAATATTTGTTGGGCTATCTGCTAGGTCGAAATTCCGCTGGGTCGAAGTTGTTGCTGCTAGGTCAAAGTTGTTGTTGCTAAGTCGAAGTTGTTGCTACCAGTTGTTGCTGCTAAGTTGAAGTTGTTGTTGAAAGGGTTATCATCTACAGAAGGAACTAAGGGTTGACTTGGTGTGGAGAAAGTTTGTGTCTAGGTAAAGAGTCTTGGATTATCTCATGAAGTTATTAAGGAAGAGTTGTTGATTGGTTTTTCCCCTAGATAGGGGTTTTGCCCTGGTTGTCCGCCTACATCTGGTGTCTATGATCTTTGTGCTATTGTTTTAGTAATTGCTTGATGAACTAAAGTTAAAAGAGGAACATAAGAAAACATAAGAATATCACAAGTAATTATCAATATAAAGAAAATATTTCTACCTTTCTGATTTTCTAACATGGTATCAGAGCTAAGGTGAAGAAGGGAAAAGGCAGCTCAAAGATCTATTGAAAGGAGAATAAGGAGTTCTAAGAAGCTTTGAATAAGGGTCATCAAAAGGAACATATAAGAAGTCAAATCTATCATCTTCAAGGACAATGTCTAACTCAATGAAGGGAGAAAACAAGCTAGAAGGAGCATCTAACTACAAGGCTTGGAAGAAGAGGATAGACCTCATCCTCGAAAAGAATAAAGTTTTGGATCTAGTCAAAGGAAAGGTGAAGAAGCCTACAAATGAGTCAAGTGATGCAGAAAAGGCAAAATTCAGGGAAACAGAAATATTGGCCATGACACTAATGGTGGATGGAATAAAGGATAACCTCATCCCCTATATATCCAACATAGACTCTGCTCAAGAGATGTATGAGGCATTATCAAAATTATTCACTATCAAGAATCTTGGTCAAATAGCAAGCCTTAAAAATGAACTAAGATCTATAAAGATGACAAAGGAAGACATTGTGGCATCTTTCTTTATGAGAATAGCTAGATTAAGAGATGAACTCCAGGCAATTGATGAGATAGTACCAGAGAAGGAGTTTGTAATCACTGCACTTTTAGGTTTACCAACATCATGGAGTGCCTTCTCATTAGGTCTCAACAGCTGGAAAGAGACTCCTACATTCGAACAACTATGGAATACATGCAGTTAGGAAGAAGTTAGAATTTCTTTAGCAAATGCACGCAGTTAGGAAGAAGTTAGAATTTCTTTAGTAAATGCATGCAGTTAGGAAGAAGTTAGAATTTCTCTAGTAAGCAACAAGGAGAATGAAGAAGAAAAAGTTTCAAATGCCTACTCCGTTGATCACAAGAACAAAGGATCATTCAAGAAGTCTAAAGGGCCTAGAAGGAAGATAGACATATCCAAAATCGAATGCTACAATTGTCACAAGATGGGTCACTATAAAAGTGATTGTCCTGAGAATCCAAGATACAAGAAGAGGGAAAGGGAATATGCAAATGTTGTTGATGAAAGACCTCCAAAGAAGAACAAGAAAGAAGAATCTGAAGTCAAAGATGTATTTGCTAGGGACTCTATCCTTCTACTCTAAGCTTTTGATTTGTTTTCTATTTTGATTTCTAGAACGTATAGGTTTTGTTGAAGGAAATGTAACTAGGTTCGATCTTCATAAATGTACTTTTGATATTTGTATTTATTCCAGAAAAGAAATATTATTTTTATAATATATGTCAATGAGTTTCTTTCTCATTGAAATAGGTCTAGCACATGTTGAAGTGCTATAGGTGAGTCAAATGGTCAAATGAAAATGATGAAGACCTTAAGGGCATGTTACTCCATGTATATGTTTGTATAAGAGTCAAAGAATAACCCTCCAAGCAAAGTCAAGTCTCCTCAAAAGCAAAGACACCTCCAAAGAAGCCATCTGAAGCAAAAGTAGCAAGTCGGCCTACAAACAATCTTCAAGTTGGCCTTCTAGTTGGCCTAAAAGGAGGGACAGTCCTCTATATATAGAGGTTGTCCACTCCACTATAACGTCAAGCATTCCTCTCTGAAATCAGCGAGCAAGGAAGACCGAAAAAGGGTAAAGAAAGATGAAGTAGAAGGAGCCTCTAGTGCAGCGAATGAGAGACCTAATCTGAAGTTGAAGGGACTGTTTTTAGGGTGAAAAACAGTCACACGTGCGAGAAATAGAGGACAGTCTGCGGTCACTACAACAGCAAGATAACAGTCACATATATCTCATGGTTTGGGCTAGTAACCTAGGCCTATAAGGCCTCCTACTCAAGCGAAGAAGAGAGTCTCTCAAGCGAAGGAGAAAGGAACCAAAGTATAGGGGAAACCTCCCACACGTGCAAGAAATTAGGGCTGCAGTGCTGCCATATTAAGTCTACAACTACATCTCAAGAAAGGGCTCAGTTGGAGTAAGAATAAAGTACTCTTCATATGTAAAGGAATCTACCAAGGAATAAAGAGGAATATCTCTTATAGAAGATACCTAACAAGGACTACCATCAGTTGCTGGAAGGACTAAGTGTCGAGAAGCAAAGTACTAGAAGAAGGAAGACTAAAGTGTCGAGGAACAAAGTGCAAAAAGGAGGAAGGACTTGACTTTTGCTTGGAGGACATTCTAGTCGGGGGTCTAGGGTTTGGCATTAATCAATAAGAAGCTTCAATAGAAAAATTTACCGAAAGGTTTTCCTCTCAAGAGAAGAGAGGTTTTGGCCCTCGCAGAAAGCCAACATCTTGTGTTCTTGTTCTTATGTTTTTGGTAGTAGTTTGATGAAATACACACACATACATTAATAATAAGAAGAAGAAGATTAAGCTAACACGAAAAGTAAAAAAACTCCACAAATTGTTATCAAGTCAAGAAGAATCACACTACACCTAATTTCCCTTGATTTTTCAACATGGTATCAAAACTAAGGTAACACATCAAGGAAAGGGCATCTCAAGAACACTCATCAAGAAAGGACATCTACAAAAGTTGAAGCATCTAACCAAGAAGTCTCAATCACTTCAAGGACAAGAAGGTCTACCATCTATCATTCATCAAGGAAGACTACAAAGCTAGAAGAAGAGCCTTACACAAAGGCACCTACAAGAAGAACAAATCCAAGAAGGACCTACATCAAGCGACAAGTCATCAAGCAAATCTCATCATCAAGCAAGTTCACTTGGAGAAAGCAACTTGAAGAACATCAAGATCTAAGGAAGGAAAGCCATCAAGTCTTCAAGGAGAAAGCAAGTCTACTACATCTCAAAATCTATCAAGTAAGTATATGTCCCCTTCTTAATATACATCAATGTCTTTTTGAAAGGAAAGCAACAAATTGGTAGGTACCAATAACTTTCTTGCATGGAAGAAGAGGATTGATTTACTTCTCAAGGAGAATGAACTTCTAGAACACATCTAAGGGAATGTTACTATTCATGCTAAGGAGCAAACTCAAGCCTTAGCCAAGTATAATAAGGATGTGACAAGAGCTCAAAGGATTCTAATAGAACCTATCAAGGACTCTCTCATTCCTTATGTCTCCAAATTTGAAGCATCAAAAGAAATCTATGATAAACTAGTAGAGCTATTCTCGATAAGCACGGCTGGAGAAGTGATATATCTTCGAAATGAGTTGTACAAAATGAAGATATCAAAAGAAGGAATAGCTCCCTACTTCATGAAGATCTCTGAGATGAGGGACCAACTTCAAGAGCTAGGGGAAGTCATGTCTGACAAATGAATGATAACCGTAGTACTCAATGCTCTACCTGAGGATTGGGGCAACTTCACATTAAGCATATATGCCAAAAAGGAAGCCACCCCACTAAGTGAAATGTGGTCTCTATGCAAGATAGAGGAAACAAGACTTAAAGCAAAGGAAGGTGTGGGATCAAAGATGCAAGCATTTGCTACCATGGCCAAGAGAAAGGGAAAATTTGGCAAATTTGGTCCACAAAGAACAAACAACAAAGATATGTCCAAAATCCAATGCTATGGATGCCAAGAATATGGACACTACAAAAGGAATTGTCCTAAACTAAAGAATGACAACAACAACAAAAGAAAAATGGAAGAAGCTCACATGACTCAAGAGGTGAAAGAAGAAGAAAAGAAGCAAAAGAAGGAAGATCCTCCGGATCTTTACTATGACTAAGTCAAACTCTTTACTTAAAGTCTTCTTTCAAAGTTTTGAGTAGGATAGGAGCATGTAGGAATAGAATAAAATTGCATGGCTAGAAACATTTTCTAGAATCTAGAAGCATGAAATACACAGAGTTCTAGATACTCATGTAGAAAGAGCATTTACAAATGAGAACAAAATGCATGGTTAGAAATATCTTCTAGAATTTGGAGCATGGTAGATATAGCTCAAGATATTCATGTAGAAGGAGCATACCTAGAACAGGACCTCATCCACAATGAAAGAAAATTGATCATGATTAAGAATCTTAGAAGACCTCCATCATCAAAAGGAGAGAAACATTTGCAAGGTAAGGGTCTTCAAGATCGTATGATGGAATCTTCAAAAGAAGATTCATAAACAAACGTAGATGTCTCATTGGGAATCCCATTCATGGGATTCAAGAAAAGGATGATATGCACGCAAGCTAAGATGAAGCTAGAAGGGCCACACCAAGGACAACCAAATGAAGCTAAGATGATCAAAGGAGAATTAAGATGAGGTATGTATGCATCAAATTTTAGTCATGTTATCATTTGTATATTATTGAGTCATGGGAATAGTTGTATGACATGATCAAGTAGGAAAGAATCTCTTTCACCAATGACATGCTCAAAAGCATGTACTACAATGCAATAAAGGTCAACAAAATGAAAATACTCACATAAGGAGTATAAGATTGCTGACTAAGAAGAAGGAAGAAATGTTGACTATTACTAGAAGCAAGCAATGAAGAAGTGTTCTCACAAAGAGCATAAGGTGGTTGACCAATCTATCCAAGAAGAAGCAAATGATGAAAGAGATCAAGCATGTGAACAACACCATGATCACAAAGAATCACTATCTGACAAGATCCATTGAAGACATCTCCCGAAAGAAGGCAGGACAACTTTGACTAAGAAAGGAAAAGATCAAAGGACCCTTGACACCTATGAAGGCCTTGGAGATATGAAAGGTGCAAATAACTGATTCTACTCTACGAAGATGTCATGATGAAGAAGCCATCCTGCAAAGCACCATTTAATGTTGAAGCAATATCAAGATGAAGTCATGAAGGGCTACTAGATCAAAGCATGGGAACAAGCAAGTACAAAGAAGCATCCATGTGAAGAGTAGTCCGAAGCATAGACAAGATGACAAGGAATAACCAGATGACAAGAGAACCTGATATATGACAAGAAGGCCACTTTCCACGAAGGAAGCAATGACATGACAAACCAGGAAGGAAAGTGATCGATGGATGGTGCCCTACCAAGAAGAAGTTCAAACAAAGACTTCATGACATCAAAGGAAGGAAGGAGATCAAGCAGCTGGAGGACCCACGAAGAAGTTGTTGATGAATGGACAACACCCTAGCTAAGAGGGAGTTATAACAAGTTCCCAATTACAAAGGAACTTAGACAAGTACCTTGTCACAGGATACTTGGGTATGTCTTCCTCAATTGAGAGGGAGTGATCGACACAACATTCTTGTCTTCACTTGGGAAGAAAAAATGGGAGGATTGGGTAATCATCTGGCATTTGATACTCTTTGAGGATGTGTAGGACATCCAAGACAAGAGTAGGCAAGAGGACTAATATTCTTTGAGTGCAGGGAACCCAAGATAAGAATAGTCCTAGAAGGTCATACTCAATGAACACTCGGGTGAGTATGTACCTTAAGAGACAATGACTAAGTTGTCTATAAGTCATTGGTCTCGCCAACACTGTGCTTTGATCTATTGAGAGATACAGCTGTCAGTCAAGGCCTTGTGAAAACAATGTTGGTTATTATGATACTATACCAGATGGATTGCAAAATCGGTTTCTCTTATGTGAATTCTTCAAGATTGAAACATAGCCAAACACCTTGTAATGTTGTATGAATACCTCCCTAGTTATGAGGAAGTGTTGAAGGAAATGTAACTAGGTTCGATCTTCATAAATGTAATTTTGATATTTTTATTTATTCAAGAAAAGAAATATTATTTTTATAATATATGTCAATGAGTTTCTTGGTCTTGAAATAGGTCTAGCACATGTTGAAGTGCTATACGTGAGTCAAATGGTCAAAAGAAAATGTTGAAGACCTTAAGGACATATTACTCCATGTATATGTTTGTAGAAGAGTCAAAGAATAGCCCTCCAAGCAAAGTCGAGTTTCCTCCAAAGCAAAGACACCTCCAAAGAAGCCATCTGAAGCAAAGGTAGCAAGTCGGCCTACAAACAGTCTTTAAGTCAGCCTTCTAGTCAACCTAAAAGGAGGGACAATCCTCTCTATATAGAGGTTGTCCACTCCACTATAACGTCAAGCATTCCTCTCTGAAATCAGCAAGCAACGAAGACCGAAAAAGGGTAAAGAAAGATGAAGTGGAAGGAGCCTCTAGTGCAGCAAAGAAGGAGAGACCTAATCCGAAGTTGAAGGCACTATTTTTAGGGTGAAAAATAGTCACGCGTGCGAGGAATAGAGGACAATCTGCAGTCACTACAGCAGCAAGAGAACAGCCACATATATCTCATGGTTTGGGCTAGTAACCTAGGCCTAGAAGGCCTCCTACTCAAGCGAAGAAGAGAATCTCTCAAGGGAAGAAGAAAGGAACCAAAGTATAGGGGAAACCTCCCACACATGCAAGAGATTAGGGCTGTTAGAAAATCTTCGGCAAAAATCACATAATCAATCTTTTGTCGACGCGTTTCGAACCAACCAGTGTGGTTCATCGTCAGGACAAGTGATTTTTGTCGACGCGTTTCGAAGATTAGGGCTGCAGTGCTGCTATATTAAGTCTGCAACTACATCTCAAGAAAGGGCTCGATTGGAGTAAGAATAAAGCACTCTTCATATGTAAAGGAATAAAGAGGAATGTCTCTTATAGAAGATACCTAACAAGGACTACCATCAGTTGCCGAAAGAACGACAAAGCGTCGGGAAGCAAAGTGTCGAGGAACAAAGTGCAGAAAGGAGGAAGGACTTGACTTCTGCTTGGAGGACATTCTAGTCAGGGGTCTAGGGTTTGGCATTGATCAATAAGAAACTTCAATAAGAGAAACTTACTAAAGGGTTTTCCTCTCAAGAAAAGAGATATTTTGGCCCTGGCAGAGAGCCAACATCTTGTATTCTTGTTCTTATGTTTTTGGTAGCAGTTTGATGAAGTACACACACATACATTAATAAGAAGAAGAAGATTAAGCTAACAAGAAAAGTAAAAAGACTCCACAAATTGTTATCAAGTCAAGAAGAATCACACTACACCTAATTGCCCTTGATTCTTCAACAGGTTTAACATTCTTTGGAAAAACAATGTTGAATTGTTTTGTTAAAGTTATAGGTATCCCTCGAGATTGGATTACCATTTTCCAAAGATGAGAATCTTACTCCTTGTATTATCTTTTATATTTGGTTATCTTTTTCTTATTTAAATGTGTTTACACTAGATGCTAATAACATTTCTTTTTGTATTTTCCTTGTTTAGGAAAAGCTTGTTGATATGCTCAAGGGCCATGGAGAAGACCTCTCAAGACAAAGCATAGAAGTTCTATTGGAATTGATGTCCTATAAGGTTTGTCTAGAAAACAACTCAAAGATATGTTTTAGATCATAAGCTATGTTCTCTTCAAGATAAAGGTACATTCACTCATTCTAAATGAATTTGATTTACATTACTAACAAGTGTTATGTCTAAGACCTTTGAATCATAGAGATTCTTGTTTGGGAGATTAATCATTAGATTGAATCTACCCTCATTAAAATCATTATGTTTGTGAAACCCTAAAAGGTTTTCTGTAAAACCCAAACGTAGGGGTATGCTAATGTGAAAAACCCTAGTCTACTTAGGGTTACTAATGAAACCTAGAAAATATTATTCTTTTGATATTTCGGGTTTTGATGGCAATGTCATGTTTGGAGTCTTGGTATTGTTATGGAAACCCTAGTCCTTTAGGGTTGGATGGTAATGTGTTCCTAGACCTTGAGGTCTTGGTAAATTAAGTTTTATGAGTAAAACCCTTTCGAGAGTTAGCTCCTAGGAATCATTCCCTATGTAAAGGTTTGTCTATATGATCAAAACCCTAGTCTAATCTACATTGTTATATGTCTGACTTTAAATGAATTAATATTTGTGTCTTAGGTTTACCTAATGGATATTATTAAGATATGCTTATGCATGATTATGAAATCCTAGATAGATGTGCTAACCTATTTGTTGATAACTTCTAGGGTTTGTAACTAAGCCCTAGTAGAAGTTTGATATTCTAGGATATGATGAGATGATATTGTTTCCATTATGATTATAAAATCTAGGGTTCACTACAAGCCCTACTAAAAGTTGGTCATATCATTGAAACCTTAGATTGTGTTAAGACTGGTTTTGATTGTTGACATCTAAGGCCTAGTGTCTCATGTATGGAATCTAGGGTTTGCTTTAGATCCTGTAGAAGTCTAACATATGAATTCTAAAGTTGTTAGATGCATTGTAGAACTATACTTGTTTGAATTGCTTCTAGGGTTTGCAATATATTATAGTAGAGCATGTCAATCTCTGGACGAAATATTGAGGCCCTAGAATATCTTAATTGAGTTACTGATGTGATCTAGGGGTTATAACCTAACCCAGACAAGAAGTTGAATTATAAAAGTGTGTCTCTTGTTGTTTGTGAACCTAATTAAGTTTAGGTATTTGTTGTCTAAAGACTAATGCTTCGATTATTGTATGATTCTGATATAGTTAAGTTCATGCTTCTATATATGTATTTGGTTGTACTTACTATCTAAGTTGTGCAGGTACATAATCTTCAAGATGCTGAAGATATTCGTAAGTAAAGTTGATTTGGTTGATAAAGCATGATAAAGGAAGTTGTATAAATGATGATGATCAAGAAGGATGGAAGCCATGAAATATTCTTTGATGCCATGAAAAGAAGTTGATCTCCCTAAGTTAAGAGGGAGTTTGGATAAAGAAAAGAGTATATCTCCCGAGTTGAGAGGAAGGGCATATTATAGTCATGATGGATACCTTGAAGAAGAAATTGGAGAATGAATATTGAGGTGTTGTTGAAAGAAGGAAAGCAGGATTTGGTTGTTGCATGTGAAGTAGGAAAGGAAGTTGAATGATTGAGGAAACCTTTGTCAAGATTTGTTTGGGAAGCCTCGAAGTCCTATTGTGATGAATTGTGAGGCAGCATCAAGAAGTCAGAAGACCCCGAAGGTTTGTGTTTACTCATGAGTATTTGAAAAGTTGTTACTAATTGGGGTTGTGACTGTTCAGGTAAATCTCTCGAAGTTTTTTGAAAAGCATGCTTGAGGTTAGAGAGATTTGATGTGTTGAGGCATGGTGTGTAAAATGTCTAGGAGGACATCTGGTCAGCATATGTGTTGATGTCTAGATCCCGAAGAGGGAGGGTGACGTTGGTCATGGAGCTCTGACCTTGGATATGTACCTAGATCCCTGGGTTGATGGTTAGCAAGTAAACCTGATGGTACCTAGACTAGCTGAAAGCTTTAGTCCATCTTAGTCCCACCCGGATAGATTGCCCTGGTCAAGAATCTAGTCCATGGCACCGTAAGTGCTTAAACTTTTCATGGTTCATGTGTTTTGAGATCTTCCATGTACTTGTGAATACCTCCCTAGTTAAGAGGGAGTGTTGAAGAATGAAACTAGGTTCGGTCTTCATAATTGTATTTGAGTCATAATGAAATGTATTTATCAAAATAAAGAAAAAAAGAATTTTTTATTATTTTAATATGACTTATTAAAGCATGGGTTTCATGCTTGGGTTATCATGTTTTAGGTCAAAGTCCCCATTGAGGACTTTTAGGATTTATTTTGACATTAGAATCATTGCCCATTTAAAGAGACCCTTCTTCGGCTTTTGAATCATGTAAAAAGATTTATTATTGAGTCAAATAAGCTATTTGTCAACTACACACCAAGTCGGCCTCAAACTAGGTAATTCGACCTCACCAGAAGCCTATATATACAAGCAGTTCGAACTCATTTGGAGCATACTCTCTTACTCAAGTTCGATACTAAAGAAGGAGGCAAAAAAAGTGTGAAATTCCAAGAAGAGGAGATTTGTTGGAAGAAAGAAGATCGAAGTTTCTGGGTTTGTCTCACTCCCACTTGTGTGGATTTATTGGGCTATTTGCTGGAAGGACGAAGTGTTGCTGCTAGATCAGAGTTTTTGATGGGCTAATTGCTGGGTTAAAATATTTGTTGGGCTAACTATTGGGTCAAAATTATGTTGGGTCGAAGTCGTTGCTGCTAAGTCGAAGTTGTTGCTGAAAGGGTTATCATCTACAGAAGGAAGAAAGGGTTGACTTGGTGTGGAGAAAGTTTGTCTCTAGGTCAAGAGTCTTGGATTATCTCGTGAAGTTATTAAGGAAGAGTTGTTGACTGGGTTTTCCCTAGATAAGGGTTCTGCCCTGCCTGTCCGCCTACATTTGGTGTCTGTGATCTTTGTGCTATTGTTTTGGTAATTGCTTGATGAACTAAAGTTAAAAGAGGAACATAAGAAAACATAAGAATATCACAAGTAATTATCAATATAAAGAAAATCTTTCTGCCTTTTTTATTTTCTAACATGTTCTCAGTCTTGAAGTAAGATGTAGAGGCCATGGAGACTTGTCCAATAGTCTTTGTCCAACAAATCTCTTAGTGATTGCTTTTCCCTCTTGCTTGGGCTTTGTCTTCACCTGGTCTTTGATACCATGCTAGTTTTAGTTAACAATGGTATGTTCTATGTTTGCAACAATTACTTCAATGTCCTTTTATCAGCCCAATGACAATTTCCACTTAATTATCAATAGCAATCACATTAACCATTAATCACATTGATAGTAACTATAAACAATAAACAATAAAAAGCAAAAGACAATAAACAATAAATGCAGAAGACAAGCCAAGACAAGAGAACACCAGTATTTGGCGAATGTCAGGGAAAAACCCCAAGATGGGGAAAACCCTTTGATCAATTCTTCTTATTATTATATCAAATGTTTAGCAGAGAGAGAGTACAATAATACAAAGTCAAAGTCAAAATTGACTTGCCAAATCACTGTCCAAAACAACCCTGTCAAATCTGCAATTCTGCCCTTAGTCAACAGCAGTCAAATCAGCCCTAACCAAAAAGTCAACAGCAGTCAAAGTCTGGTCAAATTTTCCCAAAACAACTCGGTCAAAGGAGAGAGGAACTCGGCCTCTCTTGTTGGTCAAAGTCAACCCAAAATAGTTAACAAATCTGCAGTCAAATTCAGTCAACCCTGCAATCAAATAGTGATGTGGTCAACGCAGGTCAAAGTGCCAGATCACCTCGGTTTTTGTGCCAATAAATGCGACCTCCTGAGACATAAATTCTCCCAAAAAATCGAAGTCAAAAGCTGCCCAGAATGTCAAAGTCTACACAAGTCAGACCCTGGTCAAACTGCAAAAAAACTTCAGATTTTCAGACCTGTAATTTTCGTCCTCCTTTTTGCCACACGTGTGAGAAAAATCAATTGCCCGATAGTTGTACAAACCAATCAGATGAGGAGAAAGAGGGATGTGTTGTGTGATGAGGTGCCAAATCAGGTTCGAGGTCATCCTTATTTATACAAGTCATTAAGGGTCAAAAGACATGTCCATTGGGCTTCATGAGCCTACATGATGATGTGGCCAACCTTGACAATTTGCACATGTGTAGGCTTGACCTCAAAAACATATTTCTCCTTGTCCAAACTTAGTGATCTTTAGGTCAATTTTGGTCCTCTCGAAAAGAGGAATTCAATGCAATAATTATCTCCATCAAATGAGTTGTCCAAAGTGGAATTTGGCCCTAGTTGTCAAATTTAACAAATAGATATAAGCACAATATTTCTGAAATACCGATAATTACTTCTAATGATGTATATCTTCTTTTAAAAAATTTGCACTTTATCATTAAGTAATTACACTTCGGAAACCCAACCAGAAACCTTAAAGACAGCAGAGATGACAATGCACAAGGAGAACACAAGATTTACCCTGAGAAAACCCACTTGGGGGAAAAACCCAACGACCTTCTTCTTAGAGAAATTCTTCAGTTCAACAAGAGATACATCTAATGTTGTTAGTCAACTATGAGGTGAAACTGACCAACAAAGCTTATGGTCAAACCTGGTCCACAACCCTCAAGTCAAGCCTTCAAACTACCCTTCAACATCAGCCTTGCACAAAAAATGTTGCCCAGAATTCACGTGTGAGGTTTAGAGAGAGAAATGTGAGCTAGAGAGAGAGAGAGAAATTTTCATCCTTTCTTCATCTTTCTTATCCTTCTTTTCCTTTGCTTGGATGACCAGCGACTTCTTTCTTGTGTGCAGTGGAATGATGCCTTTGTGGAGGAGGTTGAATGCCTTTATATAGTGTTTTGCCTTTCGGGAATGTGTATGTCTCTTCACTAGGGCTGACTTGACTTGAGGGAGGGCTGACTTTGACTATTTTGAAGCCAAAAATTCAAAATTCAATTTTTGAAATTTTCTCTCCTAAATCCGACATGAAGAACATGTCTTACAATAAATTTTTTAGGGCGAAATAATCAAAATGACATGAAGAACATGTCTTACAAATTTTTTATACGTTACAAGGGCTAAAATATAAATTATAAAGACCAACCATAGCTACAAAATTCAACAGTGCTAAGGATGGCATCGCAAATGCTAGTGGGGAGATTTCTTGTTCTAGCGTGGTGTGATGAAAGCATCAGAAGTTGGTTGAAGGCCGTATAGATTCCTATATTCAATATGAACCAAAACACTATATCCCTTATAGAGGATGGTTAGGGTTTCAATTTTGAACAACAAAAGATGTTGAGTTGATTATAGCTTTTTCTTGGAAATGAGATTCTAAACTCCTTTTCTTGAAGAGATGGACTCCAATTTTTTATTTGGTCTAAAAGAATTGATTGTCTACATATGTTGGTGAAGCTATTGGGGCTTCCAATGGAATTTTGGCCTTGAGAGGTATTTAAAGAAATAAGGAAATGCCCTCGAGAAGTTTATAGATGCAGATCCACAAAAATTTTGGTTGGCCTTCATATGAGAGATGGTTTAATTAAAGAGAGTGTTCTTTAGAAGGGGGCATGCACCTTATACAACCTTTGAATTATAGTAGGTTTTCTTTTTTATGCTTTTGATGGCATAAAATAGGTCACATCATTGTGGATTGTGATTTTCCATGAATTAAGAAGCCTTGGGTTTGTAAGGACATAGAAAGGAAGGATTTATCATGACAATCACAACCATAACTATATGTGTTGGGGAAGGTTCAAGAGGATGTTATGATGTCAAGGCCCGAGACAAAGGAGCATTGGGATTCTCTTATTAAAATAGATTTCAATGGTCAATTGGATGGATAGTCTCCTATAACAATCGAGCCAAAGGAATTGGCTTCTCAAGGGGGGCATTCTCAAAAGGATAGGGTAGTCGAGTTATGGGCAAGATGGGACTTCAACAACCCTGGTCTCATAGGAGGAATTCCTCTTGCTTAAAAGGCTTGGGGGTGGGGAGCCCACTCAAGATTATGTAGTCTCTCCATTTGATGTTGGGGATAAGGTTGAAATAGATTGTTAGTTCTATGATTGTCTCAAGATTCTTCTCGTGGGGAAGACTCACTTCGAAAAAGGAGGGCTTGTGGAGCAATCAACAGTCTAATGTATAACCTTCGGAAAAATAAGGATGTATTAGGGACTGGTGGAGGTGAAGATGAACGATGGTTGGATTTGAATCCAAGAATGGATGGGAAGGATCAAGGTCGAAGTAGGAAATATTTTCTTTCCAAAGCTCAAGAAAAGGCTATTAGTGAAGTATTGATGAGTAAATAAGCCTATTGTATAGGGATCTTTAGAGAAACTGACCCCCTAGCAAAAGTGAAGACATGATTTTCCTATCCCTAAATTGTAGAGGTTTAAGTAGGTCCTCCAAAAAAAGCTTTAAGGCACTTGGTGGAAGTCGATAGACCTAATATTATTATGCTTCAAGAAATGATGGGGATAATGGGAAAATCCTAGCAAAATTGATAAAGTACTTTTGTGGGTTAGGAGTTTTCCTATATTGATGCAAAGGGGCAATCTGGAGGCATAATTACTATGTGAAAGTCAAGGTTTGTTATTTGCATGAATTATTTGTCTATTTATTAAAGTCTTGGGACTGTACTTTGCTCTCGTGGGCTAGATAAGGAGTTCCTAGTGCTCAACATATATGGTTTCTATTGGAATAGGGTAATCTATTAGGAGAAAATTTTCAATATAAATATCATATATCAAGGAAATGTCATTATGGGGATGATCTAAATTTCTCCTCATAAAGGGCTAAGATATGGGGCAATGTTGCTCAAGTAGACCATTTAACTGATTATTTTATACAAAGGTGTGAAGCACTTGATGTCAAACCAATGAAGTTAAACCCAACTTGGAGGACTAAGAGGGTTGGGGTAAACGGGATCACCAAAAGACTAGATAGATTTCTTTTGTTAGATGGTTCTTAAATGATTCATTGAGGGTTGGGTAATGGATAGGGTCAAGGGGGAGTCTACCCATTTTTCAATCTTCTTAGAGATGGCCAAAACTAGTAAAAAGCCCCTCAATCCTTGATGTATAATCATACTTCGGTTGATGAAGAAAACTTTGTGAATATGGTGAAGGATAGTTGGAGATCTTTTGATGAAAATTGAAGTGAATCAACTACCATTCAATTCTCAAATCATTTAAAGAGGATTAAGCAAATGGTTGTAGGACAGGCTCATCAAAAAAACTTGAAAGATTCAAAGGAATTAATATAGCTAGATGCTAAATTAGAGGACCTATAAATAAAGAGATAGCAAGGTTTCCATTAAAGATTTTTAAACTAGAGATTTGTAGGATGGAATAAATAAGAAGGAAACTTCTAGAAGACAGAGACTTCGTGGAGGCTTAAAAGAAAATCTCTTCAACTTACAAAGGGTGATCAAAACACAAGATTTTTTCAACAACATGGAAATCATAGGAAAAATGTCAACATTGTTGGAAATTTAAAACAAAAAAATGGGGAAGAGATGACAAGCTTTGAGCACAATACCAAATCGGAGGTGAAATACATCAAAAAGAATATACAGTTAATATAGCTAAAGTTATTCAAATAACTTCATATTTCCCCAGTTTTTAATCTAAAGAGAACAATGTGAAGCTCTTGGAAGAGGTATCAAAGGAGGAACTCAAAGAGGTGTTGCACAGTTTCAAAAAGGACAAAATTCTTGGACGTAATGGATGACCTATTCAATTCTTCATAGGATCTATTAAGAAAGATTTAATGAGGGTTATGTTAATATTCTAGCCTTAGCAACCTGGCTAATTATTTCTTAGAAAATTATTACGTAGATCTTTTGAATAAAAAACACACTTGAGATTTTAACACATACATAAGATAGATAACAACAAAAGCAAATTAAAATCTAATCTCAAACACATGCACACATAATTTATGCCCTTCAAAAATTTGTGGTTTCATAAACAATAATCTACAGCATACAAGGGCTCCCTTCCTGGGATAATGGCCCTCTAAGTATAACACAAATACAACAAAACTTGGAAATGATCCAACTGATCAAACCATCTCCAGATCTTGCTTGGTTGATCTGGATCCTTCTCCCTTGTTAACCCTTGCACTCTTGCTCGAACCCTACACATTTGGATGAAAGTCATTCTCCACCCAATCACTCACTATGTCCTGAGCACAAAGATGTGTCTTCTCCCTTTATAAGTTTGAGTTACTGATTGAACCCACAACTCTAATATCCAAATATATTGACTATTGAGATTAGATCTCAACATCACTTGAGATCAACAATTGAGATTCATCTAATTCACTAATGCAAATAACCTTTGAATTTCATTAGATTAATTCACTTTATCTTATAAAAGTCAATTACTTTAATAATTGACATAGTCAATTAAGCAACTTTAAACATGTCTAGACACTTGGACTTGTGAATAAGTACATGCCTGAGCTACAAACATCAACACTCCCTCTTTAGCCAGGAAAGTACTTCTACAAGAACCACCTAGAACTAGCATCCCCACTGGTCCTAGCACAATGTCCATGCATCAGCCTTCACCATGGTTTCCTCCAAACCTCCCAGTCTACTGCCTCTTCAATGATGCTACTCATCAGTGCCATGTAGTTCAAAAACTCCTTAAAACGCCTGCTCTCTTTTGAATGTGCTCCTAGGAGCCTCCACATGCTCCTGAGCATCCCTCAATGTCTGCTCAAACCACCTAGGTCTCCTGATAGAATTGGAAGGATCTACTAAATCCTTCCCATTTGAAGGTTGACTCCTTGCAGTACGAGTCCCTACACATTGTCCTACCTTCGAAGCCTCTTGCTCCTTGTCCTCTATCATTGTTGGTGGCAATTCATGAGACTTCCTAGATGTCATGTTCTCCTCGAACTTAACATCTCTACTCATTATTGTCTTCCTTTGCACTAGTATGAAGATGCTATGAGCTTTTGAGGTCTCGCTATACCCTACAAATATTCCCTTCTATCCTTAAGGCTCCAGTTCATCCTCTTCTCCACAAGATCATGGATATATAGTGGATAACCAAAAGATCCTCAATTGTCCTATCTCTAGCTTCGCCCCAGTGAATGACTCCCCTAGATGGCTCTAGCTTCATCCTCTTCTCCACAAGATCATGGATATATAGTGGATAACCAAAGATCTTGAACTGTCCTATCTCTAGCTTCACCCTAGTGAATGCCTCCCCTGGATTATTGTCCGCAATATCCTATGAGGACTCCTGTTCTACACATATACTACAGTATTACATGCCTATATCCAAAGAAACATAAGTAGCTCCTGGTCATGTAGCATAGCCTTGGCAGAACTGATGATGAATCGATTCTTTCTCTTTGCAACCCCATTTCATTGAGGGTTGTATGTGATTGTCATCTCCTTCTTGACCACTGCCCCCTTGCAAAAATCCTTGAATTCGATGGAGGTGTACTCTCCCCCATTATCTGACCTCAAAACCTTGATCTTCTTGCTTGTATGGTTCTCCACCTGGGCTTTGAATTTCCGAAACACTGAAAAGCTCATCCCTGGTCTTCATGAAGAAGATCCAGGTTTCCTTAAAATAGTCATCAATAAATGTTACATAGTATTGTGCTCCCTATACTTATGCCATTGATATTGGCCCACACACATATGAATGAATGAAATCCAAGATCCCTAGGACTTACCCTCGCTACTTGAAAAAGCAACCTTGGCATTCTTGCCAAGTGTACACCCTCTACACACACCCCGTTGTCAAAATCATCCTGTATATATGGTTATATGTGCTTAAAATGAAATAAAACATGAGCTAATGGCAAGTACAATTAGATGATAGCCTAATAATCCTCATCCACATCCTCATTAACAAAGATAGAACAAGGTGTTTTTTCAATAGAACTAAAGCATGGATTGATTAAAGATAAATTAGATTGTGGAGTGATTAGAGATAAATTTTAGTAATAGATTAATTTTTTTTGTCATAAAGGGCCCCACACCCTTCTTAGGTGCTTGAGTAAGGTTGCACAAGCAAAAGAGTTGCGAAAATGGGGTAGATTTGGGCCAAAACACCCCTGAAACATTTTGATGATATTTCCAAATCAAGAAATGACATACAACCATTTTGGTTATGTTTTGGTGACATTTTGGCATTTCAGGACATTTCCAATACATGTACGCCAGCTTGGGGGTTGTTACAACATAGAATCCTAGTGATGGTGGTGGTAGATAGATGGGAGACAAATGAGAAGTCCTTCTTGAACATCACTGCAAACTCATCAAGTTGAACCTTTGCTAACGTTGTTGTTTGCTGCAACTTTTACTTCCCCTTATTCTCCGGACATTGTGATGCAAAGCACTTGAGCTTGCTCAAGTCCTTCTTCTTTCCTTGTTGAGAGGTTGCCTCCACATTGTTACCCTGGAACCCTTCCATTCACCATTATTGGCCATACTAACCAGGGCTAGGTTCTCCTCTCCATCTCCCTTTCTGCTAGCCTTAGACTCCTACCAAGTCTCTTCCTGGATGCAGTCATCCCAAAGCCTCTCCCAATTGGGAAGTTTCTCCTGAGCACAGATTCCCTTGACAAATGGTTCCCGTGACTTGGGAAAACCATTCAATGCCACATTTACAATCTCTACATCCTCCACTTTCTCCCCAATGGTTGCAAGTTGATCTTGTGTCTAAGTGATCCTCATGCAATAATTGGTAACATTATCAAACATTAACATTTGGATGGATCTGAGCTTGTTTCTCAAGATCATCTTCCTATTCATGTTGTCACTTTGGAATAGGTCCACTAAAGCCTTGAACATCTCCCTGACTATATTCTTCTCTACCAAGTGAGGGATCAAGTGACCCTTCACGTTATCCATGATAAGTCGTTGAGCTCTATTGTCCTTCTTCTCATGGGTTGCCAACTATGTTGCATCTATCGGTTGTTCAATGTCCTTATCAATAATCTTCCAAAGGTCATTCTCTTTCAGCAACAAGGTAACCTTTACCTTCTAGAGCAAAAAGTTAGATGCTCCATCCAACCTATCCTCAAATCTCAAACTCGTTGTTGCAATGCCTAGATCTAATCATTTTTCCACCTTGTGCTATGTCCCTTTAGCACCCACAAGAATAAATAATTCTTGTTGGTTTATAGATCTACTATGAGCTCCTCCTGGATCTGTGTCGTGGTCCTTTAAAACACCCAAATAATTCTTTTTTTGCCAAACCCTTGACTGGTATGGTCTCACTCCTCTAAAGAGTGACCTCCACCAATGACTATTGGCTGCAATTTGCAACTCTTCTAGCACACGTACACTCTCTTATTGTTGCATGTAGCCTGTGCATCCCCTACACTCTATTGTTTGACTCGCTTATCACCTGCACCCTCATGCAATCACCATATGTCCTTGGCAACTTGGCAGCTACTTTGTTGTAGCCCATATGGCCTAGTGGCTATGTACGATCACAGCGGCTAGAAAACCTCCTGCACATCACACTAACATCCTACGACTTCTCTGTAGCTTGACTCCTATCTTCACCCTCTCTGATGGCCATGGCTATTGGCGCCTATTACACTTTTTTATATTTTTTTTCTTTTCACTCTATCTTCAACCGTTTTTCTCAACCGTGTCAGATTCTTGTCAACATTCCTATATGAAAGTTATTTTTCCTTGTCACTACAGTTGTAAGGCGGACATTTGGCACTCGTTTAGCTTGCAATGTACATCTAATTCCTTCTGCATGGCTTAACATCGTACGACTCTGCCCCCTACAGGAAAGGCCCTTATATGTTACTTGTACGGTCGATCTTGCCTTTTCCTACGCTATTGTCACCAACCTTTCCTTTGGTATATTACTTGGCTCTGTTGCACCACTCCATGCTTTGTGGCTGGATTTATCTATGCAATTCTTAGGAATTGGTTTCTCAAAGGTCGTGCTCTAATACCATGTTAATTTTCTAACCCCATCAACCTAGCTAATTATTTCCTAGCAAATTATTACGCAAATCTACTAAATAAAAAAAATGGCTAAGACTTTAACATGCAAATAAAATAGATGACAACAGAAGCAAATTAAAATCCAATCTCAAACACATGCACACATAATTTTTTCCTTTCAAAAATACATCGTTTCATTAACAATAATCTACAGCATACAAGCTTCATTCCTAGGATAATGTCCCTCTAAGGAAAAACATAAAAATGACAAAAGCCTGAAATGAGATGACTAATCAAACACTCTGCAAATCTTGACTAATATGAATTCTTCCCTTTTGATACCCCTTGCTCTCTTCCTCGAACCCTACACATTTGGATGAGAGTCCTTCTCCACCCAACTAGTGAGATCTCACTATCTCACTGTGTCTTGTGCTCAAAGATGTGTCTTCTCCCTTAGCTTAGCCTTCCTTTAATAAGTTTGAGTTATTGACTAAATCCATAACCCTAATATCCAAAGTGATTGACGATTGAGATTAGATATCAACATCACTTGAGATCAACGATTGAGATTCATCTAATTCACTAACACAAATAACCTTTGCATTTCATTAAATTAACTCACTTTATCTCATAAAATTCAATTACTTTGATAATTTAAAGTAATTGTCAAGGTTGAAGGTCAATTAGACAACTTCTACACATCTAAACACTTGGACTTATGAAGAAGTACTTGTCTGAGCTACAAACATCAACAAGTTATAAAGGAATCCAAATCTAATTTGAGAATGTTGGTTGCATTTAATACTACCTTCATGCTCTTATCCCTATATCAAACAATCCTACATAATTTGAAGAGTTCAAGTCAATCTCCTTATGTAACAATATGTGTGTATGTGTTGATGATTATAGCTCGAGCACATACTTGTACACAACGTAAGTTTCTATACGTGAAGAAGTTGCCCAAGATCTCCTTAGAAACTTGTTTCTAGTGAGAGCAAGTTTCACTTACTCCACCACGCAAGCTCCTAAAGAGGTAATAAATCATCTTGGACATGCTAAGACACCAAGCCTATGCAAAAGACCTTTTGAAGCTACCACAAGCTTCAACAATTCATCTTTTCTTTGTGGATGACATTTTGTTATTATTTGATGGAACTAGGGGTGATGCTATGAAATTAAAGGAAGGTCTTGATTTGTAATGTATAACAATAAGAATGAGGATAAATATTGGGAAGTCTACTATCTCCTTCTCAGGAGTAAATGATGAAGATGCAAGATATTTCTCTAAATTGTTTCCTTACCAACAAAGAGAGTTTCAAGGGGGATTGAAGTATTTAAGTTTTTATCTAAAGCTAAATGATTATGTTAAGAGGGATTGAAAATGGTTGATTGCAAAGGTGGAAAGGAAACTAAATGTTTGGTGTAGTTGATGGTTGTCCAAGGGAGGTAGGCTTATATTTGTAAAATCAACAATAGAAGCCATTCCAATGTATTGGATGACCCTTAGCATTTGTACCAAAAGATGTTCTAGAGCATTTGGGGAGAATCAATTATAGGTTCTTATGGTCTAGGAGTCATGACAAAAATGGTATTCCTTTAGTTAAATGGAAAAAATTAGCAATGCCTAAGGAGATGGGAGTTTGGGGACTTAGAAATGTAAAATGGAGTTAGAGGAGGAAGGGTTTAGCCAAATTTAGTTGGCGCACTAAATTTTGTAGGGGGACCCAGAAGCGGGACCAAGGCGCAATTATACTTTTTTTATTATTTCTTGACTTAGGAAAAATTAAATTTTCCTACAGTCAAGAATTATAGCGATCTCAACCATCCAAGGAGATTTAATCTCAACCCTTCGTGGCAGTGGTAGGCCCAGGTCAATCTCTAAGAGGGAAAAAGGGTGTTCACTTGGCTTATTCATGCACTAGACACTTGGTGGTTAAAGGCAGCAAGAAGAGAACACTTCTGGCTAGGGTTTCAACAAACTAGAGCTTCAGATCAGCGCAGATAGAGGGAGAAAGAGTGGTACACAAACTTCAAATCTCATCCAGCATCCAATATACTTCAGTCAGGCCGTATTCAGGGTGCAGAAGAGGTCGTATCCAGACCGTACAAAGTTGTACAAATCCGTACAATGCAGAGATTGGTTGGGTCATGAGGCTGAGAGAGGGTGTATCAACGTGTTGAGAAATTTGCAGAGACATGGGAAGTTTACCCTTCATTGTAAAAAAGTTCTAAACAATATTTTTGTTTAAGTAGCCTAATAGAAGCCACCAAGTTTGCAGGTTTTCCCCAATTGGGGTTTCCTGGGTAAATTTGTTGTGTATGCTTTTATGGTGTGTTTGTCTTCATTTGTTCCTTATTTCCATTGCATGCTAGTTAGTAAACTCAGTATATTTGTGGGTTAAAGTTAAAGTTCAGTTTTCAACTCTTTGCTTAATATAATTCATATAGATTAGATAGTTGAGTTTTAAGAAAACTAACAAAAAATATACATATTTTTGCAAAAGCCATGTCTACTAAAAATGTCTAGAGGTTAATTGGGGGAAAGGGTTTTTGGTGCCAAGTAATAACTCAAAATTAAATCAAACCAAACTCAATAGAAGAGAGGATAAGATTTCCATCCAAGTCTTACAAGAATGACATAGATCTTTGGAAGGCTATTGTTGCAGCTTTTTCCCTTATTGGGAGATGGTTGATATGGAAGTTTGGGGATGGGCTTGGGTGGGCTATAGAAATGATTATAGGCTACCTAAACATTTAATCATTTTCCTTCGAGGGAAGGGCATATTTACTCTTGCAACAAATGCCAATCTTACCACCATCTTCAATTAGGAATGAAAATATGTTGAATTTCTTGGTCATGAAGATGAAGAAGTTGAGTTGTGGGTGTTGAAAAATGTAACTAGGTTTGATCTTCATAATGACATGTGTAATTGTGATTTTATGTATTTAATATAAAGAATAGAAATAAAATTATTATTGTAATGCTTGTTTCATGGATTTCATGAGCAAGGAATTTTATTTTTAGTTATGGCTCCCATTGTGAGCCCTTATGATTGGTCATAAAGTCAAATTGAGTCAATGTCATGTATGAAGGACCCTTCTTGGGCATGTTACATTTGTATATGAGTCAAATGAAAGAGTCAAAAGGCCCTCCAAGATCAAGCTCAAGCTCCTCCAGCAAGTCGGCCTCAAGATGGAGTAATAAACCTACACCAAATGGCATGTCAGCCTATGGGCAAGGAGAAGTCGGCTTATTTCATGGGCAACCACTATAAATAGGCAGCTCGACCTCCATTTGAGCATAAGGAATTTGGTCAAGGTCTAAAGCAAGGAAGAAGTGTGAGAATCATCAAGAGAGAAGCCTAACCATCAAGTGAAGGAGAAGAGAAGACAACCAAGTCAATTTCAGATCTGTTTTAGGGTTACTCTCTTCCACACGTGCGAGATTACAGTGCTATCTACTGCAGGAAAGAGCCGAAGTTTTATAGTCACCTTGTGAAGGCAGATTTGGAAAGGAATCAAGTGAATCTTCAAGCCGAGTTGAAGAAGTCTAGTCTCCATATCAAGCGAAGGAAGTTGAAGGCAAAGATCTCTCAAGTACAGAATCTAGGGTTTTTGAATTAGGGCCAAAAAGTTGCAGATCTATCCCAAAGGACCGAAATCTTGAAGGGTAGCCGAGAAGGAGGAAAAAGGCAAGAAGTTTGACTATCGTTGACTCAAGGAAGAAGAGGAAGCTTTGTGTCTTGGTCTTGGAGTGGCAAATAGGTCAAGGGTCTTGGTCTTGGTATTCGTCAATTGAAGTCTCTATAAGAAGAAGAATTCGTTTGGGTTTTCCTCTCAATTGGGAGAGGTTTTGGCCCTGGCTGATCGCCTACATTCTGTGTCTCTTGTTTCTTTACTGTTTGTGCATTGGTAGTTGTTTGATGAAGAAAAACACAATAATAATCTAAGTAAACAAAAGATCCTAATCTAAAGAAGTAAAAAGCATTCACAAGCAGTTATCATAAATAGAGAAATCACCTAATCTTGATACCCAAGATTTCTCAACAGTAGGAAGGTTATGTTTCCAAACTTAGAATTTGTTATGCAAGAATGAAAAAGGAGGATGATCAACTAGTCTGGTCAAAGAATAAGATTGGAGGTATGTATTCCCAAAACTAGGACTTAAGGCATTATGTGAAGGTTTGGGTGTTGGTATTACAAAGTAGTGGTGGAAGAAAATTTGGAAAAACAAGTGTCCCTTAAAATCCCACTTATTCATCTTGTTAGCATTAAGCAACAAAGTTCCTACGTGGGACAATCTCCAGAAAAGGAACAACGTTAGTCTAGGAAGTTGTTCTTTTTGTAACGCCAATGAAGAAACTATTTTACATTTGATTTGCTCCTACCTTATACAATAAAAGTTTGGAAGGAATTGTCAGTTTTAGCAAGTCTATGTCTAAATTTGAGTCGAATATTTATAGAGGAAAATCTCATAATATGTGTTAGTGTCAGTCTTTGCAGCGTTCCTCCAGTGATCAAACATGGTCTTACAAAGTGATTTTAAGGTGTCAAGGTCAAATTTTGTCATTTCAGTGAGTCTTCAAGTAAAATTTGGTCACTAGGTATTAGGTCTAGGGTTTGTTTTCACTCCTTTCAAAGTTGTCCAAATGTCAGTCCATGTCACCATTCATCTAAGTGTAGCATCATTCAGAGGGTTGTCATCATCATGTCAAGTTCCACTGGGTCATTTTACACCTTGTTCATGCTTCAGTTGCGCCTAGGTAAGGTTCATTTCCCTCTCCTAGGGTTTTGAAGGCAATTTCTCTTGGATGGTCAAATCATCAGCAAAACTTGTATCCTGATGTTCATACATCTTCCCTTATCCTTAATGTACCTTATTAAACACTTCCCATCACTGAGATCCCCCAAATTCCTCATTTTCGCACAAACCCTAGTTTCTTTCTACAACTTGACAATTTTCTAGGCTAGGCCTGTGTTTTGCCCTTTTGGACCCCTTCCCCTCACTCAATCTTTGAAATTCCACTTTCCCCTGCTTCCTATCATCCCTTCCTACTTTCCAAAATTTTCTCAAGAATTTAAAAGCCCATTATCCCCTTCATTTCACTTCATTTCGACAAATCCCCTGTTCCACACATTGGGATAGGTTTTACTCCAATGATGTTTCTAAGCAATAAAAGATGAATTTGGGAAAACTGAGAGAGGTTTTTGTCCACAATAGGCCAAGGAAGAAAAACCTCCTTCACTTTTTACACAGGTGTCATGGTTTCAGAGAAATGTCAAAAATACAGTTGCCTTGGGAGAATTGATGCACCTCTGAAGTGACCTTGGGAAAATCAAGTTTTCTCCTAGCTTGGTTGGCCAAATGACTTGCTTGATGAGTCAAATGATAACTAGACACAAAGATCTTTCCAATGAGCTATCATGAGCTCAATTTGGAGTTGAGGAAGACCTTCAAAAGTTGACTGCAACAGCACTCTGCCTTTAGGCAACCTCATTTTGCACATTTTGACCAGTCTTGGGAGATTTGATTTTTGACAGGGCAAATGAACTCAAAATTGAAAAATTCCAGTTGGGTTGGAAAGTAGACTCAAAGACCTTTCCAACGAGCTATCCTGCGCCCAATTTGGACACCGGGAAGGCCTCCAAAAGTCTCCTGCAAAAAGCACTACGCATAGGGTTTGGTGGCGCAGCGCATTGGGTTTGTGGCGCGGCGCATAGAGCTGGAAGCCTGATTTCACTCACAAACTCTCCCAAATTGAAAAATTTGCTCAATATTCTTGTGTTCAAGTAAGTTAACACCTCCATATTGCCAATGTATGAGTTTCCATCAATGCTTATGGTGTTTCAATCGGTTAAAAACAAAACTCTAGTTCCTTGCAAAGTTGTGTTGAGAAAATTGCCTAGGGTTTGCAAAATTGCAGTTTTGCCGTTGTATCCCCATTTTCATTTTTCTTTCACTACACTTCACTCATATTACTTTCCCTCTCCCCTTTCATTCACACTCACCTATCCCCTTATCCCTAAAACTAAAAACCCTAATTGCTATCCCAAAGCCTAAATACTATTCCCTAAACCCTTTCATTCCCCAAAACCCTACAGCTAGCCTCAAATCCTCCCCTCATCAGTCCCACTCATCCATGGAGCTCAAAAACATGCAAGCAACTGGCAAGTTGCTAAGAGAAGGAAAACCAAGTCGACAACACTTGAAAGGGAAATTCAAGTTGAGCGTGAATCTTGGCTTGAGAGGACAAACTTGCACTTGGGAAAGGATGCTAGAGAAGGCCAACAAAGAGAAGACATTGTTGAGGCACATGGCCTACCATTACTTGGCGAAAAACAAAAGTTGCAAGGCAAGAATCAGGAGCTTGAAAGCAAAGCTGAAGAGGGCATCGAGAAGGCGAAAGGAGTGTGATAGACTTCAGATATTGGTTGAGACTTCCTTGGCCCAACACAATGCTTGATGGAGGAGACTCAGCCCAAATTTCAAAAAATTTGGGGCACTTTTTGCATTTTTGGAATTTTTGGCACTAAAACACAGAAATTTCTGCTCTATGCGCCGCGCCACCCGGCGCTCGCTTTTGATGGAGGCCTCCAAATGACAAAAACTCAGCATTTTTGGATTTGGCATAGAAAAATATGTTTGCCTACCAATGGCCAAGAAATTTTGACAGGTTTTGAGCCCTCAAAAAGGTCAAAAACACTCAAAAAATGACCTCACTGCCCCTATTTTGACACACAGGAAGCAGTGTTGGGAGAATGGACTTTTGGAGGGGCAAATGGAGGCCAAATTCAAAAATTCCACTTGAGTTGGAAAGTAGACAGGCAGACCTTTCCAACAAGCACACATGGAGCTCATTTGGACACGGGAAGACCTCCAAAAGTGGGTCCAAACAGGCGCTACGCATAGAGAATCAGGCACGGCGCATAGAGGAAAAATTGCTAGTTTGACCAAGTTTTGCTCTGTTTTTCGCCCAACATTGCCTAGTTTGACTTTTTTACTTTCCTAATGGCAAATTTGTGATGTCATTTGATGAACATTGATGAATCATGATGTAAATATGTTAAATTTTCACTTGTAGAAGTAGATTCATCAGTTTTAAGGTTGTTTGAAACTAAATAAATCAGTTTCCTTGTTTCTAGAGGCATGCTGTTATGTTGCCTATTTTCTAGTTCTCAGTTTAGAATCAATTGGATTAGCTCCTAAACATGTGAGCTCGACCCCTAGAGGCAAGGATGAGCTATGGTTGTCTATATTATGTTGTTTTTCAATCATTAGCATGGTTGGACTTTTGAGAAAGCCTTGAGCTTCATTGTACATTCATATCAGCATTTTTGGCTAAGGAATTGAGACCAGGATTTGCAGCACTCTTTGGGATTCATGTGGCAATTTGTCTTGGTACAGTGCTTTTCTTTGTAATTGTGAATTTGCTTATGTGTTATGTATGCCATTCTCTATCTTGTTTCTTCTGAACTAAACAAACAAGAGTGTAAGTAGAATCCATTGAAAGTGCAGTGCTCTACTTGAAGTTTGCTTTAGCTTCTTGATGTTTTCAGCTGTTTGGAGAGGATCCATGATTGCTCTTGCCGTCTTCAACACCTCACCTGTCTATTCCTTCCATCTCATTCAATTTTAAGTGCCCAAAACAATTGCCTACCTTGCCCCATTGAGACCTCTGCAAAACTGAGCCTCATTCCCCGCACCCAAAATCTGCTTTTCCATTAGAACCAACAAACACATCATTTTATTCAATCAAACTCTCTTGCACATATACCTAGCCTAAGATCAGTATTTCTATCAGTCATCTCAAGCCCTCATCGACTATAATTTGTTGAGATTGACCCGGAGAGAGCCCTCTCCCAACCTGGTAGGGCTAGCTACCAGGTTAAGCGTGGTTTGATGTTGGCCTTAGATCCTACCTTCCTCAGCCTGAGGTAAATCTAGGACCTAACAATATGGAATGGAAATGTGGCTATGTTGTACTTTAAGCCATTACCTGTTAGAAAATCATAAAGGCAGAAAGATTTTCTTATCTTGATAATTACTTGTGATATTTATTTATCTTCTTTTAGCTCTTCTTCAGTTTCTTTATGTCTTCTTTTATCTTCTTATCATTAACAACTACCAAAACTTAAACATGAAGATCAAGGACAGAGGATGTAGGCTCTTAGCCAAGGCAAAACCCTTTTCTAGGGGAAAACCCAAAATTTTCTTCTCTTCTTCAAGAACCAAATTAAATTAGACAACCAAGACCCTTAGGCCAAGACAAAGACCTTCACCTATCCACCAAGTCAACCTCCCAAGATGATTAGCCAAACTCCAAAAGTCAACTCAAGTCAAATTGCTTCAGTGCTACAACAAAATCAGATTTCAGCCCTCCTGCATCAAATTTTCAGTCTTGTTACCTCTCAAACTAGCAGGGGTCCTAGGAGGGGATCCTATAGAGCAACTACTAGATCAAGGTGGAACAATGGAGTGATAGCCCATTGTCACCTCGGCTAAGGCTCCCTACTCTTTACAAACTTTCACCAATGGGAGGAGACCCAGTATAAGGGGAATCACTAGATGAATATATCAATAAGAGGATAAGGAGTGATTCCTAAAGCCTATTCACAGGAAAGACTCAATTGAATAGCTTACTTATGTTGAAGAATCTAGGGCAGTTAGAAATTACAATGATTCTTCTAATGCATGATAGCAATTTGTAAAGTATTTATACAATTTATCTTAGCTTGATTTTTCCATTATTATTAGTGTGTGCATTTACTTCATCAAACTGCTACCAAAAACAAAAGAGACAAGAACACAAAGCATTTGGCTTTCTGCCGGGGCCAAAACCTCTCCCTCTTGGAGAGGAAAACCCACGCAAAATTCTTCTTATAGAAATTCCATTAACAAATACCAAGACCATGACCCTTGACACATTCTGCCTCTCCAAGACCAAGACATCACTCCTCTTCTTCAACGTTGTTAGGATCATCATCCTTGCTGCACCTCTGCCTCACTGAGATCTTCATTACTATTGACATCATTGCTGCACCATGATTGTCTCTTGGGATTGCCACAGAGGTGATCTTAGCTTCTTCATTGAGATCATTATCTTTCAAGAGCAAGATCATGATCTTTGTCACTTATCATTGTTGTCATCATAGTTTCCTTTATTATCATAACAATTACTATCATTACTGCTTCCTCGTCTTGCACCACTTGACACATCTGGAAACCCTCATCACTGTTATGATACCAAAACTACTATAGAGATATCATTTTGGATTTCCTTCATTGTCAGCATGTCGAAACTCTAGTACTGCTTCTTCTTATTATAAATAGACTGTAATACTGCTCCTTCTCCTTATGCCGAGATAGTGGGATTGTGACTGTGATTAGGTCTCCGTCTTTGATCTCATCAATACTGTAACTGCCCTTAAGGTATACGAGGTAATGGAAGCGAAGATAAGTATATGTCGAGATTATTGTTACAAGACTTAAGACCTTTCTGCTCCATCCGTTTGATATTGAAACATGATAGCATCTACAGGTATGCCGAGATCATCCATCCGAGATCTACACATGTTGCCTATAAATATGTCGAGATCATCATCAGCCTTCTCTGCTCTATTCATCTGAGGACATCACCTTCAGATCACAGGTATGCCGAGAGAGGATTAGCCCGAATCTTAAGTCAATGCGAAGTCTGCCAATACTGCTCCTTGTCATGCGAGGTCAGTCTATCTTTGATGTCGAGGTTGTCAACATGAAGATTAGGTCTATGGCAAGAATGTATTGAGCCTAGACTTCAACTCCCTGTTGCGTCCTCATCCGAAGATGTTTTTGCTCCATACATCCAAGATCATGACTGCACCTAAACCCCAAACGAGGTGCAGTCAAACCCTACTGCAGCTCTGCTCCTATATGCGGAATTTCAGAGGCATCTGAAATTTTCTTGGTGTGTTTTGTGCTGACCCTTTGTGGGTATTTATAGTAGTTAGTGCACATATAATAAGCCGACGTGAATCCATGAACCGACGTGACCTTTTGCTCAAGTCAACGTGACTTTAAATTATGCATTTAATTTATTTTGGAGCTGACATTAAGATCTCTTCATTGATTTCTCTTGCAGATTTCTTGGAGGATTACGCTTGGTCTTTGGAGGGCTACTACACATCTTGTAGGCTAGAATACATTGCACATAGGCTCTTAAAGAGCTCTTCAATACATGACATGATTCTTTGATAATTAAATAAAAACCTAAAGACATCAAGAAGAAGTCTTTGACCTAATTACACTTCTTGCTCATGAAACCCATGAGGCAAGATTTACAATAATAATTTATTACATCACTTACAAAGATCATGTCATTATGAAGACCGAACCTAGTTACATTTTTTTCAACACCTTGCTTGAGAAGCAAGGTGATAGGCTCTCTAGGAAGGGCTAGGAGGATACTTGAGCCTAGGTTTAGAGGATATGCCTTGACGGGGGGCTTCCTAGACTTAACGATCCTTGTGGAGAAATGGATTCTATGTAACCCTTGTGGAATTTGAGTTGTAGAGTTGCGAGACCACAAAGAACCCAAGTGGACCTAAACTAGGTCAAGGGTATGGAGTTAATCAACCAAGGAGCGGCTTGACCTAGTTAGGGAAGGGAATAGGATCAAAGGACTAATTTTCTTTTGAGATTTGAATGCAGCGATCCCAATGAGGACACTAACCCAAGATCAACCTAGGGCAAGAGTTGGCCTTGCGGCTACGGCTTGCTATATCTCGAGATTCCACCGTTGAAAATGCTTGAAATTTGGAAGACCTCTAGAGAAAATCCTAGCGCAACAGTGAACCAAAAATCAAGGGGTTTGGATGGCTACAATGAAATTTATGTGATGCCCTAGGTGACCTACTAGGGTTAGGCCTAGAATTTGGAAAAAGTGAAGAAAAGAGAAGTAAATTTGACCGCCAAATGGATACAAGGATCAGTGCCTTATTGTTTGGGCTTAATGGAATCAAGATACACTTAGATCAAGGAATTTTGTGAGCTAAGGAGCCCTAATTGACCTTTGTTAACCTCTCCAAGGGCAGCAACTAGGTCAATAGGGATTTATAATTCAAATTTGCGAAGGAGACAAAGTTTTGAGGTTTTCAACCTATGAGGCACCTCTAGGAACATTCACCAAATCCCTCAAAGATCAACGCATGCATTAGATCAATTATTCAAGGTCCGAGAAGAATTTTGCATCACATTTAGCCCATATAAGAACAATGATAATAAATACATGCATTTGACACGTAAGATAACAAAAATAGCATCAAAATTTTGAATTACATGAGAGAGAGAGTATATCCATTTGTCAATTTCACATTAGAAAGAAGCTCAAGAGACAACATTGAAATCCATATATCAAAGTGCATCAAGAAAGCTCCAAAAAGTGTGAAAATATCTCAACATATACTAATCCAATCCAAGTGATGATGAGAGAAATGAATCATCTTCTCCTCTGTTTATGCAATCTAATAGGGGATTCGAATAGCCTAATTTGTCATATTTAGCCCCAAATGATAAAATAATGTTCAATAATGACATGACTTGGTGACAAGCCCACCAAGATAGCTCGATAATAAAAAAAATAGCCTCTCAAGAGGGAAAAATAATGAATATGATGAGTCATTGAGCCATTGAGGAGGCCTGATCAAGTCCAAATGTGCCAAGTGAGTGAAAAGGCTCCAAACATAGTGGACAAGGGGTTGGCCCCTTGTTTTCCAAGCAAGTCATATGTGGTGCTCCCAAGTGGGTGTGGGGGCACAATAACATCCTCATGGGTCTCCAAGTGGATCGATAATGCTTGTAAACTGTCTGTAAGGGCTAGGATGATGACATAATCCCTCTCTTTGTCTCTTGCAGCGAGACACATCCTCATCTGGACCCTGGAACATCTGGTAAGTGTATGGTGCAAGTGTGGAGTCAGCTGGGCATGGTGAACCAGGTGCATCATCCTCATCCAAAAGGTGGAACAGGAGCAATCACTGAATGCTGATGGGGATCCATGAAGTGTTTTCTGCTATGGTGGAGGCCCATGGCTCTCTACGCTCACCCTACAAGTGTCAATGTGACCCTCTAGAGGCCTTGACCCTGTATAGGGAGATCAAACCCCAAATGGAGACCCACCTGCAATCTTGCATAAGATCCAATGCATCTCCTTGCGCTTCAATACAACAAATCATGAGAATAATTATGTAAAAGAGCTTACAAATCATGGAATCGATGGGGCACTTCATGGTGGCATGCCCTTCCATAGTGGGCTTTGGCATGTACAAGTGTCTTCACGCTCAATAAGGTGATTAACCAAGGACCCTATTAGGTGGTTTCAGCCTTTAAAGGGGGTGACATGTCCATGGTACATCCATCAGTTGATAGGTGGCATGTGATAAAGTGATGGAACAGAGAGGGGATCAGGGGAACACTCCAGGCCACATGTCATAGTAAAAGGGTAAGCCCATACCTGGGTATATGAGTGTAGGAGGGAGCAAATCGTGGTACATGAGTTACCCCGGTCTTTGTTTTTCCACCCTTCATATGCCTTTTGCCTTTCATTGATTTTTCTTCATTAACACTCGAGGCTCCAAGGGATGACAACATGATGTGTAGGATGAAGCAGTAGGTACCCCCTTTTGAGGTGGGGTATTTCATTGCCCACCAGGGGTTGGGACAATCATGGGTTCCTTAATGATAAAGGGGGCTCATCTACGGACCATAGGAACCAGGGTGATGACCATGGATAGGGGTAGAGCTCACGTTTGGCTTTTGCCCACGTGCTAAATTTGTATGTCTCTACCATCTTTTGCATTTTGTGGTACATTTCCTATTGATAGTGGCCAAATTATGCTTTTTCGTTTCTCTTTAGCTGCATCAACCTTTGGACATCGTTTTAGGCCCGACCCAAAGTGTGGACAAGGGGAGGGGGAAGCTAACCCTATGTGGACCCAGTGGACATATGTGGACCCAGGGGGGAAAGAGATGAATGGGGCTAAAATGAGTGGAAGGGAGTGATACATATGGTGTCGGGAAGAGGGACCACACTAATGCCAACCCTAAAACTAGTGGCCAATAAAGGAGATCCCACGAGGCTAGGGTACAAGGCTAACCACGAAATTGGGCAATGGAGACAAGAGTACAAACCTAGCCCACTCTTTCCACTGAATTCCCCCATTAATCCATGCCCAAAAGTGCCCATGACAAGTAAGGAAAATTACTCAACTATACCAATGAAAAGCCATACCTTCGGGGTCGGGAGGCCCACCTTTAAACATACAATCATAACAAATGGGCGAGGGACCACATGGCTGGCTTAGGTGGCAAAGATAATGGCACATCGAGCTATTTGGTGGCTGCAAGGCGCTGCTGGTTGTCGGTTGAATACCATCTAGGAGAAAAAAATTATCCTATATACACTACCCACAGGTGGTGGATAACGATTCCTACTGCAGATTTGCAACTTCAGCCCTCTTCTACAATCCAGTAACTCGTATGTGTGAGGTTGAATCAAGAGAAAAGTGGTCTTCTTCCTTCGCTAGGGTTCCTCTTTCTTAGCTTAGGGTTTTCTCCTTCTTTCCTAGACTTCTTCGCACCTTTTTCTTCTCTACAAACTACAAATCGAACTTGCTTTAGTGAGTGAGCAAATGAGGTCAATTAGCACTTCTATTTATAGTGGTTGTAGCTCCTTTATGAGGCCGGCTTGAAGAGGAAGGTAAGCGGACTTGGTGGAGGAGCATTATATGACCAAATTACATAAAAAAAAATCTTTCTTGACACAAGAAGCCCAAGAAGGGTCTATTACATGATGACAAGGACTATGACTCATGAAATAAACCCTAGAAGCATTCGATGGGTGTTTTGACCTAGAAATAAATAAACAAAGCATGAAACCCATGCTTATAAATAATTTTTCTTTTACAATAAATTTTTCATTTTCTTTCTTTTAACAAATACATTACATCGTGACTCAAATACAATTATGAAGACCGAGACTAGTTATATTTCTCAACATTACCAATGATTGTGGCATGGGTTTATGGCATTCTAGGAAATCTTCTCTCTTTGAATACATCCATACTTCCTTTACAATGTGCAATGCAAAGTATGAATATCCTCGAGCTTTCCTCAACAAAATAAAGAAAAGACTCCAAATTGTTATGTTTGTAGCTCGAGCAAGTACTTCTGCAGAGGCCTGAGTGATATGTTCATCTTTAGGGCTAGATTGTTCTCTGTTGTAGATAATTGCATTTTTAAACTTTTTCAACATTTTCACATTATATTCACCCCATAACATCATATCATAATTTAGCAATTATGTAGAGAGAACAATAACATCAACAACGCAGCGAAATAATAAGGAACAGTAGAAGAAAAGCATGCACAATAGAGACACCAAGTTTTAGGTCAAAGACCAAGGAAAAACCCCACAAGGGGGGAAACCCAACCAGATTCTTCTTCTATTAGATACTCATCAAATTTTCAGTTGAGATACAATGTACAATAAGTATGACATATAAGACTTTCATCATCAACCACATTAGGCCACCTAGTGCCAATCTTGAATCATACTAGGTCCTCATAAGATAGCAACAAGAATCACTATCATATATATCATGATCATAGGCATCACTTCACTATCACGTCTGTCATAAAGACATTGTAACAAATGTCATAAAGGCGCAGTCACATTGTCACTGTCATAAGCAAGGACCACAAGGAAGCACTGCCACACAACTCAGTCATCATTGCCAAGGTCATTCTAGCACATATCATTATAATAGCCCTACCATCACTACCCACATATTAAGGTCACTGCCATACTAAGTCACTGCCATATCAAGGTTACTGGTCACGTCAAGGTCATTGCCATATCAAAGCTACTGTAGTCATCAAGAGTATTGTTATGAAGATCAAGGGCACTATCATTTACAAAGTCACTTCCATATCAAAGGTTACTACTATTGTCATATGAAAGATTAATATCATACTAGGTCACTGACTCACTATCATATAGATCATTTACTGTCATCAAGGTCATTATTATGTAGATCATTGTTCATACATCACATTTCAAACCACAAAGATACAGTTGCCAACAATACAAGGCATAGAGATACAATATGAACCTTAGAGATACAATGTGAGCCATAGAGATAAGAATGCGAACCACGGTGATATGTATGCAACCTCAGAGATACAATGCGAGCCAACGAGCCACCATAAAGTGAGCCTCAGAGTCACTGTAATGTGAACCATAGAATCACTCTAACGCAATCTATAAAGACATTGTAATGTGAGCTTCAAAGTCACTGTAAAGTGAGCCATAGAAACACTGTGATGAGAGCTATAAAATATAGAGTGAGCCACAGGAATCATATGTGATCCATAGAGGTATGCCAACAAACCATCACAAAGATATGTCAACGATCCATTATAGAATGTGAGCTACAGATCATCATATGCAAGAGATGCAAGCCTCTGTGATAAGTGTGTAACATAATACAAGCCACATATATGAAAAACGAGCCATAGAGAAACATATTTGAGCCACGGGTATAATACAAGACACAAAGCATAAGTAATATGAGCCTCAGAGCATTATTGTCATCGAAGTCTCTTCGCACTAATCCAATGAAATCCAACCTCAGATCTTCGCATTATTTCATAAGATATTCGAATTTTCTCTTTGGAGATGGATCGATCACATTTTTATAGCCTTCCTCAAGATCAAATGGGTGCCAATAGAAGTTAAACCAACTTGATAATTTTGGAGGGAATCATCAATTCAAATTATACTTTTAACAATATTAAATATATTAACCATATGCCTTAATGACTTGTGCCACATTAAATAATAAGAGGAGTGCCCTAAACACATTAATAACAATATTTCCCTTTAACCAACATAAATTCTTTTTGGAGCACGATGGGCTTTCCTTCAGGTAGTTGGGTTCCTATGGGGAAATGCGTCCCATAGCTGCCCCAATTTTCAACATGATAGGCATGCAGAAGTCGCCCAAAGTCTCCTTAGGACACTTGCTCATGTATGAGTAAGTTGTTGTTGTAATTTAGCCTAAGTGTAACTTAAGAAAAGCACATAATTAATTTTGTTGGCTATTGAGCTAACGAAACTTAGAAAAAGTAAAGTATTTACTCTAGTGATTATTTTTTAATCTCAATTGTCAATCTCAAGTGAGGCGAGATCTAATCTTAGTTGTCAATCACTTTGGAGATTATGGTTAGGGATTTAGCTCAATGTAAAGTTATAAAAGCAAGATTAACGAGAAAAGACAAACACATTATACAACAACACAAGACATTAAGAGAGGCATCTCAATGGTGAATGGAGGATGACTTCATATCTAGTGTGCCAAGTGCAAGGTGTTGAAGAATGTAGCTATGGTCGGTCTTCATAATGTAGCTATGGTTGGTATTTTGAATTTGACACGCATGTTCTTCATGCTTTGTATTGGTCAAAAGAAAATATATAAGCCTTAAGGGCATGTTCTTCGTGACCCTCTCAAAGGAAGAAAATTAAATTTTGTTAAGTGTCATTTAACCTACCAAGTTTCCAAGTCAGCCCTCCTAACCCTCATGTCGGCTCAGCTTAAGTGGCACCCTTTTGCATGGCTTGGAGCCTATATATAGCCCACTCGCATTCCTCATTTGGCACACATCTCACACTCATATACATCTGATCCAAGCAAAGAAGAAGGAGACTTTGGAGACCGAAAACAAAAGTGTTACATATCTTTGATCTACCCTCGCTCAATGAGACCTGGAAGGCCAAATAGAAGTCGAAGTTTGAAGCATAATTTTTTTGTGGTTTTGTCGCTCATTCTTGCAGAAGAATTGCGAAGTTTGAGGCTATGTCTTTATGGAACTGTGCGAAGTTCCGAGGCATATTACTTTGTGGAACTATGCGAAGATTGAGTCTCATATTCTAAGGTATAATATGAAGTTCTATGGCATAACCTAAGACTGAGGCAGAAGGCGAAATTTGGCCCTCTTGGAGAACTGATGCAAACCTCTTTGCAGACTTTTTTATGGACAAATTTGAGAAGCATCTTGTCTTGATATGCTAGAGGGTTGACTTGGCACTTGGAGGTTGGTTATCTTAGCTACATTGTCGGTCAGTTTATATATGACTTGATGTCTTGTTGACTTGATTCTATAAGGAAATAATTGTTGGCTTTTTCCCCTTGGAGTGGGGTTTTCCCAAGGTAAATTCTCGTGTGGTTCTCTTTATGTTTTTCTATTGTAGTTCTCTTTGTATAGTTGTTTTATGTTGCATAATAAATGAAAGAAAAGATCATCTTAAGTGTAAAATCATTAGAAACAATTATCAAGTTAAGAGAACTACCAAAATTCAACATGTTTTTAGAGCTAGGGCATGAAAGAGCAACCCTAAAGAAGGATCTAATCCACTATATCAATTTAAAATTGTTGGACCTGGATCGAAGAAGTCATAAATACTGAGAAAATAGATTAAGGCCAAAGCCCTAACTGGAGACTAAAGCCCTAGACCTTGTAAAGGAAGAAATCATTACAGAGACAAACTTCAAAAAGGAGTCTCAGAAGGTCGCAAATTTAAGAAGGTCTATAAAGTCAAAGAATAACAAAATTATCCTTGGGCCAAAATCAATAAAAGAAATCTTAATCCTTTGCAGTATGCCAATAATCTTCATTTGAATCCCCAAAGAACAGAGTGAGTTATAGAGGCCAAAATAGCCTCAGAAGTTCACTATAGTAAGGCCGAAAAAGGGAATTTTCTTAAGGCTAAAGGTTCAGAGATTCAGAGATATATCTACAATTTGTTTTGATTCAAAACTTGTTCTTGTGATTCGTTTTCTAAGCAAGTAATATCATTTTCATGACATCTATCCCTCTAACCTTTGAAGTATGGAAGTGACGAATTTGACAAAGAATTCAACCAAATCAAAAACCTGTGATCTAGGCCGAGATGCATCACAAAGATCTGGGTTGTATCTTTTTGGAGGAAGAAGCCTTTGCCTTTAATAAAGGTGACTAATAGTCAAATCAAATATGAGGACTAGGACATACAAGGAAATCTGCTGCAAAATCAAATATGCGATCTAACACTCTCAAAGAAACTAGAAAAGCAGAGAAGTATGCAATCTTGAAATATATGCACCATCAAATTAATTTTCGAGATCAAACTCCTTTGCAAATGTTCCTATATAAGGACCAAGGTGTAGTATCAGAATAAGGAGAAATGACTACAATATTCTACAAAGACATGTGATCCTCTCACATGCTCAGGAAGGTTGGAGCCTAGACATTTTACGTTCTCTCTCAGAATCAAGCCATCTGCGGCCTCAAGCAAGTCAATAATGACATACCATATCTTATTATCTGAAGGAAAAGAAATCTTGTAATAGGTTCCTTGAATAAGCTATGTTCTATGATCAAGATCTTTACAATTAAGCTAATGATATTAGAGAGATACTTGTTGTTGGTATTCAATCTCTTGATGAGGAAGCTTTTAGATTAGTATTCTTTTCTTTCAGAAGGTCAAACATGAATGAAACTAGAATACGCTATCCTGGAGTCTATGCTTGGTAAAGGACCTTTGTCTTATAGCTCATCTTGTTGGAGTAAGTCTGTTATAGACTAGACAAACTTAAAGGAAAAAGATTTCCAATCTAGTGTGCCAAGTGCAAGGAAAGTGCATAATTGTAGCATAGGAGATCAAGGATAGATCTACCGCCTGATCAGCTAGATCAAATCCATGGTGTGTAACTGTAAGTTTCTTAATTGGGCCATTATCTCAGGACGAAAGCCCAAGTAGGTTCTGATTGAGTTAGTAATGAATAACTGTTGACTGGGTAGAGTTTGTATGTGTCACATGTGATTGATATTGGTGTAATTTTGCTTCCACTAATTGTGTTACGAACCTAGTTGTGCATTTATTCAGTAGATCTACAATTTGCTCGGTTAATAAAGTGTCAAGTGTTAGGTTAAGGAAAACTTAACATGGTATCAAAGCTAAAACTCTGAGAACCAAGAACCGATCTCAAGGTGCCAAGTTCATACAGGTATCATTGGGGCCAACTTCGACTACGATCGCACGGTGCAGCAAAGGTTTTTTCCAGGCCAAGAACCAGTGCGTTAAAGGTTATTCATCGTATGAAAGCCAAGATGAAAAAAATAATAAAAACAGTCCATACAGGCTAAGGAAAAAATTCATACAACAACCCAGATAAGGGTTTGATAAATTAAAAACAAAGAGAGAGAGAAAATGGGTTGGTGGCTATGGTGGTTGACAGTTGTGGACCAATCGCAAGTTGACCCACAGCTGACAAAGCCATCAACCACCACAATAAAAAAGTGTTTGCAAGGTGTTGTGAAGCCCGTGGAAGGACCCAACTGTGGGGAGAAAACAGTCAGTCCAGTCGTGCACAGTTATCAAAGAGAAAGGTGTCAAGCCACCCACAGGGCAAACGAGCAATTGTGTGTAAGTGGATAGGAAAAAGGTGGTTGTATGGGAGACAACCTGCAGATGTGTGTGGGAGGCAAACGACAATATGGGTTCCACGGAGTAGTCCAGCTACTAATCGAGCAGTCAGACACCACTAGCCAGGAAATAGTCAAGCGACTAGCCATGAACTGGTCCATGTAGCAGTTGGGGGGAACAATCACCAATTAGTTGTTAGAAAATCAGAAAGGCAAAAAGATTTTCTTATGTTGATAATTATTTGTGATATTCTTGTAATCTTATTAACTTTCTTTATGTTCTTCTTTTATCTTATTTTAATCAAGCAAATATCAAATCAAAACATGAAGATCAACGACACTAGATGTAGGCACACAGCCAGAGCTAAAACCCCTCTATAGGGGAAAACCCAATCAAACTCTTCCACTAGTAAATCAAATTGAGATAGACCAAGACCCTTTAGACCTAGACAAGGACCTCTTCCAATCACCAAGTCAGCACTTCCTTCCAGTAGAAGATCCCTGCCAAAGTCTCCAAGTGTCAGTTTCACATACGCATCTTCAATCCATAATTTCGGCCCCCAGCTTCAAAATTTCATACCTATAGTAAGTTCAGAAATTCCGGCCCCAACTTCAACCCAGAAACTTCGCACATGTGAGAGAGAGATGCCCAAGAACTCGATTTTTGTCCCAACTTCTTCCTTCCTTCTAATGCAACTTCACTCTTTTGTTTTGCCTCTTTTTCTTGTAGGTCGAACTTGTGTAGTGTGTGCTTCAAATAGGTTGAGCTGCCTCTCTATATACACTCCAGCTAGGTCGAATAGCCCTAATTCAGGTCGACTTCATGAGGGCAGGGTCGACTTGGTGTGGAGGTGACAAATGACTCTTTTGACTCAAAAATAATTATTTTTTCATGATACAAAAGTCCAAGAAGGGTCTAATAAAAATGACAATGACTCTATTGACTCACGACAAAACCTAGAAGCCTTCAATGGAGGCTTTGGCCTAAAAATCATTGACCTGATACAAAAGTCCAAGAAGGGTCTAATAAAAATGACAATGACTCTATTGACTCACGACAAAACCTAAAAGCCTTCAATAGAGGCTTTGGCCTAAAAATCATTGACCTAAGCATGAAACCCATGCTTTAATAAGTCAATTTCTTTTACAAAAAAAATTATTTTTCTTTCTTTTGACAAATACATTACATCATGACTTAAAGACAATTATGAAGATCGACACTAGTTACATTTTTCAACACTCCCTCTTAACTAAGGAGGTATTCATAATTACATATATACTGTGAAAATTCCTTAAACAGGAATCCCTACTGCAGCAACTGATGATATTTCTCCTACTTGTTAGATTTACATGAACAAGTTATTTGCAGTTTCCTACGGCAAACATCGAAATACATACACTGCAGCCTACACCATTTAAATAATATGTTGAAACAAGAAACTGAACAATAGAGAAAGATACAACACAAATGACACAGTTGTTTTTGGACAAACGTCCCCGAAAAAACCCAATGCGGGAAAACCGATGCAGCAGATCTGAGGGTTTTTATTATTAAGCTGAAGTTATTTCTGAATACAATATCTGGATGCCTTGCTGGCAATCCAATATAGAGAATATCACTCGGCATAAGAAATTAGTGAGATTACCTCACTCTACACTGCATGTCCCGGCTGATCCAGCAGCTGAACCAACGAGTTCTCCAGCTACTTTTGCGATGCCCCTGCGTGGGCCAGCGTCTGCCTCTAAGGCACTACGTCACCTCTGTTGGGAATTGATTTGCTATCTAGAGATGATTCCAGCCCTCCCGGCTCAAAACATTTAGCTCTCCAACAAATTCGGACTTTTGCGTAGAAAGGCCTCTGCGTTGCTCTGCATGGGGCCTACGTGAGCCCTTCCTGGCTCTGCGTCACCCTCTCTAGCCTCTACGTTGCCTCCTTTGTGTGTCTCTCTGCCTCTCTGCTGAGTATTCTTGGCTCCAGAGAAGATCCTCCAGCCAAAACTCCCTCTGCCCCTCACTGCGTGATCACTACAAATCACTGCACTGCCTCTAGCTTCAACAATTCGATCTGACTGATCAACTCTCTATGTGTCTTCCAAATGACCCTCAAGCCTCCTTAAATAATCTTCTCGTTGACATTCAACGGCCCAGATTAGAAGCTAATCAATGGCTAAGATCATTTTTGCTTGATCCTCGTCTTCTTCTAGAAGTTACACCCATAGTTAGATTAATACCCATTAATTATTTTAATTTCCTAAGTTTAGACTTAGGGTCGCATTAAAAATAATTAATTATTTTAATAAAATTGTCTCCGAGTGGAATTTCCCAAAACGCTTTATGGGTTCTTTGCAATACATGCGCCCAAGCCTTCCTGCAAAATTTGAGACTTAGAACACATCCGATGCTACCAGAAATCAACACTCCCTCTTAGCGAGGAATGTGCTCTAGCAATGCCTCCCACTGAAGCATCACCCTGACTTCATATCATCGTCCTCTACGCTATTGATGTCTGACATGTTGTCCACCAACTACTGCGTTGCTGTTGCAACTGTACTGTTGCTGACATTGCCACTGTCAACACCGTGTTCGTACCACAACTCCCTCTGAATTTCCTTCATTCGTACTGTTGCTGGCACTGCCACTGCCAACTGCCCCTACACTGCAACTATTGCTGCTACTGCATTAGCGACGGAAAAACATCCCAAAGCATAGATATATCTCAATGTTGTGTTGCTAGTCCTATGCTAACCCTCTAAAGCCACTGCGTTGTTGTTGTTACGGCACTGTGCCTCCCTGCACTGTTGCAACTTTGCACTACGATGCTCAGACTTGGCGTTATAGCTACTGCATCTATCACTCCAATACTCCTCTGCACCAACTGACACTGGTCCATCCTGCTACTTCTGATCTAAGCTCTCGTAGCAAGGAATTGATCTGAGAGGTGGGCTCCTCAAGGATCTTGCCCATCTGTAGCTCTTTCGAACTACAGCTCCAAATCAGCCCACCTCCCTCCTGGAGGTATCTCAGCTGTCATGGCGAACTCCTCCTCCTTGATCTTCGCAGGTGCAGCCTTCAAATCATGCTTCTCATCTTTGTCCTTCTTCCTAAGAGGACATTGTGTTATGTAGTGACCCATTTCACCACACCTGAAGCATTTTATCTTCGAGACGTCCTTCTTCTGCCTATGTTGCTCTTGTAGCCCCTTAGATGCAAGGGTTGCATTCTCATCCTCCTCCTTGAGCTTCGACCCACTGCTGCTGCTTCCGTCAAGCATACACTTGACCAAGTCCCTCCTCAACTCCTCTTGCTTAAGAGTTGCCCACATCTCATCCCAATTTGGCAAAGTTGTCCTGCCCAGGATACTCTGGACAAAGACTTGTCACTCATCTTAAGACTGAATTGAGGCCCAGTCTAACCAACTCGAACCCTTGAGGTGTAGACCCCACAGCTGCTAACTCGTCCTGGGTTTCCTAAAGCTTCGTGAGGAACAGATCTATGCGCTCCCCCTTCTGCATCTGTGCAGATCTTAGTTTCTGCTCTAAGTACATCTTCCGCTGCTCAGAAGATCCTTGATACAGCGTTGCCAAGGCATCCCACATCTCCTTAGTAGTCCCTCTGCTAGCGATGTGACAAACCATGTGATCCTTTACTCCATCCAGGATCATCCTCTTGGCCTTCGCCATTTTTGCTCGGTACTTCTTCAATGGATCTTGATCTGCAGGCACAACCACCACGCTGTCAACATAGGTCTTGAGAGAATGCTCATCTAGAAGGAATGACATCCTTGCCTTCCAGATGACATAGTTGGATGCCCCATCCAACCTGTCCTAATCTCTCAGCCCACTGGTTGCCATCTCTGCCACGAAAATGTCGAACTGCTCCTCTCTGCTTCTTACTACTGCTGCTCAGCCAATAAGAAAACAGACTTCTTGGCGGGAAGTCTACTGAGGAAAAATTCCCTCACTGTGCTTCTCTTCTCTCTTCTGATGTCTTTCTGCCCAGCAAAACAGCCTGCAGAAAAACTGTGTCCCACCATCTCTTCCTCACGCTGAGGCTCAACGCTGCTCCCTCTGCCACGGCAAGATTTCGATCTGGAAGCCCTTCTCTCTGTCGACTCACTCAGAGAGAGACTACCTCGAAATTCAGCCCTCCTGGCTTGGACTGCGCAAACCCCTCTAGGGATTCAAACTACTGCCTCCTGCAGCTATTTCGATCTCCTTTTCTACTCAGCGCTAGGTTCTCTAGCACTATTCTTCTTGCTTCACCTGCACTCCTTTGATACCATGTGAAAATTCCTTAAACCGGAATTCCTACTGCAGCAACTGATGATATTTCTCCTACTTGTTAGATTTACATGAACAAGTTATTTGCAGTTTCCTACGACAAACATCGAAATACATACACTGCAGCCTACACCATTTAAATAATATGTCGAAACAAGAAATTGAACAATAGAGAAAGATACAACACAAATGACACAGTTTTTTTGGACAAACGTCCCCGGAAAAACCCAATGCGAGAAAACCGGTGCAGCAGATCTGAGGGTTTTTATTATTAAGCTAAAGTTATTTCTAAATACAATCTTTGGATGCCTTGTTGGCAATCCAGTATAGAGAATATCACTCGGCAGAAGAAATTAGTGAGATTACCTCACTCTATACTGCAAGTCTCGGCTGATCTGGCAGCTAAACCAACGAGTTCCCCAGCTACTTCTGCATTGCCCCTACATGGGCCTGCGTCAGCCTCTAAGGCCCTGCATCACCTCTGTCGGGAATCGATTTGCTATCTAGAGCTTATTCCAACCCTCCCAACTCAGAACGTCCAACTCTCCAGTAAATTTGGACTTTTGCGTAGGAAGGCCTCTGCGCTACTCTGCGTGAGCCCTTCCTGGCTCTGCATCACCCTCTCTGGCCTCTGTGTTGCCTCCTTTGTGTGTCTCTTTGCCTCTCTACTGAGTATTATTGGCTCTAGAGAAGACCCTCCAGCCAAAACTCCCTCTGCCTCTCTCTGTGTGATCACTACAAATCACTGCACTGCCTCTAGCTTCAGCGATTCGATCTGACTCATCAACTCTCTGTGTGTCATCCAAATGACCCTCAAGCCTCCTTAAATAATCTTCTTGTTGACATTCAACGGCCCAGATTAGAAGCTAACCAATGGCTAAGATCATTTCTGCTCAATCCTCGTCTTCTTCTAGAGGTTACAGCCACAGTTAGATTAATACCCATTAATTATTTTAATTTCCTAAGTTTAGACTTAGCGTCCCATTAAAAATAATTAATTATTTTAATAAAACTGTCTCCAGGTAGAATTTCCCAAAACGCTTTCTGGGTTCTTTGGAATATATGTGCCCAAGCCTTCCTGCAGAATTTAAGACATAGAGCACATCCAATGCTACTAAAATCAACATATACAAAGGTACATGGAAGATCTCAAAATGGTATGCTCTATGAAGAATCACAGCGCACGCGATGCTACACATTAGATACCTGACCAAGGTACTCTAATCGGGTGGGACTAAGGTGCACTCAAGTTTTAGCCACTTTAGGTACCATCAGGCTTAACACCAACCCAGGGATCTAGGTGTGTATCAAAGGTCGGAGCTCCATGACCAACACCACCCTCCCTACTTCGAGATCTAGACATCAACACATAGGTCGGCCAAATGTCCTCCCAAGTATCTTGTCACCCCAAGATGCTTTATCTCTCCTAATTAATTAAATCAAATATATATTTCCACCAATCCAAGAATGCTTCAAACGTTCAATTCTTTTTATGGAGAGATCCTGCACAATCACAACCCCAATCAGAAATAAACCTTTAAATATATATACAAGTAAACGCAAACATTCAAGGTCCTCAATCATTTTGATGCTACTTATATCATCATCAAGTTATCCAAATACAACTTGTCAGAAGCTTTCTTCTTCTTTAACTTCTTCAGTAGCACTAAATACAACCTCGGTACTTTTCAAATCTTTTGTTTACAAACCTGTCTGTAGTACTTTCATTCATACTTCGGTTTCATTTTTTCTTTAAGGTATTTGCTATGGCTATCATAATATGCCCTCCCTCTTAACCTGGGAGATATACCCTTTCTTTTATCCAAACTCTCTCTCAATTCAACAACTTCCTTCGATTATAACATTGAACAGATTTCAACCTTTCAAGGCTTCATTTCTTTCTTATGGCATCAAGGTCATCTTGATCATCATCATTCTTGTAGCTTCCTTCATCATGCTCATCATTATTATCATCTTCAATTACGAACATCTTCAACATCTTGAAGATTATGTACCTGCAAAACTTTAATAGCAAGTACAACCAAATACAAATATATAGAAGCATGAAGTCAATCATATCATTACAATGGAAGCATCAAAACATTCAAGCTTTGGACATTAAATACCTAAACCTAGTTAGGTTCATAATCAGCAAGGGTTACATCTTTTTACATACTAGACTTCAACTTCTTGCTAGGGTTTTGTCATAAACCCTAGACTCCATCTTCGAGACATAAAGCCTTAGATATCAGCAATTCAATCAAAATAACAACACATTTAAGGTTTCAACAATATGCTTTTAGAATTTCATGTCAAACTTCTACTAGGGTTCGTTACAAACCCTAGACTTCATCATCAAAACTAAACCATATCAGTAATCAAAAACAATATACTTCTAGGGTTTTATTATCATGCCCTAGGATATCAATCTCTACTAGGGTTTTGTTATATATACCCTAAATTTCATCAACAATCAAGATAGCATACTTGCATATATATATCTAGGGTTTCATTATCATGCACTAGCATCTAATATCAATGTCTACTAGGTAAACCCAAGATACAAACATCAAGACATAGAGATTACATATACAACAAATTTAATCAGACTAGCGTATCGATAATACGAAAGAATATACATCTAGGGTTTCATTCATAGGATCTTATTGTAACTATTATAAGGGTTTTGTTCATAAACCCTAATTCACCAAACCTTAAAAATCTAGGGTTTCATTGAATAACTTAGACATTAACAATAAACCCTAAAGAACTAGGGTTCTACCACGACATTACCAAAACCCTAAACTTCAAAAGAATACGATTTTATCATATGTTCTAGACTTTATCAACAAACCCTAAAAGGACCAAGGTTTCATAATCAACATTGACATACCCTTAGCATCAAGAGGCTAGGGTTTTACAGTGAACCCTAAAGGTTAGGGTTTCACAAAAATGACCAAATGATAAGAGACAATATAACAAGGGTAGATTCAATCTAATGATAAATCACCCTAACAAGAATCTTTAAGATTCAAAACCTTAGACATAAAGATGTTAGTAGTGTAAAGCAAATTTCAAAAGAAGCATGATCATACCTTTTGTACAAAGAAAACCTTGCAACAAATCTTATGACATACCTTGAGTTGTTCTTTAACAAACCTTGTAGGATACCAATTCTTGAAGGGACCTTGAGTTGTTCTTTAACAAACCTTGTAGGATACCAATTCTTGAAGGGACCTTGAGTTGTTCTTTAACAAACCTTGTAGGACATCAATTCTTGAAGGGCTTCCTTTGCAACAAAACTTCTTTCATGGTTGAAGTCTATCCTTTGAACTTTCCTCCATAATCTTTGTGTATTTTGCAAGTCTTCTTACCAAGGGAAATAATAAGAAAAGATTACGAGTATGCAATACAAACAAATCTCGATGTGAGGAGGAAACCAAACATGAAAATGAAACAAAGAACAATATACTTATCTTTTGGTAAAATGGTGAAGGCTACCTCTTAATCCAATCTTTTTGAGGGATACTTACAACTTCAAGAAATTCTAACAAGACATATTAGATCTATGAATCCTAAAAATCAAAACATAAAACATTACAAACCTTAGAATAGTAGATTTAGAAGGATATGTGAGAGAAGACTTGGTAGTATAAGTCTTTGACTTTGAATTCTTTAGTCTTGTTCATCTTAGGTGGAGCTTCATCGGCAACATTTTCTCTTTCTCTCTTCTTATTTCTTTGATTTTCAGGACATTGACTTTTGTAGTATCCTATCTTATGACAATTGTAGCATTCAATTTTTGATAGATCAACTTTCATCTTTGGTCCTTTGAACTTCTTGTATACTCCCTTCTTCTTGTGATGAGTTGAGTAGGCATTTGAAGTGTTGTTTTCTTCATCCTCCTTTTTGTCACTTACTAATGAGATGCAAGCTTCTTCTTGACTGCATGAATTCAACATTTGTTCAAAGGTTGGTGTATCTTTTTAACTGCTAATTCCTGATGCAAAAGAGATCCAAGATTTTGGTAGACCTAGTAGTGCAACAATCACGAGTTATTTCTCTGGTACAACTTCATCAATGGCTTGGAATTCATCTTTTATTCTAGAGATCCTTACAAAATATGATGATATAGTACCATATTTTGTCATCTTTATTTTTCTTAGTTCATTCTTGAGACTAGCTATCTGACCAATGTTTTTGATGGTAAACAATTTGGAGAGGGCTTCATACATTTCTTGTGCAGAGTCTATATTGGATATGTATGGAATTAGATTGTCCTTCACTCCATCTACTATTAGATTGATGGCCAATATGTCAGTTTCCCTGTACTTTTCCTTCCCTGCATCATCTGTAAGTTTCTTAACTTTTCCTTGGGAAAATCCAAAACTTTAAGCTTAGCAAGAATAAGATCCATTATCTTCTTCCATGCCCTGTAGTTGGAGGCACCTTCTAACTCATTTTATGTCTTCATTGTCATGTCTTCTTTTCTTGATATATATAGTAGGCCTTCCTCTTCTTATATGATCCTTATCCTTTGACCCTTTCAGTAGATCTTCAAGCTGCCTTTTTCTTTTCTTCTTCACCTTAGCTCCAATAATCAGAAAGGCAAAAAGATTTTCTTGTGTTGATAATTACTTGTGATATTATTGTAGTCTTATTAACTATCTTTATGTTCTTCTTTTATCTTCTTTTAATCAAGCAAATATCAAATCAAAACATGAAGATCAACGACACCAGACATAGGCACTCAGCCAGGGCTAAAACCCCTCTATAGGGGAAAACCTGATCAAACTCTTCCACTAGTAAATCAAATTGAGATAGACCAAAACCCTTTAGACCTAGACAAGGACCTCCTCTAATCACCAAGTCAGTACTTCCTTCAAGTAAATGATCCCTGCCAAAGTCTCCAAGTTTCAACTTCACAGATGCAGCTTCAATCCAGAATTTCAGCCCCCAGCTTCAAAATTTCGGACCTACAGTAAGTTCAGAAATTTCGGCCCCAACTTCAGCCCAGAAACTTCACACGCGTGAGAGAGAGATGCCCAAGAACTCGATTTTTGTCTTCCCAACTTCTTCCTTCCTTCTCCTATAACTTCGCTCTTCTTCTATGCCTCTCTCTTATAGATCGAACTTGTGCAGTGTGTGCTTCATATAGGTCGAGTTTCCTCTCTATATATACTCTTTAAGTTGGGTCGAATAGCCCTAATCCAGGTCGACTTCATGAGGACAAGGCTGACTTGGTGTGGAAGTGACAAATGACTCTTTTGACTCAAAAATAATTCTTTTTACATGATACAAAAGCCCAAGAAGGGTCTAATAAAAATGACAATGACTCTATTGACTCAAGACAAAACCTAGAATCCTTCAATGGAGGCTTTGACCTAAAAATCATTGACCCAAGCATGAAACCCATGCTTTAATAAGTCAATTTCTTTTACAATAAAAATTATTTTTCTTTCTTTTGACAAATACATTACATCATGACTTAAATACAATTATGAAGACCGACACTAGTTACATTTTTCAACATTAGTATACCAAATGAGCAACATAGGATAGTCAGCAAAGTTTCAGGGCAACGGGAGCTAAGAGACAGTCAAAGCATGGCAAAGAAGTATATCAGGCTAGCCAACGCAACAAAGACAACATGACTACCTCAAGATTGAGCCACCAAGTTCAAGTGCAAATTCCAGTTGATCATGGAAAGCGACAAGGATCACAAGGGTTTGGAGCATGTGGGTTATGTGCGAGTTGAGTGTGCATTGACTTAAGCATAAGGGAGACAATACAAGTCATGTATAAAGACAAAGGTGGCCAGCAAAAGAAACCACAATTTAGTGCTACCAGCAAGATTGGCGGAGGTCACCTTTCAAAGGGAGAGAGGGAGACCATACCAGTCGGGGGATTAGAGGCAGACTAATTTTAGTAGGTGTCTCAAAGGACTGAGACAAATCCATGAGAAAAACCTTTGCAGATCTATAAACCAACAGTTTTCTTGTGGGTGCTAAAAGGACTTAGCACATGGGCCATAAGGAGAAGTGGAATGGTGACAAAGAACAAGGAGCAAGAAGGTCCGAAAGTTGAGCAATTCAAAGAGAGTCAGCCTCCAAATTCAAGTGGGGATGAGCAGTCAGCAGATCCCTACAAGAAAGTCTCTTGGTATGAGATGACCTTACAAGAAGTTCAGGAGCAAAAATCTTCTAGGAACAACGGGAGTAGGTCTTCTAGGATGATTTTGAACCAGGTGGTAGGGAAGGCTTCCAATTCAAAGCGAGCAGCCATGGCAGTGGATGCAGTTCCAGGATCGGAGCCAGTTTCAAGGAGCAGAAGTACCTCCCTTGGTAAGAGGGAGAGTTCAAAAGGAGCAGCCATGGCAACAAATGTAGTTCCATGATCAAAGCCAGTTTCAGGGGGCAGAAGTACCTCCCTCACTAAGAGGGAGTGTTGATGTTTGTAGCTTGAGCAAGTACCGCACAGGCCTAAGTGTCTAGGCGTGCAAAAATCACCCAAAGTCTCCTTAGGATACTTGCTCAAGTGTGAGTAAGTTGCTATTGTAACATAGCCTAAGTCTAAACTTAGGAAAAGCACACAATTAATTATATTGGCTATTGAACTAAACAAACTTATGAAAAGTAAAGTATTGATGTTAGTGATTATGTTTTAATCTAAACCGTCAATCTCAAGTGAGGCGAGATCTAATCTTAGTTGTCAATCATTTTGGAGATTAGGGTTAGGGATTTAGCTCAATGTAAAGTTATAAACCCATGTCTAAGGAGAGGAGAAAGAGACACCATGCAATAGCACAAGACATTGAGAGAGGCATATCCGTGTTGAGTGGAGAAGGACTTCCATTCTAGTATACCGGCTGCAAGGAAAGTGCAGAAATGCAGCATAAGAAATCCAGATCAGCCAATGAGATCAAAGACGGACATAGGGCCTAATCAGCTGCATCAGATCCATGGTATGTTGTAACTGTAAATTTCTCAGTTGGGCCATTATCCCAGGACAGGAACCCAGGTAGGTTCTAATATAGTTATTAATGAACTGTTGATTGGGCAGAATCTGTATTGTCCCGTGTGATTGAGATTGGTGTAATTTTGCTTCTGCTAATTGTGTTAAGAACATAGTTGTCCATTTACTTAGTAGATCCATAATCTGCTAAGTTAATAAAGTGTCAGGTGCTAGGTTAAGGAAAATTTAACACAAATATAATTACAGAGGAGCAGGTCGATGAATCAGGAGTTTGGTTCTATTTCAATGGAGCTGCTCAAGGGGGAGTCTCAGGTTCTGGTGGAGGGGGTACAGTTTATCTGTCGAACTCCCACTGCATAAAATTCAAAGCTGGCTTGGGAAGAGGTACAACTAACCATGCAGAACTTATTGCCCTGAGATTGTCTCTCACACTGGCAGCAGATAAAGAGGCACAGAAGGTTCAGGTATTTGGGACTTCAAAGTTAGTGATCAACCAGATGAAGGGTTTATATCAATGACATAATTTTCTTTTACTGGCAATTCTCAATGAGATCCTTACTGTACAATCAGTTTTTATCTCTATTTCTTATCAGCACTTCTACATGGAAAGGACTCACGGGCAGATGGATTATCAAAGAAAGTGTCTCCTTGGATCCAAGATACCGGAAGATCTGGGAGGAAGAGAATGGAATATCTTCTGAATCTAAACCTGTTTTTAAATCAGAGATGGTGTGTTTAATATGCACTATGAGTTTGGGAAAGTATGATACTTCTTTTCGAATTTTGTATATTTGGACTCTGTATAGCTTTTTATATGTATTCCCGGGGAACAGATGATAAATTGATGGTTCCATATAGACCTGTCCTAATTGTTAGGGGAGCGAGTACACTCTTGATTTTTTGTCTGATTTAGTTTTGGTCGGGCAAAAGAAGGAAGTCTTGACATAATGCCTCATTCGAAAGTCATAGCTCCTTTTTAAAGGATATTATATAATGCTGTAAAGCATCTGCAAATTGTAATTTTGTTTACTATATATATAATGAAATTACAGTTTTTTCCAGAGAAAAAGTTTAAAAGGAAAAAGAATTGAAAAGATGTATTTGTTAAGTTCATACTAACTACAGTGTTGTTTATAGTCGCTGAAACGAACTGCTAAACGTTTTGTTCGGCGAAAAGACAAATTCCATAACATTTTTTAAGCAAATTATATTTTCTAGATGGGTTTGTTAAGCAAATCACAATTTCTTTACGGGTTTCTCAAATCTCACAATTTTAAATCTAAGGGTTTTCAAATCTCTTTTTTCCACATAAATGTTCTCGTTGATCTAATGAACAAAAGACATGTATTTTTTAATTCACACTGACTACATTGTTGTTTATGGGTCTGAAACGAACTGCATAACGTTTTGTTAGGCGAAAAGACAAATTAAATTACATTACATTTTTAAGCAAATTATATTTTCTTCATCAGTTTGTTGGCCAAATTACATTTTCTTGTCGGGTTTCTCAAATCTCACAATTTTAAATCTAAGGGTTTCCAAATCTCTATTTTTCCACTTAATGTTCTCACTAATCTAATGAATTGAACTGACTATTTATTTTATGAGTTGTTTAAGTCTACATCTTGCAGATTAAAAACAGGAAAGAAACCTTACTTGCGAAGGTCTTCGAGTTGTTGCTCTCTGGTCCGGGGATTGATGCCTTTACGGAGCTGATGCCATTCTTGTGGTGTGTTGGGCGGTTCCCCTAAATGGTTTTTATCAAGCTGTGATTTTACCCATTTAATATCTTCGTCAGATGGCCCTATTGGATCATGTACGGCAACCTGAGTCTCATTTCGATCTGACCTATTTCTTACAATTTGAGTATCTTCGTTACTGTAACATACGCAGGGACTCTGACGATTATAAAAGAGTGCAGGAAGTAAAATAAGTAGAACGAGCACCACAGAACCTCCTGCGAGTACTGGAATGGTAATGCCGTTTGGAGCCATATGGTCGCCTCTGCTCTGATCTGCACACTGGATCTAATACTGCACTTAATGTGCGCAAGTTTAACCCTTTTCTATAGTTGTTGAACGCACATCTTCAGATTGCAACTATCCCACAACTGTCTGTAGTTGTTCTGTCTGACTTTTAATACTTACACTTCTATTTTGGGGTCTAGAAACAGCATTTTCCACCAGCAAGAGAAGCAGAGATGCAAGGGAATGAAAGAAGATATAAATGAGGATGAATGGGCTTCCCAAAGAGCTGTCGGGACTCTGAAAGTATTGCAGAGTGACTAAAACTTGTTTTGAGTAGGTAGATAAAGTATGTCAGACGAAATAGAATACGGTTTAAATGGAATTTGAACGAATTATTAAATTAAGACAGTGAAGAAAGTTTCTTAAACGAATTGAAAATCAAGTAAATAGGGTGGTCGAGGAGATTGTGTTCGAATTTTATGTGAGCAATGTATGGATTTCTGGGCAAATGCTTGAGATAGGGCATTCATTGGCCAGTATCGTTGAAATACATTCGAACATATTTATTTTTGTGTATTTTTAATAGCTTTTAATGAATTATGTTAAAATTCATATTCCCAATTATATATTTATTTTTGTGTTTTTAAATAGCTTTTCATGAATTATGTTAAAATTCGTACACATGAAATCTCAATTATAAGATTCTTGAGTTTGATTAAATCTAACTTTAATTATAATATGATGGAAGCAGTCTAAATTTATAATAATAAATATTGTCATTGTTTAATGACGTCGAATTTGGATTATTAAGGTTAAATGATTTGCCCTCTAATATATATATAACGTTTAAATTTGGATTATTAAGGTTAAATGATTTGCCCTCTAATATATATATAACGTTTAAATTTATAATAAAGATTGTCGATTGACATCGAATTTGGGTTATTAAGGTTTATTGAATTTATAATAAAGATTGTCCAGTGACATCGAATTGGGTTATTAAGGTTTATTGAATTTATAATAAAGATTGTCCAATGACATCGAATTGGGTTATTAAGGTTAATTGATTTGCCTTAAAAATTATATATACACGTATTTTTCGTCTAAATTTATAATAGAGATCGTCATTGTTTAATGATATTAAATTAGAGATTGACATTGTTTAATGACATTAAATTTGATTGTTATGGTTTAATGATATGGAATTTGGAATTTCGATTATTAAGGTTAATTAATTTGTTTTTGATATATATTGAATAGTGGAAAAACTTATTGATGATGATGATGGTGGTTAACGTCCACTGAGACCAAATTTTGGTTTATCGGACCTAAAGAAACAAATTATTTAGTTTGATTTAAGATTTTATTCCTATGCTCAAAAAGCTTAGAGAGAAGCCTCCCGAGCTCACTGTAATTTTGACAACGTAAAAGGCTAGGAAGGTCAGTATTGCAACAAAGATTTTGAAACTGAGATCTAATGTGGTTGTACGCGAGGCACTCTAAGAGGAAGTGATTTTCATCCTCGATGTTCGTATTCTCACAGAGATGGTTGAACCTTTCCATCCATGGTGTTTTAGGAACTGCCCAACAACCCGTTTCACTATGGAGCTCATGAGAGTTCGTTCTAATCTTGGCTATATTAATTTTCTTCTTTGAGCTAGTTAAAACAGAGAAATACTTATGATCTTCTAGGGTGGAGTTTATGACCTCCTTATAATATCTTAATTTTCTTTTAGCTGCTTAATCTTTCTCACACCACATTTTTTCTTTGAACTTAGAAGTAACAATATTTTTAATGTTATTAATGTTTTGCAATGCAACATTCTCGTTGATCTCCCAATGGTTTAACCAGGCCCTGGTGTCTTTATACCAACCTCGTTTGAGACTTAGGTGGTTTTGGCTGGAATTTAAAGCTAGCTTAGGAAGTCTATGGTCTCCTATGTTATTGAGTTTGTGCTTGTACAACAGAAGCCTAGTCATAGCTAGGCTCTCGATAGGGGAAAGACCCACTTCTAGAAGGAGAATAGGATAGGGTGTGTTGCTTTTAATTTTGAGGTTATACGTTATAAAACACTTCTGGATTCACTCAATCTTTCTCCAGGATTCTCTAGAGATGCTTCAACCCCAAACCTCACATCCATATAAGATAACCGGGGTGACTAAATTTTCAAAGAGAAACTTCTTTCTATCCCACATTACGAGGTTTGTCGTTTTATAAATATTTTCAAGACCTAAATAAGCTTTCCATCCCCCATTAATCCTTTTCTCAATGCTATAGTTCTAGTTGAGCTTGTGATGAATATCGATTCGTAGGTACTTGTAGGAAGACACTTCCTCCAAGTTACTATTGTCATACATAAAATTAGCGTAAGTGTCCTTCTTGGATTTGATAATCATAACTTTTGTTTTGTCAGTGTTAACAATCATACCATGGTAGAGCAGAAATCCTTAAGAAGTATAAGTTGCTTATCAAAATCAAATGGGCACCTTGCGAGAAGAACAATATCGTCAGCGTAGAGAAGAAGGATGATGACTATCCCAGCTAAGATCGTGCCAGCACATCCTGCTTCCTCTAAACAACCTTCTAGCTTATCGATGTAAATGCCAAATAGGGTAGGAGAGAGGGGGCAACCTTGTTTAACTCCGATATTAAACTTAATATCTTTCGACCACCCCTTATTGCTCTTTAACTTGGCAATTATAATTTAGTGGTCAAACTAATAGTGGGTATAGTTATTATTGGTTGTTATCTATTAATGTAGGTTCTCATCACTATTATTCAAGAAAAATTACACCATTTACAATTATCTACTAGTGGTTCTAATTATTTATAATTAGAAAAAACTTATAGAGGAGAGGCAGCACTAAAGGCCTATGATTTGAAAAGACTAGCTATTCCAATTAGAGAAGAACTGAAACTGGATAAGTTGGATAATTTGGACCAGAAACTGACAGATCACAGTTCCGTTCAATTGATTTATGGACTATGTTGAGCTTCTGCATATAAGGGGGCAACATTGAAGGCATATAGTGCACCATTAGGTGTGGAAAACCCAAATTGTAATAGTTGTGAGAACATGTTATATTATCTCCATTAAGGTCTGTCAAGGTCCTGCATAAACTTGTCTTTACAATGTCTGGAAATCATATACCATGTGAATTAAATGTAACAAGTTGTATGGGTTCTGAGTTGAGAAAGAAAGTGTAGATTATGTTCTTTCATTTTGGTTGTTGAACAGATATGTATAGACAAATATATAAGGCTAAAGGTGTTTATGTTGAAAGTTGTGACCTACACTAATTTTATCATTGTATCATCAGAGGGGAGTTACCAGTGATCCCTGTGAGATTGTGAAATCCAGTCATGGTTTAAAGCTGAAAAGGAAAGTCAAATATAACCGACATCAATTTGTTACTTCCTCTTTATATAAACTCTAGGAGATTTTTAGTTTATAGGGTATGTATTTGTAAGGAAAGATCTTATCCTGAATAGAAAGGAGCTACATTCTTGTATTTATGTTAGTATTTAGAGGAACTATAATTAGATAGTGTGATTTTTATAAGATAAGTGAAAGAAAGAATTAGATGTCAAGATATATTTTATATAGTTTAGTTATAATAATTAGGATAGAGTAGGAATAGTCAAAGTTGTTACAAAAAGAAAAAGGAATAGCTCTTCTTGATAACTTATATTTTTACCAACTAGGAATAAAATGTAAGCCAAGAACAAAATGAATGTTAATAACAATGATTTGAGGACACAAAAAAATAGTTGGGGTTGAAGAAACTGTATTATGTCAAAGTTGTTACAAAAAGAAAAAGGAATAGCTCTTCCTGATAACTCATATTTTTACCAACCAAGAATAAAATGAATTCCAAGAACAATGGTTTAAGGACACGAAAAAATAGTTGGGTTGAAGAAACTGTGTTATGTCAAAGCTATTACAAAAAGAAAAAGGAATAGATCTTCATGATAACTCATACTTTTACCAACTAGGAATAAAATGAATGCCAAGAACAATGACTTGAGGGCACAGAAAAATAATTGGGTTGAAGAAAATGTGTTACTTCAAAGCTGTTACAAAAAGAAAAAGGAATAGCTCTTCCTAATAACTCATATTTTTACCAACTAGGAATAAAATGAATGCCAAGAACAATGATTTGAGGACACAAAAAAATAGTTGGGTTGAAGAAACTGTGTTATGTCAAAGTTGTTACAAAAAGAAAAAGGAAGCAAAAAAACCAAAGTCATGGTTTAAAGTTGAAAAGGAAAGTCAAATATTAACACTAATTGCAAGCAGATTACGACATTGATTAAATGTTTGGATAACAAAAAAAATCATCTAAGAATCAATAAAGAAGTTAAAATGCAAGAAAGGGTCAATGCCATTGTAACCTCAAATCTGACCCCTGCAATTCAATATCAGACTACTATAATAACAATGCTTCAGACCTGATATTTTTCGACAGTCTGCAATAGGTCACTATTGAGGAGAAGTAAGCTTACAAGTGATTGAAAAAATACACTCCAATCATCAATAACATGCAACAGACCTTAGAAGATCCTCACAGCCTAGACAAATCAATCAAATAAAGCCCACAACCCTGCAAGAGAAATCTAGAAAGAATTTTTGTGTGTGAATTTTTATGTGTGAATCCTCATTGTTTCTTTCTAGATTTCTTGTTTCTTTCTGTGAATTTAATTATTCCAAGCCTATTGTAATATGAAATTTTATGTGTGAAAACCCTTCCAATTATGAGTTTCAGATCCGAGATGTATTCAGTTACAATATATAGATAAAGCATTGATTATTGTTGCTCATTGATTGCAAAGGCCAATGAATTACCTTGTTTTCTAATACAGTTTTTTAAAATCAGAATTTCGTGGTAACTCTGCAGGTTGTTGCGGCAATCCCAAGAGTTTCTATTGTAGATCGTGCAAGGAACAAGAGGAGGCGAGGGGAGGCCAACTGCGATCAAGTTTATCATATGAGGATTGTTGGGGGGGGGGGTGATGTGAATGCTCCCAATGCGCCCAATAATGTCATTGAAAAGGACATTGTGGTGGTAGATCATGCTATCCCACCATCAACCACAAAGCCACCTTCAACCATAATGCAAGGTGCAAGTTCAACAAAGAAAATCAGTGCCATCAGAGGCTGGAAAAAGCAAGACATGCTAGCTGCAATTGATGACATCGAGTTTAAGGGATATTCAATCTATGCCTCTGCAAAAAACATGGTATTGTTGCCTCTAACATACATTATTGGATAAATGGGTTGACTAATACAAAGTATAGAGGGCCTGTTACAATTATGACTGAAGAGGAGGAGGACAAGGTGGTTGAGTGGTGTAAGGAGATGGCCCAATTGGGACATGGGTTAGAGCTTATACAACTTAAATCCACAGTAGGTAAAATGTGTCAGGGGAGGCCAATCGCTTTCAAAGATGGGTTTCCTGGTAAATCCTAGTGGAGTGGGTTTAAAAAAAGGCATTTAGACCTTGTGCTACGTATAGCTAAGGGCCTTGACAGAGATAGGGCTTTAAATATATGCCCTGCAATTGTGTCCAAGTTCTACAACACTCTTTTCATTGCATATGAGCAACACTCATATGCCCCAGACCATATATGGAACTGTGATGAAACAGGCTTACAGGAATGAAGGATTGTGGTATGCGGGTAATTTCCAAGAGAGGGAGCATAAATATGACTAAGAGCAGGGAGTGGATCACTATTCTTTGTTGTGTTAATGTAATTGGTTCTTCAATCCCAGGATTTTATCTATTCAAAGGTAAAACACAACTAAAAAACTATATACATAACTGTGAACTAGGTGCATGCATGGTTGCACATCCCCATGCATGGATGACAAAGGAACTATTCTTGAATTGGCTTTGTCACTTTGCTGCATTTGTACCAGGTGGTGTCTTGCCTGAAAACAAACACCTACTAATTTTAGATGGCCATGGAAGCCACATGGTTGTGCAGACAATTGAGGAGGCCAACAATTTGGGCATTGACCTGTTAACATTGCTGGCTCATACCACTCACAGATTGCAACCCCTTGATGTTAGCATGTTTGGGCCTTTCAAGAACTATTTCAAGGTCGAGCGAGCTTTGTGGATGGTGAAGAATCTAGGGGTGGAAGTAAAGAGGTTTGAGCTAGCTGAGCTTGCAAGTAAAGCATTTAAAAGGGCTCTCACACCTTCTAATATCAAGGCTAGATTTAGGAGGACTGGTATATGGCCACTTAATGTTGATGCTCTTATGCATGATACTGGTTGTAGCCAAGCATTTTATGTGGAAGGTCAAGAAGCAGAGAACTTACAAGACCATGTTGATGGTCAAGAAGATGTTGTTGTTGCTGAAGGTATAATGTCCCTTTCTGAAGGGCACTTCTATGGTGATGATGATGAACATGTGAGTGAGACATAGTTTAGTCATGAACCAACTGTCAATATCATGGAGGCTGTCACACCCATTGAACCACTGGCCAATTCTTCATGTGATATTCCATATGAGGCAGTTGATCAAGTGAATGAAAATGCAAACTTGATTTCAAATGATAATGCAACAGGATTAAACAATGAGCAATTGAGCATGCCAACCCAAGTAAGCCCACCATCATGGTTGGTAGAGGCCATGATGAATATCAACACACATAATGTGTCTACCACCAATGAGGAAAGCATGGGCATGCCTTCACAACCATCAGAGTTGAACACCGAAATTGTTCATTATTTTGTGGACAATGGGTCACTGGAAGAGGAGCCTATTCAACATGAAGTACCTAAAGAAGACAACAATGGGGGCCAATTAGTTGTCCTGGAGGTTGAAATCCAAGTGTTAGGTCCTAAGGAGCATGGGACATCAAAGCAGATAATACTTGGTGCATTCCTAAAGTTACTAGTAGAGAGAGTGAAGACATCATCAAGGCACTTAACATCAGTTTGTCTTCGCTTGGGGAGGAGTTCACAGTTGCTCACATCTGAAGATTATATGAATTTATTGTTTGAGTCTGAAAAAAACAATGAAATTCAGAAATCTAAAAAGAGAAAGAAGGAGTTAGCGAAGGAAAAGAGAGTTGCAAGGACTGTAGTAGCAAAGTTCGAGCAAAGGAAAGGTTGGAAAGAAAAAAAACAAGGGAAGATAAGGAACATCATAAACAATTGGCAAGGCAAGAGAGGGAGGCAAGAAAGGTTCAACAGTTGTTGGAAAAAGGAGGAGGGGTGACAAGCACGGAAGACTATGGTCCAAGCCAATTTGAGGCAAATAGGATGTTGTCCAACATGTTGGACCACATTGCAGAGCACACACCATCATACCAAGACCTGATTAACATCCAAGTCCCCCACTATCATCCAGGGGTTATGCCCACCTCTTATACCCCTACCAGTGCAAGTTTAAATCCTAACTGTGTTTATATGACACCTGCACTCAGTGCTGGGGTTAGTAACACAAGTGGACACTTGGGCTACTCAGTCCCTCCATGGCTACAAGGAGGAAATTGGAGTCAAGCATATGGCAACATTCAGGCACATCCTAATCAACCAATCTTGGGTAGTCCACCATACTTGGGTCAGGCAGGCAACTCAACAATTTTGGGCAATGCAGGAAATGGAGGCCATCAAACATAGGGGTGGCATGACATAATTTTTGTAACCACATCGCAATGTAAATTTTGTAAGGATGCAATATGTTGATTGGTTTAATAGTAGAAGCTACACTTCTACATAGTTAAGGATTATCTAGTTCATCAGATTGAGGAATGCAAATGATAAAAAATACCATTCTCTTCTACACAGTTACATCCAATTTTACTTGATTTGAGAATGTTTGTTAATGGTCATTGTGATGATCAAGGAACAAAGGTAGATGAACAAAATTCAAGAATTTGAACTTTGTTGGGATAATATGATCTGTAGATAATTGAACTCTGTTTGGATAATTTGATCAAAGTTAGATAAACTGAATTCAAGAATCTGAACTCTGTTGAATTTGAATTTGAATTCTAATTTGAAAAATATTTTTATTTCGATGTCAGGTTTTTATGCTTTTTTCAATCATCAAAATCTGCTCTTTTATTTAGAGAAAATCACTAACTTTAAAGCAATGAATCATTTAGTTTAATGTTTTCCTTGGAAGCTTTAGTTTATGGTTTTGTTAGGAGTCAGTGACAACAACATTTTTAGGCATCTTATTGCTAACCAACTTTTCTAGTTTGAATCACCCAATTCCATACAACAACATACAAGCCCTAAAGCTAATTCTAAGCACCTTCTCTGATGAATCTGCAAGCACTTTTCTCTGTTGCAATCACATATGGTGGTTGTATCTCCTCCTCACATAATTTTTTGGCCATGAAAAAACAAAGAGACTTCCAAACCTTTCTTTGGCACCACGAATATACAACTCATAATGCAAGCATTTAAACCATTAGGGGAGGGACGCCATTATCCAAATTGAAAAGAGGGAGGGAGGGACTAAAGTCAGTGAAGAAAATCGCATGTATTTAGGTAGTTTTTAAAATTTAAATCTAACAAACAAACAAACAAGCTAACAACATTTTACTGCTAACAATTGCTAACAATTTAAATGTATTATACTGCTGACAATTGCTAACAATTTATACTGTTAACAACATTATACTGCTAACAACATTTATACTCCTAACAACATTATACTGAATCACCCAGTTCCATACAACAACACACAAGCCCTAAAACTAATTCTAAGCACCTTCTCTGATGAATCTGCAAGCACTTTTCTTTGTTGCAATCACATATGGTGGTTGTATCTCCTCCTAACATAATTTTTTGGCCATGAAAAAACAGAGAGACTTCCAAACCTTTCTCTGGCACCACGAATATACAACTCACAACACGAATTTAAACCATTAGGGGAGGGACGCCATTACCCAAATTGAAAAGAGGGAGGGAGGGACTAAAGATAGTGAAGAAAATTGCATGCATTTAGGAAGATTTTAAAATTTAAATCTAACAAATAAACAAACAAGCTAACAACATTTTACCGCTAACAACAGCTAACAATTTAAATGTATTATACTGCTAACAACATTTATATTTCTAACAACATTATACTGAATCACACAATTTCATACAACAACATACAAGCCCTAAAGCTAATTCTAAGCACCTTCTCTGATGAATTTGCAAGCACTTTTATTTGTTGCAATCACATATGGTCGGTGTATCTCCTCCTAACATAATTTTTTGGCCATGAAAAAACAGAGAGACTTCCAAACCTCTCTCTGGCACCATGAATATACAACTCACACCAATCATAATCCTGACTACTGATAGCATGTACCTATCATACCCTCCATCACAAAAACCAGAAACTCTAGGGGAGGGACGCCATTAGGCGAACGGGTCCAACATAGACCTCACTAATGCCATGTCAACCAGATGAGGTGTCTTATGACATTTTCTTCAAACCAACGACAATTTCTTCAACATAACCACACGACATCAAACGCAAACCCCCAAACCCCACAATTTACAGTGTCAAGAAAGAGTTTTTTGGTTATCATTTAGCCAGCCGAAAACAACCATTACATGAAAGGCCCGAGGGCCTAAATTTTTCAGATCTTGTATTTGTAAATTTTAAAGTTATCATATTATTAATTATCAAAGAGTAGCAGATGCATCATTTTATCCTTTCAATATTCATTTTTATCTAATGCTCTAATAACCTGAAGCATGTGAAGTTATTTGTAGAGCTCAGTTGTGTTCAAAGAGTGCCTGATTTGGTGTTGTATAATATTCCTACTATTTATCAATTCGTATTTATGTAAAAAAAAATCTTAAAATATTATGTAAATCCTTGTTACATATGAATGTTGGGATATTACCTAAAGATGGTAAAATTAAATTGTCTGGCCACAACTTAGATTCATGTTATTTGCATTAACGAACACAGATCTAAACATTAATGATTTCCCATCTATCAGGTTCACTATCCATTTATGCCTTAGAGCCTGAAACTAGGTGTTTGTTCAGTGTTATATTCTTCCTGGTCTTTAGAGATCTTTTTAGGAATATGGCCCTTAAACCATATCGCAACTTAATTTAGAGCTCCCCAACACTTATGGGTATGATCCTATTCTTTGTATTTGAAATTGGGATCCTAGCTTCACATGAGTCATAATTGATGTTAGACAGGTAAGTGTCTTTCAAACCCCACAATTTACAGAGTCTTCGTGCTTCAAACCAGGACAACATATAGAGCCACATGAGAGAACAAAATGGCATGGACAAATTCTTATTACAACATATAGAGCCACACGGCAGAACAAAATGGCATGAAAAAATTCTCATTGATAATAAAGAGCCACATGACAGTGCATTCTTCATGCTTCAAACCCCCAAACCCCACAATTTACAGAGTCTTCATGCTTCAAACCCCACAATTTACACAAAACCCACCAAAAACCCACAATTTACACAAGCTGAAAGTGTTCAAAAACACAGGCAGATAAGCACAAAGGCACAATAATCCAACTAGTTAAATGTGTTAAAAAACACAGGTAGATATAGGCTGGTAGGACAATGTCCTACCTTCCAGGTCTCGTTTTGTCGGCTTCCTCCATGCTAGCGTGCCACAGGAACCCTAGAAACCATAGCTCCAATTGCAAATCGCATAGTGACCTGCAAGACAACCCTTCCATGGGGTTAGACAGCCCAAAACCTGCACAAAATAAGAAAAAATTGTCGGTATAACTCAGAAAATTACCACATTACCTGATAAAACCCTTCGGAGCTCGAAACTGCCATACCCAGCACTGAGTCGAACTAAATCCACCACAGGGACAAACGTAGACGAATACACCATACGGGGAAGAGAAAACAACCCAATATTGCAAACTAAACTCTAGACAACAACCTCACAACCTCTTGAACAAGCAACAAAAAGACCCCATAACTCGTTGTTTGTAGGGCCAAGAACGGGCATGGCTATGTGCGGAACACCAGCAGCGCCGCACAAGTACCCGAGACCAGAAATGCACAAGAAGTAGGCCCAAACATAACAAGGCAGCTGACAAAACAATGCTCGGACAAGTGAATGAAGCATTGACTTAACTTGCCCTAAACCAATTGAACCAGTCACCAGACACGGAGGATAGATGTCAACATCCAGCGGATAAGTGTCCTACAACACCTCAATTGGTTGATGTGGCATCAACGAGGTATGTGTTGGACCCGCTCGCCTAATGGTGTCCCTCCCCTACATGATACATTTAACCCCATCTCCATTTCTTTTTTTGCTTTCTTGCTTTCCCTCATGGTGACAACTGGATTATGCGCCTAGTGGCCTACTTTTATGTTAATATCTCCACTTCTTACCTTTTCTAGATTTTTAAAACAATACATTTTTCTTAGTGGTGGCAACATGTTGTGCCACATATCCCCATAATCAAAGGAGCTCATGTGTCACGATGGAGGTGGAGGCCCAATACATGCAATCTCTGAATACAACCACTTCTCACCCTCATGCTACTTGAGTTCCTATTGTGTCATCTCTCCAAAATACTAAGGTTATCGGTGATAGACAAAACGCCTACAAACATCCTTCGACACATTGAAACACATGCACCAATCGTCATAGGCACCAGCAAAAACTTGTTTATGCTTCTGATGAGATTAAGCAAATGATTTTCGGCTGTGACACTTATTGGGAATGCATTTTTAGGCTTCAACAATGTACTTTAGTCGAATGTTGGGAATTCGATCAGATGGATGAGGAATTAATGAAGAAATGTGTGGAGGCAAGTTGGTATCTGCTTCTTAGATACAAACCTAAGGTCAATGTTCTCTTAAACAAATGGTTCGGTTTTCATTTATTAAATTAGTCTGATATAGAGAAGATTATGCTCTCTCCATGGGTCCAAAGACATAGTGTCCTGGATCTACTACACTCATTTAATATATTTAACCACGTACTGGAGATACCTGGTCAGAGGCTACTATGGGTTAAGCTCCTAGGTGTTCCCCTGGAACTTTGGTCAAAGAAGGTGTTTATTGAAATTAGAAACATTATCGACATGTTTGTATACACTAAGGATGCATGTTTCGCTAGTTTGGACAAACGGGTTGCATGGCTCCTTGTGGAGCCAAAACTTTACGGGGGTCTACCAACTGAGATTGATCTTATATGGGGAGAGTCACACCATTGATAACATGTCAACTTCTGGGGCATTCCTTTCAAATGTCTCGCATGTCATTAGACCAAACATCTGGTTACTAAATGTCCACAAAGATTTGGAGACATTACTATTATGCATCAATGCAAGAAATAACCAGGCTATGGGTTGTCCTCCTCCTGTTAGAGAAAATTCACAGGGCAGAGGAGAGGAGTCTCACTTAGAAATTCGGTTGCAGAAAAGTCAATTGGCTCAAAAATAGGTTGCGGCGAGGATATCACAACCACACAGGGACTTAATTAAAACATAAATTTTACGCACAACAAAAATAGAGAAAACAAAAGAGGGTTGCATTAAATTTACTTGTGTAAAATTAATACCATAACACAACAAGCCACACTTTATATTATATGTCAAAACATAAAGAAATACATTCACGTGATAAATGGAGGCTGCAGCTCCAAGTGAAAAACATAAAAAACTTACTACGATTTACGCATCATTGGGGTTGTGGAGTAAACTTCTATAAAACTCCATAAAACTGGTTTTCACGCGCCCACCAATATTTCCTCCACGATTTTCTCCTCACTACCTCACAGACTCTCGCTCTCTAACTTGCCCAACATACAAAATGAATTTTACATCCATATTTATCTCAACATACAAATTTGATATTAATACATGACAGAGAAAATAATTAATACACAACATGGGTGATTTTACTTAGTAATTGGTTTTCTGAACTTGCAGGTGTTGTGGAGTGTGGGCAACAGTCATAGAGTGAATGCTTGCCTATGCTTATTTACTAAACTTCATTAAATGCCTTGACTTCTTTGCTATGTGGCGGAATGGTCTACGTTGTACTTCTGCTCTGACTTCAGTCCTTTCGCCTGCAAACAAAATCGCAACCATGCAGTAGTTGACCGGGCAAGCATGGTGTTTCTCAGTGTATTTAAGACGGTGGTTGGGATTATTATTTCCAACACTCCCCCTTAATCACAACTTCTGCCATTGACAATTCCCAAACAATCTCTGAGATAAACAAAATTTTCACGTGCCAATGGCTTTGTGAAAATATCAACAAATTGTTCCTGTGACCTGCAGTGTTGCAACACAATTTCATCATTGTTAATCAACTCTTTGATAAAATGATATTTAGCATCAATATGCTTGGTCCTCTTGTGAAAGACAAAATTATTTGACAATGCAATTGCTGAGGTGTTGTCACAAAAAATAGTTGTCATTCCCTCTTGGTCGTGACGAAGATCCCTCAACATCCTTCTCATCCAAACTGCCTGACACATTGTTGTTGTTGCGACGACATATTCAGCTTCTGTTGTTGACAGTGAAACTATTGGTTGCTTCTTGGATGCCCATGAAATGGCTCCGGAACCCAAATGAAAAACATATCCTGACGTGCTCTTTCTATCATCGACACTTCTTGCCCAACGACTGTCAGTGTAACCAACCAACCTGAAATCATTTGTTGCTGTGTACAAGACGCCATACTGTTTTGTCCCATTGACATACCTTAGAATCCTTTTTGCTGCTTGCCAATGTGTTTCCTTGGGTGTCTCCATGAACCTCGACACCAAGCTCACTGCATACATTATATCCGACCTAGTGGTGGTCAAATACATCAAGATGCGTATCATACTTTTGTATAATGTCAGATTGACATTGCTGCTATAATCTTCTTTGCTCAACTTCAACCCCATGACAGTTGGAGTTGGTGCGAGCTTGTTGTTCTGCATTTTAAACCTCTCCAAAATGTCTGCCACATACTTTGCTTGAGAGATAAAAATGCCATTTTCTGTTTGCTTTACTTCTATGCCCAAAAAATATCTTAACAATCCCAATTCAGTCATTTCAAATTCATTCTTCATGACTTGTTTGAAATCAATGATGAGGAAATCATCACTGCCTGTAAAAATTAAATCATCTACATATAAGACAATAATAAGAATCTTACCATCATTGTCTTTGATGTAGAGAGTAGGCTCACCGTCACATTTGTTGAAACCATTGTCCAACAAGTAGGCATCTATTTTGCTGTACCATGCATGCAGTGCTTGCTTCAGCCCATAAAGAGCTTTCCTCAACCAATACACTTTGTCTTCTTGGCCTTCTACCTCATAACCAGGTGGTTGCGCAACATACACTTCCTCTTTCAACACTCCATTCAAGAACGTTGATTTTACATCCATTTGATACACTTTCCATTTATGTTGCGCGGCAATCGCCACAACTGTACGCACTGTCTCCATCCTCACGACTGGTGCGAACGTCTCCGCATAATCTCTTCCATGCTGCTACTTGTATCCTTTGACAACTAGCCTTGCTTTGTGCCTTTCAATCTTACCGTTGATGTTACTCTTGGTCTTATAGACCTTCTTCACTCCAATGACATGTTTTCCTTGCGGCAAGTCCACTAACTCCCATGTGTTGTTCCTTTCTATTGCTTATATTTCTTCCTCCATTGCAACAACCCATTTTTCTTCTTTGATTGCATCTTCAAAATGGATTGGGTCATCTACATGACAAAACAAAGCAAATAATGAATTCAGACCAGCGCTACTATCAACCTCATCTTGCTCATAAATTTCATTTAATTTTTTTTATTTTTTGTCTTCTTCTGCTTGTTGAAGATGGGCTTGACATGTCACTTGGTGTTGCGCTTTGTAGTGTGCTTGAGAAGCACTTGCTTGACTATGCGACGCTATCCTATTATTTGTTGATGGTGTTACTTGTTGCCTGCTTTGTTGTGCTTGAATAGGAGTAGAGGGAGTCATTGATGAGGAATTGTTTGTTGTTGTCAACTTCTCTTTGTCCTCATGTGGTATACATGCTTTCACATTGACTATCTTCTCTAAACTTCCATCCCATGCTTCCTCTTCTATGAACTGAACATCTATGATGATTATGAATTTCTTGGTTGATGGATTGTAGAGCTTGTATGCCTTTGATTCATCATTGTATCCAACAAATATACATTTCTCTCCCTTGCTGTCCAACTTCTTCTTCAACTCATTCGGGACATGTGCATACGCCACACATCCAAAGACTCTCATGTGAGTGACGCTATGCTTTCTTCCACTCCGTGCCTCTTCAGGAACTATGTTCTAGACGCTTTTGGTTGGACATCTATTCAAGATATATGTTGCACATGCGACAACTTCAACCCAATAATCATTTGGAAAATTCTTTTCCTTCAACATACTCCTTGCCATTTCCATAATGGTCCTATTCTTTCTTTCTGCTACACCATTTTGCTGAGGTGTATATCTTGTTGTAAATTGCTTGTGAATTCCATGTTCCCTACAAAAACGTAGGAAATCATTTGAGATGTATTCGCCACCTTTGTCAGTCCTGAGGACTTTGATGTAGTGTCCACTTTGCTTCTCAACAAAAGCCTTGCACTGGTGAAAGCACTCAAACACTTCACTTTTCTGTTTTAGGAGATAGACCCATGTCTTCCTTGTGTAGTCATCTATGAAGGTCAATAAATATAGGTTGCCACCAATTGATGGTGTCTACATTGGTCCACATAAATTTGAGTGGACAATCTCCAAAGGTGCCTTTTCCCTTACTGACTTTCCTATTGGAAATGTATCACTATGTTGTTTGCTAAGATACATCCTTCACATAGGTTGTCCAATTTTTCTATGAGTGGTAATCCCTTCACCATGCCTTTCCTATGCAACAAATTCAAACCTCCAAAGTTGAGATGACCAAATCTCAAATGCCATAACCAGTTTTCATCTTTGACCTCTGCTTGATAGTTCACTTGTGTGACAACTGCCTCTTTTCTTCCATCCTCTTGTGAGTTCATTGATAGTTATGCTTGTGCACCTTCTTCCTTCAAATCTGATCTTATCTTTAGGGGAAACATTCTATGCTTTGTCATCTGAACCTTTTCAATCAATTGTCTGCTTGGAGGCCTATCCAAAATTGTGCACACATCATTTTTGAAGATGACATTGTAACCCTTTTGCATGAGTTGTCCAATGCTTACGAGGTTATGCTTCAAGCTAGGGACAAATTAAAGATATGAGATGTACTTCTTCTCCCCCTTCTTTGTTAGGATATTAACTCTTCCTTTGCCCATGACAAAGACTTTGCTATCAGTCCCTAATGTCACTTCAGATTTCACACTTTCATCTAGATTGGAAAACATTTCTATGTTCCCTGACATGTGGTTGCTACACCTTGAATCTAGATACCATATATCACTTTGTTTTTCTTGTGCTACATTACAAGCTAAAAACATGCTATCATGGTTTTGATTTTCTTTTGTGAAATTTACACTTGGTTTGTTACTTATGTCATATTGCTTCTTTCTACATTCATTTGCATAATGACCATACTTCTTACAGTAATGACATTGGACTTGAGATTTATCATACCTCTGACCTTGTGCTTGATTTTGGCTTGGGCCTTGACTTGTATTTTGATCGCTGCCCCTTGCACTTGAGCTTGAAGGGCTGCTTCTTCCACCTCTGTGTGGGCTTCTTTCTCTTCCTCTAGCATATGATCTTGCTCTGCCTCGACCTTGACCAAAGGAAACTTATGTCTTGAAGGCATGCTCCAATGAGGATCTTGTTGCTCTATTCAGTCTATGTTCATGAGAAATTAGTGATGCATGAAGCTCATCCACTGAGAATTGTGAGAGATCCTTTGTCTCTTCTATGGCCACAACAATGGCATCAAACGTTGCTGGAAAACTTCTCAAAACTTTCTCAACTATTTCTTCAAGTGTCTCACCATGAGACTTGATTTGAGTAACCAAACCAATTACATGTGTAAAAAATGAGTCCACATTCTCAGACTCTTTCATACAAAGTGTTTCAAAATCTCTTCTCAACATTTGCAGTTTTGTTGTCTTGACTTTTGCCATCCCTTGATAGGCTATTTGGAGGGTGTCCCATGCTTGCTTGGACTTCATTGCTGCTGCAACCCTTGGGAAAATACTTTCATGAACTGCTTGGAAAACATAGAACAGGGCTTTTGAATCCTTCTTCATGTTGTCCCTTCACAAATCCCTCTCTGGTTGAGACAAGGCAGTATGCTGCTGCATCTGCTAGTTCCATTCTCCACCAAATCCAAAATGTCTTGAGACGAAAACATGTATTTCATTGTAATAGCCCAATAATCATAATTTTTGCCATTAAACTAAGGTATCTAAGGATTAGTTAAGATTGTGCTTGATGTTGCCATTTCTGAGTGTGAAAAAAAAAAAAACTTTCTACCTGCTGGTAAATTCGCTCCAAAGGAAAATAACAATTTGCCCTGAAAACAATTTTAAATGCTAGTAAAAAGACTTGTTTTGCACTAACAGAGTTTAACCCGCTCTGATACCATGTTAGAGAAAATTCACGGGACAGAGGAGAGGAGTCCCACTTAGAAATTTGGTTGCGCCAAAGTCAACAAGCTCAAAAATAGGTTGCAGTCAAGGATATCGCAACCACACAGGGACTTAATTAAAACAAAAATTTTATGCACAACAAAAACAGAGCAAAACAAAAGAGGGTTGTGGTAAATTTACTTGTGTCAAATTAATACCATAATGCAACAAGCCACACTTTATATTATATGTAAAAACATAAGGAAATACATTCACATAATAAATGGAGGTTGCAGATCCAAGTGAAAAACATAACAAACTTATTGTGATTTACGCATCAGTGGGGTTGCGGAGTAAACTTCTGTAAAACTCCGTAAAACTGGTTTTCACGTGCCCACCAATATTTCCTCCATGATTTTCTCCTCACTACCTCACAGAATCTCGCTCTCTAACTTGCCCAACATACAAAATGAATTTTACATCCATATTTATCTCAACATACAAATTTGACATTAATACACGACAGAGCAAATAATTAATACGCACCATGGGCGGTTTTACTTAGTAATTGGTTTTCTGAACTTGCAGGTGTTGTGGAGTGTGGGCAACAGTCGCGGAGTGAATGCTTGCCCATACTTATTTACTAAACTTCATTAAATGCCTTAACTTCTTTGATGTGTTGTGGAATGGTCAGCGTTGTACTTCTGCTCTGACTTCAGTCCTTTCGCCTAGAAACAAAATCGCAACCGTGCAATAGTTGATCATGCAAGCATGGTGTTTGTCAGTGTATTTAAGACAGTGGTTAGGATTATTATTTCCAACACCTCCTACACGACATCTGATGAAAAGGAACTGGATACTTGCACCTCGACATCTCTACATGTTCCGCCAGGTACTCTTGATGATCCTAACACCCCTTGTTTTCCTTTTGACACTTCGCATGGTTTTCCTGCTAGATGTGATTTGGATGAACAAGGTGATTCCATGCCTTCATTTTCACATCCACACTCGCCTCTTTCTTTAACCCTCCAATTTAGATTGGTGATTCATGCACATCATCTCTCCACCACTCCCTTCCTTCTTTAGGACCGAAGGATCAAAAGACCCTACCTTCGGATTGTGCGAACCCATCCATGGACTCTCATGCCCCTCCCCTTTCGTCAAAACCTCTCTCAAACGATCCTTCCTTGTCTATATGATTTAGGAATATGTCGACCGCTCTCTCCCCCACCAACTAAGTGGGAAGTGACTTGGATTTCCTACTCCAATATCGGAAATTGGAGATGTTGTCACTCACCATCCATTCTTCTTCTCAGTCTCTGATCCTCGTTAGGACTGGCCCTAATTCAGCGAAAAATGTGATTATCTGTCGCAAAGGTCGAGGACGCACCAACATGTCATATGTTGATGGTGTGGCTAGATTTGTTACCACTAATTTTTCATTAGAAAATCTTGAGCTCCATGAGATTCCTATCCTTCTTGAAAACGAATCCCATGCCCTTAGAGATTAATTGTTTTATATGTGCCTGCCTCCATGAATATTTTATTCCTCAATATTAAGGGTTTGGGGGAGATAAATAAAATAATCTCCCTCATGGTCATCATCTGGTTGTATTGAGTCAAGAAACGATGGTCTCTCGAGATTGGGCTTACTCCTTTTTTCTTAATCTCTACCCTCGCTAGCATATTGTCTCCACGGATGCCACTAGTCTATCGAGTAGCCTGGTTTCCTTATGGAATTCCTCTTTTATTGATCTTCAAGCTTCCCATATATTTGTAAGCATTCTCCTTACTGGTTTTATAAAGGGTTCGAAGGAGCACTTACACATGTTAAACACATATGCCCCATATAACTCCAAAGCTGATTTTTGGAGTCGGTTGGATGATTGTGGACTTTTAAAGATCGGATCCCTTATCTGGGCAGGGGACCTAAATCTCACTATCTTTGGTGAAGATATTTGGGGGTTGCATGCAAATTGGACCCAATGGGCCAATATTTCTAAAAAATAAAATTGACAAGAGCTTCCTCATCGACATATCTCCTTCCCCTATTGCCCCGACTTGGTGAAAAGGTAGGTATGGTGCGTAGTGCATTGTGAAAAGACTAGTTCATTTTCTAGTTCAAGAGAATCTATTGGAAAGGTTCATACATTTAAAATCTTGGGTGTCTCCCACCCATAGTTTTAAAAATCGGAATCGGTCAAACCGGGATTAGTTAGGTCTCAATGAACCGATCTTTAAAAAAATACATGAAATAATTAGTTTTTAATGAAAAAAACTATTTTTAAGATTTAAAACCATGATTCCAAACCAATAGAGATAAAATATCCAAAGTTTTCTCATTTATATACTAGGTAAAGGTGAATATATCAAATTGGCACTGTGTGCAATACGTATTAGCAACAAAATACATAATCAACGAGGCTCTAAATGTCCTATGGAGTCCAAAAACAATGTTATAAGCCATGAGGTCATTAGCCTACTACAAGTCTACATATCAATGATCAACATGATCACTCCTCATCATGGTCAAACTCATCACCACTACTAGACAAGGAGTCATCAACATGAACTGCATAAATAATCTAGTTGAGTGTTTGAGGACTCCTAAAACTCCTTTGCAACCTTAGCAGTAGTGGTAGTAGTCGCAGCTGAAAATAAACATCAAAACTACAAATCACTGATCAACACGATCATTAATGAAACTCATCATTGATTCAATGCTACTAAAAATGGGATCATCAACAAGAGATACACAAACATCATCTTGCTCAAAGTCTTCAGACTTGGATTGCTCAACCTTATAATATGATAGAAATTGGAAAAGTTTAACATGCATAACTAGTGATTTTGGTTTGAGTGAAGGGTTCATCTCCTCAACCTTATAATGTGGTAGAAAAATCTTAGCATCCCTAATCAATTATTTTCCTTTGAGTGAAGGGTACATTCTTGTTAAGGCAATGGTAGATGAGTTTAACAATCAATACCACCAACATCAACAAAGTTCAAAAATCAATTCCACCAACATCAAGGTTCTTAAAAGGCTTCATGCTCTTGATCAAACGAAAATCTCATACCCTCATGCATGATAGAATCAAATGGAAACATTACAAACCCCCAAACCATGAAATCCTGAAAACCATTAAGTTTGCTTAATTTTGAGTGAACTCTAAAATTCTAGTTTCTCCATATGAAATCCAATGATGTCGAAACCACTCTCAAACATTCCGAGTCATTTCGTGGTAATGTTAGAAATTTAAGTGAAATGATGAAAATGAAAAATAAAGAAAATGTCACTTTTACTTTAAGAATTTAACATTACCATTGATTGCTAGTGTTGCTTGGGTTGATATGTGTGAGGAAAATGAGAGGGGAGGCATGATTTTCTTAGAGGGGTTATTTTTGGAGGGAAACAACCCCAAATTTCCCTCAAAACGACATCAAAACTCACAAAACTACATTATGTGGGGTTTGTAGTTGGCCTAGCAATAAATCGGTCAGTTTATGGCCGGTCATACCAAAAAACTGATGCATCGCTCAAAAAAATGGGCTTTTCAACAGGTTTGATGGCCAGGGATAATGAACTGACCGATTTGACCAGTTTCCGGTTTAGAGCAGTCGATTTTGAAAACTATGCTCCCACATGACTATCAGACCATTGCCAAATTATTTTACAATGGAAAGGGGAATATGCGTGGAAAGGAACCCCCTTTAAATTCAACCGGCCTTGGATCTAAGATTCAAACTTTAATTAATTAGTTCGACATGCCTGGCAATCATTGACATTCTTGGAGGGTTGTTATAGGATGTGATTGATGGGAGAAAAGTTGAGGGAATTAAAAGAGGTGGTTCTTAGATGGGATTGGGAGAAGCAGTAGTATATGTGTGAGGAATTAAGTGGTATTGAACAGGAAATGACTTACCTAAACGATCTATTTTTCATCGGTTTTTACCCGAGGAAAACCTTAACTTGCTTAGAGAACTCGAGGCCTGAACAAGACACAACTTTCATTTGGAGGAGGAAACATGGCGATTAAAAAATTTCGCGACTTGGATTGTTGTTGGGGACCAAAACACGAAGGTCTTCCATAGTTATGCTTCGAGGAGGAGACATGACTATACCATTTGGGAACTGAATGTGGAAGGTAGGGGTAAATTTTCATGTTTAAAGGATTTGCACATGGAAGTTGTGCATTACTTTGGGGATGTTTTCAGTGAGAGGGTCGGGGTAGACTTAAAAATAGAGATTGAATATATTCAAACATACCCTCACATGTTCTTAGAGGAGGATGACTGTGTGGTAAGGGGTATGATTTCCATGGCTGAAATTGAAACCATTCTTAAATATTTTTCCAGGGATAAATGCCCTGGGCCGGAAGGTTGGAATGTTGAATTATTTATCCACTTATTGGATCTCATCGGTTATGATTTGTTGATGATGGTTGAATAGTCTAGGACTAGTTGCTATATCTTTGGTTCACTAAATTCCACCTTTATCACTATCATTTTGAAGACATACAATGCATCTTCTTTCCTGGATTATAGGTCAATCTCTCTCTGCAACATCACCTATAACATGATTTCGAAAATCATAGCCACCCACATCAAGGACAAACTCTTCGTGTATATTTCTCAGAACAAATTGGTTTTCTCAAGCATAGGTAGATACAGGATGCAGTGGCTATTGCCAAGGAATGCATACATTCCATCAAAACAGACAAATATGAGGTTATCATTTAAAGTTGGATTTACACAAAGCTTATGATTGTGTTGATTGGTCTTTCCTTCAGCCTATATTGCATGAAATTGGACTTTTTGCCAACATGGGGGAATGGATTATGGGATGTGTTACTCCGGTCAACTGTGTTGTCTTGATTAATGGGGCTCCTTCACCTTTTTTTTCAAGCTTTTCAAGGACTTCGCCAAATATGCTTTTTGTCCTTGCTGTTATTTCTTTTGGTCATGGATGGACTTAGCAGGAATATTGTTGAAGCTAAGCGACTAGTGTAGGTTTTATCCCTATACGTAAATTACCTACAAACATATTCTTAAAATAGAAAAATATACAATGGCAAGAACATAAAATATGCACAGATATTTTCTCCTGGAAACCAAATTGTTTTTTCATTGTATTCCTTTCAATGTTACAATACATTATACACATGCTGAAGCATTCATAAAGCCTAATACATTAACCCTAGATTAGAACATAATTGTAGTTCCCTTGACCAAATCTATAAAATAACATGGGAAAAACCATCATGCCCAAAACCATGCGTAAAAAACCATGCACATAAAACCATGCGTAGGTCCACCCACCATCCTTGGGTCCGCCCCCCATCCTTGGGTCGAACCAACTATTATTGGGTTCTCATAAAAAAAATCTTGGGGTGCTGCCCTGGACATCATATAGGGGTCTATCGCCTCCCTACAAACCCCCTTACAACCCCCCAATGCGCCTAGCGCAACGTAACAATGCTTGTGACTCGTTGTGCAAAGAATATAACAGATACCCAACATTCTCCCACTTGTAGTTTTCTTTCCACACAAGGGGCGACAGGAGTGCACATGCATTAGTCTCGAGCTACGATTCCCATTGTTTCTCTACTCCAAGAAAACTTCTCAGTGCTCCGAGACTTTGTCAATGCATTTGCAACATTCTTCAAAATACCCACCTTTATGAGCAACACATTTTTGTCTTCAACCATATCCCTCACAAAGTGACACTAAACATCAATATGCTTTGTCTTCGTGTGATAAGCAGGGTTATTTGTCAAGAAAATTGCACTCTGGTTGTCATAGTCTATCCTTATAGCTCGTTCTACCAACCCCATACTTGAACACAATCTCTGCAACCAAACTACTTCCTTTCTTGCATGAGTAGTTGTCATGTATTCAACCTTTGTAGTTGAAAGTGCCACTACAGATTGTCTCTTGCTCACCCAACTGACTACTCCTCCAAATAGTTTAAGCACGTATCCACTTATAGATCCTCTGATCTAGATCTCCAACCTAGTTTGCATCAATAAAGCCACATATGTCCAACACTCTGTCCAATCTTGGTCTTCCTTGGTACCACAAACCATAATCACTAGTGCCACGTAAATACCTGACAACCTACTTCATTGTGGTGCAATGCTCCTTCCTTGGCTTTGACATAAACCTGCTTAATACTCCCATTGCATGTGCAATGTATAGTCTAGTATAGACCATTGCATATGCCAGGCTACTAGCCACACTCACATATGGAATACGGGACATGTCCTCTTCCTCTTCTTATGTCTTGGGACACTGTTCAACATATAACTTTACACCTACAGGAATAAGAACCTTCACCGGTTTGTTACCTTTCATATTAAACCTTTACAATATTGTCTCGACCTACTTCCTTTGGTTTAACCAAAGCTTCCTCTTTGCCCAATATTATTTAATTTTCATGCCCAAAATATAGTTTTCAACACCAAAATCCTTCATGTCGAATTTAGAGCACAATTGGGTCTTCACATCCTAGATAATTTCTTTGTCATTTCCAATCAACAACATTTCGTCCACATACAAGACCAAATAAATAACATGGTCACCTATTATTTTAAAATACACACAGTGATCAACCTTTCTCTTTGTGAAGCCAAGTATTTGTATACATGTATCAATTTTTTTAATACCACATCCTTTGCGAACCCATACAAAGACTTTTTTTACTTGCATACCAGTTATTTCTTACCCTTCATTGTAAAGTCTTTTGGTTGCTTCATGTAGATCTCTTCTACCAGATCCTTGTGAAGAAATGTTGTCTTCACATCCATCTATTCTACCTCAAAATCAAAAGCAACAACAATAGATAAAAGTAATCTAATAGAAGCTAACTCAGCAACAGGAGAAAAAAATATCACCAAAATCAATTCCCAATACCTGGGGATAACCTTTTGCTACGAACCAACCTTTGTATTTCTCCACCTTTCCTTATGCATTCATATTCATCTTAAACACTCTACTAATGGGTTTCCTTTCGGCCAACAAGTACTCTACCATATCCCAAACTTCATTTTTGTCTAAAGATGTCATTTCTTCAACCATGGCCTCCTTCCAGAGTTTGTCATCCTCTGAATCCACTACTTCCCTAATTATTCCGGGATCATCATCAATAATAGATAAAGAAAAATTTGAACAGAAAGTAAATCGACTATACCTCTCTGGTTTCCTTCTCTCTCAAACTGATCTCCTCAAAATTGGAGTCTTTGTTTCTTCTTCTTATGTTTCATGTTCTTCTATAGAATCTAATTCTTCCTTGTTTAGTTGAAATTCTATCTTTTTAGGTTCTTTTGGTAGGACTTCATGTTTAGTAACTTCTTTTTCTTCTCTAAACACCACATTGTGACCATACACGACCTTCCTTGTTTATGGATTCCAAAGCTTGTAACCTTTTAAACCATCCTTATACCCAATAAAGATGCACCTTTCATATTTACAATCCTACTTGGTTTTTTTCTCCTTTGGAATGGTCATATGCATCACAACCAAATACCTTGAGATGTGAGAGAGAGGGTTTCTTACTTGTCCATAGCTCATGTGGAGTCTTATCCTCCAACGTTGATGAAGGTGATCTGTTAAATAGGTAACATGCAGCATCCACTGCCTTTGCCTCTGCCTAAAATTCCTTCCCTAATCTAGCACTATTGAGCATGCTTCTTGCCTTTTCCATCAACGTCCTATTCATTCTATCTGCAAATCCATTTTGTTGAGGTGTCTATGGAGTAGTCTTTTGACATGATATACCACACTTCTTATAAAAATCTTCGAATTCCTTCGTGCAGAACTCTCAGCCATTAACTGTCCTCAACACCTTAATCTTCTTCTCTGTCTGATTTCCACCAGAACCTTAAATTCTTTAAACCTGTCAAAGACTTTAGATTTCTTCATGAGAAAAGATATCCATGTTTTCCTCAAGAATTCATCTATAAATGAGACATAGTACACTGAATTACCCAGTGATGGAACCGATACAGGTCCAAACACTGTATCACTGTGTACAATCTCTAATATCCCTTTCGCCTTCTTAGCACGAGAGGGGAAACTCACCCGATTCTGCTTCCCATATACACAATTTTCATAGAAATCAAAATCCAGAGAGAAAATTAGACATACCTTCTACCATACCAATATTATGCAACATTGAAAGACCCTTTTCTCTAATGTGTCCAAGTCTTGGATGCCAGAACACAATCTTTTCTCCAAAGACCACTAGATTTTCTACTCCACTTTCAAGAACCACCAAATTGTTGCACCAATCAATAATAGTGCTACTCGAAAGCTTGTACGTAATTCTAATTTGAACTCCCCACATCAATACCAGTGCTCCCTGAACCATATTGCGCTTATCTTTCTCAAACACTATTTTTTACACCTACATTGTTCATCTTGCTTACAACAATTAGATTTATGGACAATGCAGGAATGTGTAGAACACCATGAAGTGTTCTAATGCTTACACCTTGCAACTTCAAATTGACTTATCTACATCCTATGATTTTGGTCTTCTTGTCACCCCCTAGGAAAACATAACCATTATCATATTTCTCGTACTCGCAGTGTTAATAGTAGAGTAGGAAGCTCAGTGCAGAGTTGGCAGCAACGCAAATTCTTCAGTGGACAGTGTAGGTGCTAGTAGCAGTCATATGATTAGGAGACAAATGCAACACAAAGACATAGTTGATTCAATATTTAGGATGCTTCTCAATTGCAATATTTGTAGCAACAACAACAACAACAATTGAGAGGGAGTTACAGTGAAGATGCAGTGTTGGCAACAATATAGTAGTGTCAATAGTAGCATAGATGCAACACTAGAGTTGCACAGTGGTTGGTGGGTAGTGGCAGGAATTCACAGTGGCCAGATATCAGCAGCGTGACAGAGGGTGATACAGAGACAGGGTGTTATAGGAATAGTACAACACTAGAACACCTTCCTCGCTAAGACAAAGTGTTAGTTTTTGTAGCATCAGATGGTGTTCTAGTCTCGAGACTTTGGGGAGAGACTAAAACACATGAGATCTCCAAAGGCCAGAAATCGTTCCTGGAAATTCCACCTAGAAATGGCTCAATTAAATTAATTAGGCATCATTTATTTTTTCCTAAGTCTAACCTAGGAAAGGGGGTTAATTAATAGAAATTAATTGAGAAAGGTGTGAATTATCTAGAAACTCACATGGATCGACTTAAAGATAATCTTAACCATTGATTAAATATTTAATCTTGGTCGTTGGAGTCCCAAATGGAGATTATAAGAAGAAATCGATGGATAGATGGAGAATACTTGAAGGCGAGAAACACTTGAGAGTATGACTTGTAGGAATTTACAGGGTAAGTTCCTCAGACAGAACACCAAAGGACACCGCTCACAAACAGATCACAGATCAATACACCAGTATTTTGACGTGGTTAAAACCCTCAAAGAGGGAAACAGTCCACGGCCTGAACCAACGCGGCCACTTCAGGCAATTTATTAATAAAAGAATAAAAATTTACATATGCTTCTCTCATAGATGGATTACCCTACAAATGACCCTCCATGTGCTTTAAATAGAAATCATGGACCAATCGGGTGTTAAGCCACGGATCAAGTGTCGGTAATACCGAGGAGAGAATGAACCGTCAGATCACTACATATCGTGACCGTCAGATTGTAAGTTACAAAATGTACAAGTTAAAGAAACACACTTTACCTAACTCTATACTAGACCAAGTTGTACTTAACTATTTCCTATGTGTCGTAATATCCTAACATCCCCCCTTAAGAACAACTTGGGATAGGATTGAAGGATTTACAAATATGACACAATAGGAGAAGGAAGGAGGCACTAGAGCCTATCCCCCCTTAGTGACAACTTCCTGAACTCCAACCATAAATCGAAGTTTAGTGAACTTCGCCTCTGTGATAGCCTTTGTAAAGATGTCTGCAACTTGATCATCTGTTGAACAATATTGCACTTCAAGAACATGGTCATGAATGAGCTTTCTGATGAAGTGCATGTGCAGTTCAATGTGTTTGCTGCGCTGATGTTGGACTGGATCTTTGGATAGCTGAATGGCACTTTGATTATCACACCAAAGTGTAGTCGGATGCTGCTACTGAAAGCCAAACTCTGACAGGATCTGACGAAGCCACAAGGCTTCCTTACTAGCTTCGACGGCACCACGATATTATGCTTCTGCTGAAGAAAGAGAAATGGCACCTTGTTTCTTGCAAGCCCATGTAATAGGTCCTGAATCAAGAGTGAACACATAACCTGCAGTAGACTTCCGATCATCAGGGTCACCAGCCCAATCGGAATCAGTGAAACCAACCAATAGAGGAGATGCTTCGGCACTGTATTGAATCCCAAACTGAACTGTACCTCAAACATAACGAAGTATTCTTTTAGCTGCTTTCCAATGACTTTCACGTGGGTTTTGCATAAACCGAGCAACAAGGCCAACATCAAAGGAAAGGTCAGGACGAGTATGGGTTAGATACAAAAGTTTTCCTACAAGTTGACGGTATAAGGTAGCATCAACTTCAGGAGAAGTACAAGTGACTGAAAGTTTGACTCCAGACTGAAAGGGAGAAGGGGCTGGCTTACAGTCTTCCATGTGAAAATGGCGTAGAATATCACAGGCATACTTGGACTGAGAAAGGGAAATACCTTCCTTGGATTGCAAGGCTTGAAGACCGAGAAAATAATGTAAGTGTCCTAAGTCTGTCATTTCAAACTTCCTTTTAAGGCTAGACTTCACATGGTTTATAAGGTTGGGATCACTACCAGTCAGGATAAGATCATCAACATAAAGAACAAGAATGATAAGAGACTTGCCCACTTTCTTGGTGTAGACAGTATTGTCAGAATGACACCTAGAAAAGCCATTTTCTAAACGAAAGTTATCCATTTTGGCATACCAAGCTCGAGGAGCTTGCTTGAGACCATAAAGGGATTTCTTAAGCCAACATACAAGGTTGGAGTCTATTTAGGTTGTTCCATATAGATTTCTTCATGCAAGTCCCCATGCAAGAAGGCGGATTTAACATCCATCTGATGGACTTCCCATTTGAAAGAAGCAGCAAGTGAAAGAACAAGGCGGATAGAGTTCATTTTGGCAACAGGGGAGAAGGTTTCAGTGTAGTCAATGCCTTCAACTTGTGAAAAACCCTTAGCAACAAGACGAGCTTTATGCTTATCAACTTTCCCATCTGGTCCATACTTGGTTTTGTAAACCCATTTGCATCTAACAAGTTTTCATCCCTTTGGTAGAGGAACAAGATCCCATGTATCATTTGCCAATAATGAATGATATTCTTCATTCATAGCTGCTTCCCAATCTGGATGGCCTAAAGCTTCTGCAAAGGTGTCAGGATCATAATTCACTGAAGCTTGAGCCAGTAAAGAAGAGGCTCTCTCGAAATGAGAACGTGTACGTCGCTGATCTGTAGGATCATCGACAAGATCACCTGCTGCATCCCGAGTAGCACGGACCCATTTTGGAAGCTGAGGAGCTGAAGGAGGATCCTGAGAAGGTGGGGGAGGATTTTCATCCTCGCTTTCATCATCTGAAGAAGAAATATTTTCAAAAGTAGAAGAGATAGGGAGAGGTGGCACATCCGCCGAACTAGGCTCGCAGGCCGATATATTTTCATCAAACTTTACGTCTCTTCTAATGATAACATTTTTAGACTTAAGTGGAATAAGTCTATATCCTTTGACATCTTCAGAATATCCAACAAAAATACATTTTTCACTCTTTGGTTCTAAAGCTTTATGTTTCTCATCTGGAATATGGGCCCATGCTTCACTTCCAAAAACACGAAAGTGACTTACATCTGGTTTGATTGAGCTCCATGCTTCTTCTGGAGTGATATTCTTTAAAACCTTAGTAGGAGTGCAATTTATTATGTAATTTGCACAGTTAATTGCTTCTGCCCAATAATTAAGACTAAGTCCTTTAGATTGAAGCATACAATTAGCCATTTCCTTTAAGGTGCGATTCTTCCTTTCAGCTACACCATTTTGTTGTGGAGTATATGGAACAATATGTTGCATTTGAATTCCATTCTCAGTGCAAAAGTTGATGAATGTGTTTTTAACATATTCTCCGCCATTATCAGATCTTAGCTTAAGAATTTGATGTCCAGATTGTTTTTCAACAAAGGCCTTAAAGGCCAAGAACATGTTAAATACTTCACTCTTGAGTTTTAAGAAGTATACCCAAGTGCGTCTGGAGAAATCATCAATGAAAGTTAAGAAATACTTGTAGCCAGAGAATGAAGCGACTGGAAGTGGACCACATAAATCACTATGCACGAGCTGTAAAGGGGCTGAGGCGTGCCAAGAGGCACGTTTTTCAAAACTGTCCCGATGATGTTTTCCAAGTACACATCCGGAACAAACACCATCTCTGCAAGATACCATGGGAAGACTTGTCACCATATTTTCTTTACATAGATTCTGAAGAGAGCGATAGTTTAAGTGACCAAATCGCTCATGCCAAAGTTTGCTCACTTCATCATTATGAGCAACAAATACTGAGGGAAGATTTGATGACCCAAAGTTGTGAAACTTATACAACCTTGTAGAATCATCAGCAATGCCAGTAGCTAAAATCTGTCTAGGATCTCTTAGGTCCTTAATTACAACATCGTGAGGTGAAAATTCAACGATTTTACCTTCACCTGAATGGGTTATCTGATATACAGATAGAAGGTTGTAGGATAAGGTTGGAACACATAATACATCATTAAACTGACCATTGTCTAGATGAACAGTTCCAGTCCCTACAACACTGAGAGATCTATCATCACCAACATATATATTTTTGGTGTTACAATCATTTAAAGAAGAAAACATGTCTTTGTTTTTGGCCATGTGATAAGAAGCTCCAGAATCAATGAGCCACTCATGAGAATGAGAAGAAGAAGATACATTTAGTGCATAGCCAGACCGAGATGCTTGACAACCACATGCAGAAAGTGCCATTCCTGAAGATGAAGTTGAAGTTGAAGATTGCTCCAAATGGATGTTATGCTTCTTCATTGCTACTTCCAAGGCTTCCATCTTCTTAAAGCATTTGGATTCTAAGTGGCCATCTCGATTACAAAAGTTGCAATGTCTATCAGTCTTCTTCCCTTTGTTTTTATTTGTCTTATCATTTTGTTGAAATGATTTTTCATTTTGAGGCTGAAATTGCTTAGGACCCTTGTTTGGTTTAGGACCATTCTTTTTAGGATACAACTTCTTAGGATTCTTTGGATTTGGTTGCTGCTGGGCGGCTAATGCTTTCTTAGAAGAGTTTCCAAGATGAAGAAGACCAAGGTGTAAGAGTTTTTCTTGTTCTCTTATTAAAGAATCACAAAAGGAATCAAAGGAAGGGGACTTGTAGGTTTGTCCTTGAGAAATGAAGGCTTCTCTTGTAGAATGGAAGGTGGAAACAAACACAGAATAGGCTGGTCCCAACTTAGTAAGAATGGAGTAGATAAGGCTACTATCTTCTTTCTTAACCTTAATACCTTCCAAGAGAAGTCTAAGGGTCTTGAACTTGGACAAAAAATCTTCAATGCAAGAAAAATTATTGGGGTCCAATGTAAGCAATTCATTTTCAAGTTGATGGGCTTTAAGTTCATTTTTAATTCCAAAGACTTTAGTAATTTGTTGCAGTGCTTCATCATGAGTATCAAGTTCTGCAATATGGAATCTAAGATCTGGAGAAATAGACATCCCTATCAACCCACGTGCTTAGTCTTGCCTATTTTCCCATTTAGCTGCCTTATCTTCATCTTTCGGTTTGGTCTCTTGGCTTGTGGCTATTCTGTAAAGACCTTTACTTCTAAGTAAATCCACAATATAAGACCACCATTGGAAGTAGTTAGTGCTATCAAGAATGACTTGGCATGGGCTTTCCATTTTTAACAGAAACTGAAGCTGTAGATGCTGAAACTAATTGTACCAATGGAAAGATCTCGAAAAATTAGGCCGTTTCAAAAAAATGGTTCTGAAAACGACTTCCGGATGAATAAGTTATGGCTTTTTGAAAAAAAATTGATGAAGTCGCCGACAAAGTGCGGGAATGTGCGGAAATGAAAAAATCCGCCCCCAAAAAATGGAGACTTGAACCCAAGACCTCTACTCTCATAAATTAGCTTTACACCAAGTGAGCTATACAAAAAGTTTGAGAGAGAGAGAGGGGGGGGGGGGGGTTGATGCTTTGGGTTGTGTGCTTGCTTTGAGAAGGCACTTTTTCCCTACAAAACAAAAAACACAAAACACAAAACACAAAACCCAACACGGACATACAAAAAAAACGAACGTTGCGGCTCGAAGTTAGCTTTAGTCGAAAAACTAAATATTTTCAAAAATGAACCTTGCGGCTCAAAGTTAGCTTTAGCCGGAAACTAAATATTTTCCTCAATGTTTCTGATTTTCCGAGATCACACTAAGGCGCAGCGGAAAAGAGCATACGCATGAGAAAAATCCTTCCTTTCAGTCTCTGATTTGCCCAGATCGCACAGAGTCGCAGGGCAAAGAGCATATACAGAAATGAAAGGTATAGATCCGGTAATAAAAAAAGCTAAATAAACAGAGAGAAAATAACTGTAAACTGCAAATAAACACTGTATATCTCCAGATCTTAAAAATGATGCAGCTAGGGCTACCGGAAACCTTTTTGCGTGAAACGAAAGGGGTTCCTCACTGGAACAGATGCTACCAACACAACAGAGCAGTCCTCTCGGCCTGAAAGTAGTCAGAAACAGTAGATCTAGGAGACGACAGTCGGATGCAGTTCTACCGGCTTCAGATTTGGATCACCAACGGACACGGCCCTCAAATAGCTTTGATACCATGTAGGAATTTACAGGGTAAGTTCCTCAGACAGAACACCAAAGGACACCGCTCACAAACAGATCACAGATCAATACACCAGTATTTTGACGTGGTTAAAACCCTCAAAGAGGGAAACAGTCCACGGCCTGAGCCAACGCGACCACTTCAGGCAATTTATTAATAAAAGAATGAAAATTTACATATGCTTCTCTCATAGACGGATTACTCTACAAATGACCCTCCATGCGCTTTAAATAGAAATCATGGACCAATCGGGTGTTAAGCCACGGATCAAGTGTCGGTAATACCGAGGAGAGAATGAACCGTCAGATCACTACATATCGTGACCGTCGGATTGTAAGTTACAAAATGTACAAGGTGAAGAAACACACTTTACCTAACTCTATACCTAACTCTATACTAGACCAAGTTGTACTTAACTATTTCCTATGTGTCGGAATATCCTAACATGACTAGTTGCAAATACTTAGCGATCTAAAAATATTGATTCTCCAATGCAGGTGATTCAACAGGAGTTATCAAGTCACAGATCGGGTAGAAACGTGTTAAAGGGGCAAATAAAGTGATTCAAAGGAGGATTTCCAGTTCCAAAAGAGGCAGAAGCGAGTGACTCAAGTATTCCACAATATAGCTAGCCTAGATAAGCTGCAAGGATTGCGCGGAATTTCCTGAAGGGTCACAATTATGTGTCACACAGGTTTACCCAATACAACCATGTGGATCGCGCGAGTTTTTGTAGAACAAACTGTTTGGATCGATCAAAAGCCATGAGGGCTTGCACAGAGGTTGGATGATCAATTTTTAGACGTCATGGTTTGCTTGTGGAGGGAAAGAACCTTCTCTCCAAATATTTTCTGTCAGATATTACTGATTGGATAGCTAGATGGGCTTCCAAATATTGTACTCATATTTTCACTGCTACATAATAAAATAAACCCTCATCTCTTGCACCTGTTTTCCGACATTGGGTTTTTCTAGGGACTTTTGTCCAAAAACAATTGTGTTGATTTTGTGTGTGTGCTAGCATTTCTCAATTCCTATTTTTTTTCTTTTGTGATATTTATGTTTGGTGAAGAAATTGTAGTGTGATTAATTCGATATTAATCATAAAAATAATAAATTATTAATCAGTTAGGAGAATTGATTCTAGTTGTTGTGTTTCAAGGGAAATTTCCCAACAAGATCACTCTCTCTTTCTCTATTGGTACTACCAACTTGGAGTTGGGATTTAAATATTTGGGTTTTAATCTAAAACCAAACAGATGTCTTGTTAAATACTAGCATGGATAATTCAAAAATTCAAGGAATGCTTGTTAACTTGGACACACAAATGCCCATCTATTAGTGGGTGTTTAGCTCTTGCACAAGCAGTATTGCATAACATTTTGGTATATTGGATGCATTTATGCCTCCGTCCTAAGAAGATTATTAAAAAAATAAACTGCATAATTTCTCATTTTATATTGTCAGGTGCTTGGGGTCAGGATAAGATTCACTTGGTTAGTTTGGAGGTCCTCACTTCTCGAAAAGAGGAGGGTGGTTGGGTTTTGAAAGATCTTGATCGATTTGGCTGGTCTATGATCATAAAAAGTTTATAGGGGACATTATTTGGTTTTGGCATATGGCAAAAAATCACTGATGAAAAATATTTAAAAGCATAGGCAATCATGTCATTGATCAAGAATTGAACAAAATCAAATAAGCAAGGTTCCAAGATTTGGAGCGGTTTCATGAAAATGATGTTTTGGCTTCTCAAAAATCTTAGCTAGGATATTGTATCAAGTGTTGATGTGGAGAACATAATGGATCCAATATGAGGGCTACAAGGGGATCACATTTTTCTAGCAAAGATCCTTCAACATATACATGCTAAGGGGATTCGTTTCATGTACTAATTACAATCCAAAAATGATTCCCTAGACTCTATATCCTTTTTGGATTAGATCTGGTGACCTAGGATTTCAAGGGATCATTGGTGTTGAGTTGGAACACATATATTGATAGGATTACATTCACGGGCATCACACTCAGACATAGGCCAAACGCCCTTACTTGGAATTGAAACGCTCTTGGAAATGACATTTCAATCAAAAAAATTTATATATATTTTCCCCTCTTATTCTATGGCTTTAGAATGTGTATGGTTGAGGAAGAATTTGGAAATGGAATATGCCCCCTAAACGTGAATGCTTTAGTTGGCGTGGGGTGTAATAAGATTCTTACCCAGGAAAATCTTATCAAAAGAGGTTTCCAAGGGTCAGGTGCTTGTTATATGTCTATGGAGAGCCATGAGTACCACACTCACCTTTTCCTTCAATGTCCTGTTGCAGCTGTTATATGGATCGAAGTCCTTCAACGTCTAAAATTTAATGCCGCGTGAAGAATTTGATCACATAAAAAATTGTGATGTGATAAAGAAATAAGATATAAGAGATAATTAAGATATTTAAAAGAAGTTTTGAATGTAAAGTGGATTAGGTGTTTTTAATTATATTTAGCTTAAAAAAGAAAATCAATATTATTAAAAAAAAATGATTTTCTCAGTGGAAGAAAAACAACGGATTTTATATTAAATAAAATCTCTTTAATATAAAATTCTTCACATGTTGCTACTGAAGTGATTTTCAAAGATCACATAATGTTTTGAGAAACATGCTTTGATAAACAGCTTGAAGGAGCTATAACTCGTGATAAACATCATGACGTTTGTTGTTATCCAGAAACTATTTGTGCCTCTTGATGTTTGTTATTACACAGCGACCATGCTGATACACCAACATTTCCACTTTTTCCATTATCCATGCTGTGACACTGTAACATTTCTCCTTCAAAGCTGATCAACCATCCTGGTGTTGAAGCCCATTTTTCATTGCCTTATCCTTCACGACTTTATGCACGCCTATTTTTCTGAATCACATACATTCCTTTATCCTTTTCAGTTTATTGCCTTCTAGTTTTCCTTCTGAATAAAACTCATTCCCTTTCCATGATTACATTGCCTTGTTTTCCTCGCCATGCTGATCCACACTGCTTGCTGTGAGTTCTTTCCATTTATATTCCTACCAAATCTCTTTGTACAAACTCGCGTTGACTGATGTGGGATTCCTTAAGGCCCACCTTTCAACAAGTCTTGCCCCATCGACATCAGCACCTTATCTGGGAAATAGACTAGAGTTCCTTTTGGGTACCTTGAGACTTGCATGCCTCAATGGCAAGTTCTCTCGCTGACAATCATGGGAATACATCAATGTCCCTTGATCGTCAGATCTTGCAAATGGCTCGACGTCAACCCCTCTATTCGCATTTCGCAAGATGTACCCAGGTACCTTGGCACTCATTGACATCAATGGTGATTTTGCCTCGCATTGGTTAACAGCATTCATCAATGGCCGGTAATCTAATGATTTCTCTTCATGCTCGACATCAACACATTCTTTCGCATGATTAGACTTGTACCAAGAAGTTTTGTAGCAGACGAAGACTATACACTTTTTCACGACTCCCTCAACAGTTACAGCAGCATGAATTCTGATCTATGAGAGTACCACAGTTCCACTTTCAGCGTTTATCTTTTCCATGATTCAGCATCAGCAGTTTAGATTCCTTCATTTCCTAGGATCTAGTTACAACAACATCAGTCACATTTTCTTGATCCAGCAGCAGCAGCAGCTACATTCCTATTGCATAGTTCATCATTCTTGGGTAAGTAGAGGTATGTTGTTTTCTAATCTTTAATCATGCAATTCCTTATATGCTAACTTGAATATTTTGGAAAATTCCCTCACCATGCTACATTTCCTTTCATGAGCCATGTCAAGTTGCATGAGGACATGCAACCAATTCAGTTGGGGGGGGGGGGGGGGGGGGGGGGAGAACTATATTCACTACCATGATTCCATATTCACTATCACTCCATTTTTTTTCTCATTTACCATTCACCAACATTTATTTTCCAACGATACTTTGTTGCACTTTGCTTCATACACAATATTGGCATGCTTCATTAATATTACACAAGGGCTTTCTTATGCACATTATGATTTCCAGTGAGTGTTTACATTGTTATTGAAGAAAAGAGAACAGAAAACGAAATGAATGTTTTTAAAACAAGAACCAACATTCTTTGTATTCATGGTTGTCACACAAGAACCAACCATAAGAAAATGTAAGTTGTTACTCATGTCTTTCACATATCCTGGAAACATTCATTATTAAAAGACATCATCATGTAAAGCCAAAGTTCAAGATGCCAAATGTTATTTAAGAGACCCATGCATGGTTGCATGAGGACATGCAATAAGTTCAGTTGGGGAGGATGTTGGGACTCAGAAATGTCATATTTTCATCCACCTTTTTCTTCACTATTCCTTACATTTCATCATCCCATTAACCTTTTATCATATTATTTTCATAAATACATTTGGGTTTCACCTTCTTATTTTCCATTTTATTCATTTTTGTATTACAAGTGAATTTATGATTAAATATTAGAAAATGTACATATTTTTATATATATCTCAAGAATATGTGAGTTTTGTGATGTGTAGGAAATATGTGAAGAATTAATTCCAAGAGACTTCTCAAATATCTCCTCCACCATATTAAGGAGATAATTATTCAAGTCTATTCCTAAGGAGAAGATCATGGAGGATTTGGTTGGCATATATTATCCAAGATATGTGAGAGATGTGTGGAGGATTCAAAGGGATCATATTTTGTAATAATGGGAAAGTAGTTGAGAGTGCTTGAGAGAATATTGGATATGTAATTATGAGATGGTTATCTTCTTCATGTATATAAGAGAGTGCTCTCTCTTCATTTTAAAAGAATGGACATTAGCTTTAAGAGATAGTTTTGTAATTAGGAGAATGGGATTCTTAGCTTTGATTCATATTCTTTTTATTGTTACACTTTCATGATTTGTTATTTGGTTCTTGTAATATAATTTAAGATATATTTATTGTTGTGAGCTCACATATGTTGTTTGTCATTCAAATTCTTCACATGTTGAATTGCTTTTCCCTTATGCAATTTCTTGCTTTTATAGTTAACGTTTCAATGCCTTCCTAGATTAATTTGATTTCAGTAATTCATATTAGATTAGATTGGATTAGTTCCACTTCGGTCCTGCATATATAGTGCATGTGCCTCGTAAGCCTACGAACCTCAGATTGACAAATTAAATAGTTGGGCAAGTACTACAACAAAATTAAACATTAATATTTTCACCCAACAATCTTTATGCCAAAACTCTTAAGTCACAAGTCACTGAAGTTTGAATCAATCATAGGAAGTCTTTTGTCTTTCATGTTCATTGTTTTGTGCTTGTACATTAGGTACATCTCAATCTGTAAGAGACTAGTTTTTATTAAGAGAATAGGATGGGGCATGGTGCCTTCAATTTTGTGATTATAAATAATAAAATTCTTCTAAAAAAGGAGTTTAATTTTCCAGAGAGCCTAGTTGAGTTGACTAGAGCTCACGGAGACGTAGCCCAAGAGTTTTGGGTGAACTCCTAATTAAATTGTTGTCTTATGTGTTTGTTTTTACTGCTGCATTATTTACTGTTATATGTATTTATATATTAGCTTAAGCACATTAAATTACAACACATAAACAGTTTTAATAAACAACACCAGCATACACCTTCTGTTCAAGCACATATTTAATTCCGCACTGGTTAATCATAAAGACTTGGGAATAATTAAGCTTTGGAAGTGGGAGAGGTTCTTGTAAGTTAGACAAGAAGCCTAAGAGCCCCATTTTCAGATCAGGTGGTATCAGAGCCTCAGTTTGGTTAACCTCATCTTCAAAGAAGGTTATATTAGAATGCTTGATTGACAGAGCAAGGATTGCATGTCTGGAAGGTGTTGGGTAGTCAAGGATTGATTGTCTGATTGATTGTATGCTTGTTGCAGACTGACTATTGTTTGAGTTTGCAGAAGTGAAGGGAAAACTATTGATAGCTCAGTCTAGGAAGGACAAGAAGGAAGAAGGGTTGAAGGCACTCTTCTTATCCCAAAGGACCTCAAGGTAATCCTTGGAGCATAAGAGTTTTGTTGCAAAAGGTTGTTGAATAAGCTCTTTATTTATCTTGTTGAAGTTTTTTTGTTCATTGGCATAATGACAACTTCTACAAGTGGGTCCTCAAATTATGCTTTCTTCACAAGATTCTTTGATGAAGACATGAAGCAAGAATTGTCCACCATGATGGATATGGTGAGAGAAATGTATGAGGATGGAAGGAAAAGCAGCATGCTTAGAGAGCAGTTGAATTCCGTGGAGGAAGAGAAGCAGTTGCTTTCTGACAAATTGCAGGAAATGGAGAGGCAACTTCATATTGCAAATATGAACCTGAAAAGGATGCATGAGTTGGAGACACAACTCTTTGTTGCCCAAGAAGCCTTAGTCAAGTATCATCTTGAAGAAGAGGTAAAACATTCCAGTTTGTCTTCAAATTCCTCTAAGGATGCTTATATTGGTTCTTTTGAAAAACATACTAGAGGCATAGGTTCCAAGATGGGCTATGAAGGAAAAGGCTTGGGTAGACATGCACAAGGTATTGTTGAGCCAATAATGATTGAGGAAAGGCCTAAGTATTTGGGTCTTGGCTATGGACAAGTTCATGGAGAAAGTTCCAAAGCTGCCATGAAGGCCATTGAAACAACTTCAAGAAGGAGTTGCATTACAGAGTGTGAAGATTGTATTAAAGAGGAATGCAATAGCTTGAAACATCATTTGTAGGATGCAAGTGTTCAGAAGCACACACTTGAACCAGAGAGTTGGGGAGACTCTAACAGCCTTGAAGAGATTGATGGTGTCCCAAAGGGAGCCACTTCTTCATTTGATTCACCTCCTCATGAAGGCAATAAAGGTGAAAGAGAAAGGTATAAATCTGGTTCTAAACACATTCCTTTTGATTTTGCAAAGCATGGTAAATTTCCACATAAGCATGGGAAAAGGATTTCATGTTCCTTTTGTGGGTTGGATAACCATAATGTTTCTAGATGTTGGAAGAGAATGACCACATATAGGAAACTTTTGAAGGAAAAGAAGCAAGAATCCAAAGGTCCATTGGACAAGGCAAATCATGCTGTCAAGAGGATGCACATGCAGTGCACTTACTGCCATAAGCAAGGACATCTTGCTGCAAAATGTTGGACTTAGAATCCAACAATGCTTCCACAAAAGCTGAAGAAAGTGGAAAGAGAAGATGGTAGAAATGGAAAGGAAGATTCCATGAATGATGTGTCTCAGGATGATTCACATGATGATGTGCAAACAAAGGTAGTACCTTTGAAAGATATTGGTAAGAAACGGTTAGAGTTCTTATTCGATTAAGATTGCATGTCTATTGATGCATCTACATTATATTTCATTTTAGCTTCGAAAGTACAGTGTGCTTAAGTGAAAGTTGAAGTATGAAATGCATGCATGAGCAGGAGATGCATGAACACAGGGATGTTGATGATTTCCTTGTTTTTTAACATGTATGTGTAATTAACTTGCAGGGTTGATTGGTTTGACATGCATATGATGCCATGTTGACTTGGGAGAAGTTAACTTGGTCTCCAAATGGAGATAATGATGAAGTGTTTCATCTTTTGAAAAAGAGTCCTAATGGTCTTTTTCTACATGCTTGACTTGAAGGGTCATTTGCTTAAAGGCATGTTTTGTGGGCTTGTTATCTAGTCCATCATTTGTATGTAGATGTAAGACATGGAGGTGTTCACAAGATGTGAAAATCTGTTTCTTTTGTTGAAGCAGGAGTTTAGGCCATCCAGTTGTTGTCTGTGTTTCTGTTGTTGTTAACAGTTGTTGTTGACAACTTTTCAAACAGGTACAAATGAAAGTTTTGTGGAGTAGATGTGCTTCACATTTGTTTGAGCCAACTTGGATCAATTATCAAGGCAAAGAAGTTCAAACCACCTTCTATGACCATCTTAGCAGAAGTTCTGCAGGAAGGCAAGGAGGAAGACAATTCTTCCCAGGAAGACTAGCCCATCCAAGAAGGGAAGTGGTCAGAAACTTTGGTTAAAGGCACTATGCAAGGCAAGTGTAGGGAGGCTAAAAGAGGAGGGTGAGTCACTCTCATTTACTGTTCAGATCAGTATATCAGTCTTTTGGAGACCAAAATTTCTTTTAGTGGGAAGGCGTGATCCAAAAATGGATCTTGGATAAACCTCTAAGTCTAAAAGACTTCATATAAGAGGTAAAAGGTGCCAAATGGCACAAATCCTTTGTAAATTAGAGGAAAATAAAAGTCACAAGCTACTCTTTGAAATAGTCTCATTGCAGAGATCTCTTCATTCTAAATCCAACGCAACTTCAATGGGAAAAAATGGACTTATGATGCAGAAGTTATCGCTCAAAGAAGTTGCCCTTTGTTCCTTAGAAAAAGAGGCAAAATCCTTTAAAAAGGCAAAAAACCCTTCAAAAGGGGAAATCGCATCGAACCCTCGACCGCTGGTCCCTGACATATCGGGCTGGAGGCGGCTATGCGATACTGCGATCGCCGAAATCGGCGGATCAGCATCGACCGATAGCATGGGGCTTAAGGCGGGACCCTCGGGCCGAGTGACGTTGCGATTGCCGAAATCAGCGGATCGGAATCAGCAAAGGCCATGCCATATGCACAGAACCTTGGGTATGTATGATATGCGATTGCGATAAATCGCATCGCAATATCGTGTCGGAGCAGTACAACAGAGCGAGGCTACAAAGGAACTGTGCCGATGCGATGAAATCGGACCCGAAAGGGTTTATAAATGCAAATATATAATATTTCAAGTCCGCCTAAAGCCATTTTATGCGATTTTTCAATGATTTAATGTATTGTTAAAATACAAAGGGAAACCACGGAACAAGGTAGTTGCGACTTTCAATAGTGATTAAGAGGCGAACCCGATAGAAATATAGTGCGGATTTATGAATATTTGAAGTCCGATAAATAGAGTTTCTGTCGATTTTTCCCGTGTTTAGTGTATTTTCCTATGTAAGTTAGGAACACTAATTTTGGGGATTTCAAAGGCCCGATGGTCCCTTCCGTTACAGAACAGGTGGCCACCATCCTTGAAAGCGTTTAGCAATGATTGCTAATGCTTAGAGAGGGGATTTGAGCGGACCAAGGCCAGAAGCCTGAGAGCCCGAGAGGGAAAACAAACAGACAAGCGCCGATTGGCTTAAAATCCATGAATGTCAGAGGCAGAGGTTGGTTGTTGGGGTTGTTTCTAAAACAAAGAATAAGCTAAGCCAAAGCAGGAAGCTAAGGCGCAAGAGGCAACGCAGAAGCAAAAAGAGGCTGAGAGAGCAAAAATCTAATGTTTAGAGCAGTCTTTGGAGTCACTTGGAGGTCAAGTGAAAAGCCAGAGAGTTGTAAACTGATAGAGAGCCAAAGAAGCCAGAGCCGAAGAGCCAGAGCCAGAGACAGAGTAGAAAAGCCAAAGCCAAAGCCAAGAGATAGAGCTAAGAGCCAGAGCCAGAGCCAAAAAGCCAGAGCCAGAGCGAGAGCTGAGAGCCAGAGCCATAGCCGAGAGCCAGAAAGTCGAGAGCTTCAAGAGCGAGGGGATAAAATGGTGTCTGTACCCACTGTTTTTGTGTAAAACAGCAGGAGTTGGGCCAAGAGCTTGTAAAAAGGACTTATACCATAATCCCAGAGAGCCTAGTTGAGTTGACTAGAGCTCACAGAGACGTAGCCCAAGAGTTCTGGGTGAACTCCTAATTAAATTGTTGTCTTATGTGTTTGTTTTTACTGTTGCATTATTTAGTATTATATGTATTTATATATCAGCTTAAGCACATTAAATTACAACACATAAATAATTTTAATAAACAACACCAGCATACACCTTTTGGTCAAGTCCATATTTAATTCCGCATTGGTTAATCATAAAGACTTGGGAATAATTAAGCTTTGGAAGTAGGAGAGGTTCTTGTAAGTTAGACAAGAAGCCTAAGAGCCCCATTTTCAGATCAACTTCCTAAAAGAGGATCGACGCGACTGGAAAAAGGTTCAATCGCTCCGTACGACGCTAGTGCTAGTTTTAATCTCTGTAAATTGGCGCGAGGATGAAACTGGTCAACAGCGCCAGTGTTGTAAATTGGGGTAAAAGGAAGATTCTTGGGAAATGATGCAAAGGGGAATTATTCTGCTCATGAAGAGGGACATACTAGGAGTTTCTTCACGATGGGAAAGCATGTAGGGTTCACTTTAGAGGTCCTTCAGGATTGTGGACAGGGAGTACAGGGACAGTGACAAAATGTTGTGTAACAAATGCCCCCTAAAGCGTGAAGGTTGAACTAGAGTGAGGGGTGAAATGCTTTACAAGTGGATGCGGGGAACCAGAGTCTGCCGTCGAATAACCCGCAAGCAAGCATAGATACATATAGATCACTGAAAACTCTAACAAATGATACATGAATCATGGTATGGATGCATCCATCCAGAGAATGATCATGTAAACAGATCCAAGGTATGGGCGCAGCCATCCAATAGAGAGGATCATAATGAAACCAAAGTATGGTCGCAACCATCCAATAATGAGAAGGATCACATATAACAACTCATGGTATGGTTACATCCATCCATTTGAAAAAGATATGTATATCAACATGATCATGTCACATCGCCTCACAACCTTGACTGGTGTAATCTAAGCCCAGGGTCTTGTGCTCCAAACGACCCAATCAAAGTACAAATCCTAACATGTGAATGAATGCGTTGAAGTTGAACATGCTATAAAGTCGCTTGATTACCGACCAATGATGTGAACATTAACAAGCGCAAGAGAAACCACCAATAATGACAATGGGTCTCAAGGTACTAGCAGCACAGTTCATGGAATGTGAATAAAGGAACTGATGTCGAACACCCGTGAAATCGCCCGATCGAAAACTAATGATGTGAACTTGTCGTCGAGTGAAAAGAACTTTCCGTTAGGGCATGCAAGCTCTAAGGTACTAGAAGGGATTCTCTCAGTCAACTTCCTGGATAATAAGCTGAAGTCGAAAAGAAGCGATCGTGTCGAAGGAGGGCCATGATGTATCCCACATCATTGACACGAGACAAAGGGATGCAAATGATTTCAGATGATACAAAGAATTAGGAGTAAGTGTAACTGCAGAAGGACTAACTCTTGAACATATCGGCGACATGATTTCGGAGTTTGGCAGCTTTTGGGATCCATAGGATCGGTGGTCATGATGACGTGGCATAGATAAAATGGAAGAAAAAAATTAACGGCCCAACCCAGGAAGGTCAATGATGAAAAGGAGGATATCCCAACCCAACACGAAGCAGAAAGTATCATGTTCAAGAGTGAGCTACCGACACGACTGATAGGATTTCCAATTTCCCCCCACCATTTCTGGTAGGTACCCCAATTATTTTTTATCACAAGCATGAAGGGGATAGCATATTCTTGCACTGTAAGTTCATCTTTCGGACGAATCCGACCTAGTAAGTTTAACGAGCCCTAGGAAGGAGAAGCTCATGTTTGTCATGGCAACAAATCCAATGTCATTTAATGTTTTAACGAGTCCGACAAAGGTGTAACTCGGTATCTTTTTCATGTTTAGAGAGTTTGAAAAAGACATGGAAAAGAAAACTCCACATAGTTCCTTTTCGTACATTTGTGTCTCTTGAGCCCGAAAAGGTAGAAAACAATACTTGAGAGAACCTCTTGACCATTTTAGTCAAGGAGTACCTTTTTCGTAAATAGTTCATCCCATCCTAAAAAAAGGGTAAACATATATTGGGTGAACGACATTTCACAGTCTTTAATGAGTTCAAAACGACAAGAGCTCAGCAATCTTTTCGTGTTTAAAGAGTCGGAAAAGAGCTTGAAAGCGGACCCCCCATTTTTATTCTCTTTTACGAGTCAAAAAGGGAAAAATACTCGGCGATATTTTCATTTGAGTTTTACGAGTCGAGAAAAGAGCTTAAATGTGACTCCAGTAATGTCATCGATAACCCGTCACCTATCGCTGCACAATAGGTAAATGCGTTATCTAGCTTCTGAGGCAAAATAGGTCAAAAATACTTTATAAACCCTAATATTTCATGAAAAATGAATAAAAGGAGGAAAAAGTAATTATTTTTTACCTTAAGCTCCACTTTCATGCTTATTTTACCTGTTTTTAACCATTTTTTGGATTTTTTGAGGAGGTTTTGTCAAAAAAAAAATTGCCCTCGGTTGGCACGATTTTCGAACATGGAATCACGATGATCAGGGGCTATGAAGACTATCAAGCGCACTGTCAGCGCTACTATTTTTAAAACAGTGACACCAGCGCCGTGAACAATTTTTTTTCAAGTTTTTGCCTAATTTGTACAATTAAATCTAATTTTTTTCTGGCCAAAGATGTTTATTGACTTGATTATATGGTTTTCGCAGGGAAAAATTTGTGAAAAATGGTGGATTGGAAGGAACTTGAGCATGAGGATATTGACACTCAAGCAATGGTGGACCCAAATTGCTTGAATGCTTTGAGGAACTGTGGTCTCCTCAAATTCATCCTTACACCAGGTCTATGGGCTCAACCCGAATTGCTACGGTATCTGATCAATCTCTGGGACGTGAATCAGGAAGTTTTCATGATCCGTGACCAAGAGCTAGAGTTGGAAACTTCAGACATTTATTTCATCATAGGACTCTCCCGAAGAGGGGAGCTAGTCAATCTATATGGGTTAAGGCCTATTGGGGCAAGTGTGACCATGCTACTTGCAGATAAGCACTCAAATAAAAAAGTGGCAAGATCAAGATCATGATTGTTTGGGATCTTGTGTTGAGAGTGTTAATGTTGACCATAAATAGAGTGGCTGGGGCCCAAGCGCAGCATGAGACCAACAAGTTGAAGTTTCAGTATGCTATCGACTATACGGCGCCCACTATCTTCAACTGGGCGGAAGCTATGAAGGTCAACATGAAGTGCCAACTATCAAAAGCTAAGGCGGGAAACCTGAAGCAGTTCTGTTATGGGTCTGTTCTAGTGACCTTCTTCCTGGAGCGGGTTCTACTGTTTCACTACCAGCTAGCTGAGGTGGAACTAACATTGCCACGAGACCCACGGATGGTCCGTTGGAGTGCGTTGATGCCCAGGATTACCGGGGGCCAACAAATGTCCTATAATCCTGCCTTCTTCTCATGGCTATGGCGACAGTTGATTGTAGTGGAGGATTGGCCCTACAGTGGTACCGACTTCCACGGTGATCCGGATATGCTACTCCCATAGGGGGAGGATTATGATGATGGAGGTAAAAACAAAAAATTAATTTTTTGATTTTTTTTAATTGTTTTTGAGATATATGTTTTCATGACATTTTGATTTTATAAATGCAGATGTTGGACCAGAACGCCCTGCCAGGATGTCCCCAATTTCCAGGTGCATTACTCGACAGTTTGATGTTGTTCCTTATCAGGAAGGAAGCGATAATGAGGAGGAGATCGCATGGAACCTCAAGGGATTCATCCACGGTATCCTAGAGTATGCCCGGATGGGTGATGTCCCACACCAGTATCAGAAGCATACAGTGGGGGTATCAGATCAGATCCATTGACTTCTGACTCATGTAGTGTGAGCAGTTACATGCTACCATGCGCATCATTAGTGCATAGGTCCAACATTCCACATTTTTGAGGCCTGCGAGCCACTAATGTATTTGAACACACATATTATTTTTTGGGGGTTTTGATGTATGATAAACATTATCGACACACACACACACATATATATATATATATATAGATATGCTATACTTCCTTGCTTACTATGGTACAAATGTTTTGTGTTTTGAGTTTTTACATGTTTCGCAAATGTCTATCCAACACATAATTAGCTAATGCACATGTTAATGTATTCATGTGTCTAGGAATACAATGATATGTAATGTAATCAAAATTTCTCTCCAGTAGACGAATACGTAGATACATTCTCAATATTTGAGGGTTTCTAACGGAATATTTCCCTTTGAGTTGAAGGACGACAAGCTGTGAATCAAGGTTGACAACCAATGCCCGGATGTCAAGAGCGATAGCTTCTGACAACAATTCGATAACTGCACTATAATCAACGACGTTATTAGTTGTTCGACCTAAACAAATACCTTGAAGATCAATCAACTCATCGTGGGGGTTGTTAGTGTTAGTCTTTCTAGCCTTCCTCCAGTGATCAAATATGCTCTTACAAAGTGGTCTCAGAGTGTCAAGGTCAAATTTTTTCATTTCAAAGAGTCTTCAAGCAAAATTTGGTCACTAGGCATTAGGTCTAGGGTTTGCTTTCACTCCTTCTAAATTTGTCCAAATGTCGGTCCATGTCATCATTCAGCTGAGCCTATCATAATTCATAGGGTTTTCCTCATCATGTCAGGTTCCATTGGGTCATTTTACACCTTGTTCATGCTTCAGTTGCGCCTAAGCAAGGTTCATTTCCCTCTCCTAGGGTTTTGAAACTAATTTCTCTTGGACGGTCAAATCATCGGCAAAACTTGTATCCTGATGTTCATACACCTTCCCCTATCCTTAAAGTACCTTATCAAATGCTTCCCATCACTGAGATCCCCCAAATTCCTCATTTTCGCGCAAACCCTAGTTTCTTGCTACAACTTGGCAATTTTCTAGGTTGGGTCTGTGTTTTTCCCTTTTGGACCCCTTCCCCTCACTCAAACTCCACGATTCCACTTTCCCCTACTCCCTAACATCCCTCCCTACTTCCAAAAATTTCCCCAAGAATTTAGAAGCCTCTTATCCCCTTCATTTCGCTTCATTTCCACAAAATTCCTTGTTTCACACATCGGGATAAGTTTCACTCAAAAGATGTTTCAGAGCAATCAAAGATGAATTTTGGAAAACTGAGAGAATTTTTTGTCCACAACATGCTAAATAAGAAAAACCTCCTTCACTTTTTACACAGGTGTCATGGTTTTAGAGAAATGTCAAAAATACCGTTGCCTCAGGAGAATCGAATGCACCTCTGAAGTGACCTTGGGAAAATCAAGTTTTCTCCTAGCTTGGTTGGCCAAATGACTTTTTTGATGAGTCAAATGATAACTAGACACAAATATATTTCCAATGAGCTATCATGAGCTCAATTTGGAGTTGAGGAAGGCATTCAAAAGTTGACTGCAACAGCACTCTGCCTTGAGGCAGCCTCATTTGGCACATTTTGACCAGTCTTGGGAGATTTGATTTTTGACAGGGCAAATGAAATCCAAATTAAAAAATTCCAGTTGTGTTGGAAAGTCGACTCAAAGACCTTTCCAACTAGCTATCCTGCGCCCAACTTTGACACCGGGAAGGCCTCCAAAAGCCTCCTGCAAAATGCACTATGTAGCTGGGTGCGCTACGCATCAGCACACTTTTCTCAGTGTAAATTTACTCGTGCGCTACGCACCAGGGGCGCGCTACGCGTTGGGTGAGGCGCGCTATGCGTTGGGTTTTTCTCCCAGAAACTTGCCAACAAGCATTCAAATCCTTTCTTAACTCAAGCAAACTACAACATTTTGAAAAAGGAAAATGTCAAACAACAGTCAATTGTGTGCACAGTCAGCATGTACATTTCAGCCATCTTGTCTTCAAAACTATGTCAGAAACCGAATCAGCTTATGAGTAGAGTTATTACAGTGATTCAACACCAGAAATAGAGGTGCCAAGAAGGTATCACAAGGGTGGCAAAGGTGTTTGGTATGTCAGGGAGGAGCCCACTTCTTTGGCTCATTTGCAAGCTTGTCCACTTGCAATGAACTGTTTTCAGTACCAATCATGTTTTGAATATTGTGAGCGGATCTCACAAATCCAACATCACCAAGAACTAGTTCGCTTATTTGTCCTATATTTGCAGAATGGTCATGGAAACCTTGCTGGAGTGGATTTCACCTTGTCACCTGAGATTATTGCTCAGGCCACCGGGATACCAAATGTAGGGGAGGAGTGGAATAAGTGCCAGTAGTTAGACAGATTTCACTATGAGCCATATATCAAACCCGGGTGTATGAGGCACTTAACTGCTGTTTTTCCTTTCAGATTCCTAAGGGATGAATATGCACCGTTGATGAGACTTATTATTCGGTATTTCAGTTGCGAGGGCAGATTCTCACGTCTCTACGCGTACCATGTCCGTTTGTTGATGCATTTCACAAGGGTACGTATGATGAATATTCCATTTTTCATGTGTCGCAACATAGAGAGAATGGTGCCTTTAGTACAAAGGAAGAGCCCAGCACATCAGCATAAAAGCATCTATCATTATGCATTGATCAAAATCATAGTGATGCATCAGTTGGCACAGCAGGGCATTACTTGGGAGGATTTTATTTCTCGTGATCTTTTCACAGCGCCACAGCCACCTCCTGAGATTGTTCATGATGAGGGAGGGCCTTCACATCAGTTTGACATTCCTGAGATAGAGCATGTCAGCGCTCCAGCATGTGTGACATATCAGTGAGGACACAGGGCCTTATTTGCATCTGCACGGCGAGTATTATCTCCACATCAGGTGGAAGGGGTCTCGCCTTCTTCATCAGCACAGCGAGTGTTATCTCCACTTCGTGTAGAAGGGGCCTCGCTTTCGACAGCAGCACAGGTACAGGTACAGGATAGAGGCAAGCAACCCATGTTTGATGAGGGACCATCAGGAGATCCAGACATAGATATTATCGAACTTGATATCAGCTCTCCTAGCGCGGAGCTAAAGGAGATCATTCAGCAACAGAAAACTGAAAATCACTTGTTACAACAGAAATTGGAAATGGCCAATTGGACAATCAACTACTTGGAGCAGCGTAACAAGCAGCTAGAAGATGAACACACTCTTGATGAGTTGTGGCGAATCCGAGAAGACCAAAACTTGGCCTGCAAGAGACCCGGTGATTTGACACCTATTGAGCAAGGGTCTATGCTCATCCGGGTGAACACTCATTTAGAGAAATTGTTAGCCAAGGCAAACAGAGACAAAGATATGCTCCGCCATATGAAGAATCATTACTGGGCCCGCATGCATGTTTGCAAAGCGAAAATGAAGATCCTTAAGAGGCGATTGAGCAAGGCATTAAAACGGCGAAAAAGGCCCGATCCACTCCAAATTTTGGCCGAAGCCTCCTTGAAGGAGCATGGTACTTGATGAAACACCCCCAGCTCAAATCTCAAAAAATTTGGAGAAGTTTTTGTCAATTTTGAAATTTTTGTATTAAAAACAGGTTTTTGCCCTCAACGCGTAGCGCGCCGCGCGCTACCCTGAAGATGGGGAGGTCCAATTCAAGAAAGGTTTGCATTTTTGGATTTTTCATAATGAAATGCATCTACTCAGCCACTTCCAAGGCATTTCATCAAGTTTTTGGTCCCCAAAAGGTCAAAAAACATGCAAAAAATGACCTCATTGCCCCTTTTTGGACACACAGGTAGCAGCCTTGGGAGAATGCACTTTTGGAGGGGAAAATGGACATCAAATTGGAAAATTCCACTTGGGTTGGAAAGTAGACTCAAAGACCTTTCCAACAAGCCCACCTGAGCTTAATTTGGATGCCGGAAAGTGCCTCAAAAGTGGGCTGAAAGGCGCGCTACGCGTAGGGTTTTGGCGCCCTACGCATCAGGGTATTTTCCAAGTTTTTCATCTTCAACACAGGAAAACGCAGCTATTTGACCAGTTTTGACTTTTGATGGGATTTTTCACCCTCTTTGATGTAATTAATGTATTTTCATGTTGACATGACACTTATTTACCTATTCTAGAAGATTCATTCATAAAATAGCAAAAAATTAATGAATGAATTGGTTTCCCTAGCTTATAGAGGCAAGTTGTTTTGATTGCCTAGATTGTAGTGCTTTGTTTAGAATTGGTTGAAACAGCTCCTAGGATGATGAGCTCGACCCCTAAAGGCCAAGAAATGTGTTAGCTTGCCTATATTATGTATCTTCTTAGTCATTTTCATGGTTGGACTCTTGAGGGATAAGCTTAGACTGTATTACACATTGTATCTCTGCAATTTTGGCAAAGGAAAGACCAGGGTTTTGCAGCACTATTTGGGATTCCTGTGGTTATTTGTGTTGATGGTGTGTTTCTCTCATGTACTTGTAAGTTTGTTATGTGTATCATTTTCCTACTATTCTCTTCTGCAAATTAAACAAATGAAGTGTTGAGGTAGAATTCATAATCATGTATGCTCTGCCTTTAAGTTTGTTTAATATCTATGTTTTCTCTGTTTAAGGAGAACTCCTGAAAGTTTCTCGCTCTCCTTAGCTCCTCACCAGTCATATCTATCCATTCAATTCCTTTAAAGACATCAGGACGATTGCCTACCTTGCCCCAAAAAGACCTCTGCAAAAACTGTGTCACATCCCCGCACCCAAAATTGCCTTTCCCTGTTTTCCAACAAAACCCTAAAAATCTTAAATCAAACTATATTTATCAATTTACTAGCCTAAAATTAGTATTATTTATTGGTCATCTCAGCCCCTTTGAAGACCTTTTGCCGAGATAGACCCGGAGAGAGCCCTCTCCTGTCCTCGTAGGGCTAGCTACGAGGCTGAGCTTGGTTTGATGTTGCCTTGAGTTTTTGCCTTCCTCAGCCTGAGGCAGATTCGAGCGCTAACATAGTGGCGACCATACTGGGGAAGAACAAATGGTTTGCTTGTTGATGTCATTTGTTTTATAAGCTACAGACGGAGCCTGAAGTTATGCCAGGTAGCCTTCGAAACGCTTTTGCTTTGCATTAGCGGAAGTAGATAAACGCTGCTTCAGTCAATCTCCGGTCTAGCTTGTAAACGTGACATCTAACTTGTTAATTGCCCCAGTACATGCATCAAGTTCAGATCTGATGGTTGATGGTGGACAACGATCAGACACTGGCAAGGCTGAAATCATTCACCTGGCGACTCTAAATCATTTTCGAGATCAGATCCAAAGACTCCACTGGAGGATGATCCCGACCAGCAGAAACATGAAAGGACAATATGAACATATCAAGTATTCAAGTTGGAATTGCATCCAAGACATTTTGTTCTTTGTCATAAATTATTTCTTCTCTTTTCCCAAGAATGTAAAGAAGGCTTTGCAAAGTATAGTATGCTTGAGAAAAGATCCCAGGCCTGCAGTTGATTCTTTCCCTTTGAAGATTGTGAATTCCAAAGATTTGCATGCCTTTGAGCTTGATCAAGACCTTTCTTCTAAATCTTGTGATGACCATCTTCAAATTGATGAGCCTCAAGAGACCAAGACTGATTCTATACCTGCTGTACATACCCCTACACCTTGTAAAATTCCAGATCGATATAAACCTATTGTTTTACCTTCTGTTCTTCATGTTTCCCCAAAAACTATGATCTATACTTGCCGAGGTTTGATGGTGAAAGTAAGAATGTCAACGCTGAGCAACATGTGCAGAATTTTGAGTCTTTTATAGACCTTTTTGAAGTTGATAGCGAAGATGTTAGTATAAGGCTTTTTGCTCTTTCTTTGCAAGGCAAAGTGAAGAGTTGGTTCAAAACCCTGCCTGATGTGAGCATCTCAGATTTCCAGCAGTTCGTCAAAGTTTTTCTCGACAGGTGTATGATCGGGCAAAACCTTTTCTTGATTGTAGAAGAGTATAACCAGCTGAAAAGATTGCCAGGGGAGACAGTACAACAGTTTACGACCAGATTTAACCAAGTTTATTATTTAATGCCAGTTGATATAAGGCCTCCTCCTAGATCTGCTCTCTTGCACTATCTAGGTGCCTTTGATCCGGAGATGGAGTTTTAGCTGAGAGAAAGGGATATTGCAACACTTCACGAGATGCAGAACAGTGCAGTAAATGTAGAGGCTCATCTGCTGATCCGAAGGGCAAGGATGAAGGAAGAAGAGATGAAAAACATAGATCCGGAGAAATCGACATCTCTAAAGGTAAAGCTTGACATTTTGGTAAGTGCAGTAGAAGAGATGATGCAAAGGATCACCCCAAGGAATGATTATGATGTTCAAACTCATGGCTCGTTGATTGAAGAAGAACAAGTTGCTGATCCAAAACATTTTGTTTCTTATCCTAGTTGTCATAGATCTGATAATGATTGTTTTGTAGATCACCTTGGCGAAGAAAGAACTGTTGATATGACCTGCATGCTTGATGATATGTTTTATACTGATGATTTGCCTCAGTTTGATCAGTATGATGATGATTATGTTATCCAAACAAAAGCTAATCTTACAGACAAATCAACAGCTAGTTTGTGGGAGGAAGAGGTTCACTTACAGCAGCTCGAGTACAATGATCAAATGATGCATATCAGCTATGACAATGATGAGGAAAGTGCAACAAATTTTGAAGTAAGTGAAGGATCTTTGCCTTTTTGTTTTGATTCGTTTCAGTTCATCAGAGATAACTACCATGCAACCAGAAATCAAATGTCAACAAGTCTTGATTTGAATCATCTTGAGAGCAATGAAAATTTTGTTCAAGACTTCTCATATTCAGATATCCAGCCCCCAAAAGCCATTGATTGTCAAGTTGCAGATGAAGACTTGGAAGTGCACACACATGATTTAATGATTCAAGGTGACTCCATACCATTCTGTTTTGAATCATTTCAATTTTTGAAAGGTAGATTGCATAGTAAATCTTCAAATGAACAGCCTATAACAAATCAACAATCTCTCAGTGTTAATGTTGAGGATGAGACAGATAACAAAATTCTTGAGCAGCCTGTAGCATCAGATTTGCAGCCACCAAATGAAATTGAAGGGCAGATTACAAATGAAGCTGTGGAAGACGAAATACATGATTTGATGATGCAGGAAGATTCTATACCCTTTTGTTTCGAAGCATTTCAGTTTATAAGGCAGAATCTTCGTAAAATATCTCAAGAAAAAGATGAACAGCTAGAAGGATGTCATACATTTTCAATGGATACATTACAATAGTCTTTTCAAGTTTTTCATGATCCAATAGCTGATGTTTTGGATGAGGTTTGCAGTCAAAGTCTTTCTCCATTGACTATATGTGAGCTTAAAACGTGTATTGATACAAATTTGATCCGGCAGCCGGTTTCTTTGTCATTTTCAACAGAGGTCTCGTCACAAGGTTCAGATCAAAGTTTGCATTCATGGTATGAGGGAAAGAGAAGTAATCCATTGGATGAGCTAAGTTCCAGTGTGCTTGAATTTCAAGATCCTTATGCAGTGTTTTTGGAGGTGGATAGAGAATTCATATCATTCTACGGATCTGTTTCCAAGTTATCATGGGAGTTGCCTTTTAGTAGTTCTCTCTTGTTGTTCATAAGTGAGCACTTGCGGAAATTCGAACAGCAGATGGAATACTTACTTGGTTGCACTGGTTGTTTCATTTCACTTGATCAGGTGATGAATGAAACTGTTAGAGTAGGTTGTGATGAATAAGCTCCACTTTGAGCATCATTTCCAGTTTGTCGGTTGTGTTTAAGTATTGAGTCAGTTTTTAGTTGAGTGAGAGTCAATTTGTGTTGTCAAGTCATCAGTTTTCAATCATGCATTTCAGCTTGAGTTTTTGACTCCATAGCCCAATGGACAAAGGCACTGTCTAGCTCTTCCAGAGATCTGCCGTTCTTGGCACCTCCAAGGAGCTACCATCCCCATTGGAGCCAATGTTAGTGTCAGTCTTTCTAGCCTTCCTCCAATGATCAAATATGCTCTTACAAAGTGGTCTCAGAGTGTCAAGGTCAAATTTTTTCATTTCAAAGAGTCTTCAAGCAAAATTTGGTCACTAGGCATTAGGTCTAGGGTTTGCTTTCACTCCTTCTAAAGTTGTCCAAATATCGGTCCATGTCATCATTCAGCTGAGCCTATCATAATTCATAGGGTTTTCCTCATCATGTCAAGTTCCATTGGGTCATTTTACACCTTGTTCATGCTTCAGTTGCGCCTAGGCAAGGTTCATTTCCCTCTCCTAGGGTTTTGAAACTAATTTCTCTTGGACGGTCAAATCATCGGCAAAACTTGTATCCTGATGTTCATACACCTTCCCCTATCCTTAAAGTACCTTATCAAATGCTTCCCATCACTGAGATCCCCCAAATTCCTCATTTTCGCGCAAACCCTAGTTTCTTGCTACAACTTGGCAATTTTCTAGGTTGGGCCTGTGTTTTGCCCTTTTGGACCCCTTCCCCTCACTCGATCTCCACGATTCCACTTTCCCCTACTCCCTAACATCCCTCCCTACTTCCAAAAATTTCCCTAAGAATTTAGAAGCCTCTTATCCCCTTCATTTCGCTTCATTTCCACAAAATTCCTTGTTTCACACATCGGGATAAGTTTCACTCAAAAGATGTTTCAGAGCAATCAAAGATGAATTTTGGAAAACTGAGAGAGGTTTTTGTCCAAAACATGCCAAAGAAGAAAAACCTCCTTAACATTTTACACAGGTGTCATGGTTTTAGAGAAATGTCAAAAATACCGTTGCCTCATGAGAATCTAATGCACCTCTGAAGTGACCTTGGGAAAATCAAGTTTTCTCCTAGCTTGGTTGGCCAAATGACTTTCTTGATGAGTCAAAGGATAACTAGACACAAAGATATTTCCAATGAGCTATCATGAGCTTAATTTGGAGTTGAGGAAGGCATTCAAAAGTTGACTGAAACAGCACTCTGCCTTGAGGCAGCCTCATTTGGCACATTTTGATCAGTCTTGGGAGATTTGATTTTTGACAAGGCAAATGAAATCCAAATTGAAAAATTCTAGTTGTGTTGGAAAGTAGACTCAAATACCTTTCAAACGAGCTATCCTGAGCCCAATTTTGACACCGGGAAGGCCTCCAAAAGCCTCCTGCAAAATGCACTATGTAGCTGGGTGCGCGCTAAGCATCAGCTTGGGTGCGCTACGCACCAGGGGCGCGCTACGCATCAACACACTTTTCTCAGTGTAAATTTACTCGTGCGCTACGCACCATGGGTGCGTTACGCGTTGGGTGAGGCGCGCTACGCGTTGGGTTTTTCGCCCAGAAACTTGCCAGCAAGCATTCAAATCCTTTCTTAACTCAAGCAAACTACAACATTTTGAAAAAGGAAAAAGTCAAACAACAGTCAATTGTGTGCACAGTCAGCATATACATTTCAGCCATCTTGTCTTCAAAACTATGTCAGAAACCGAATCAGCTTATGAGCAGAGTTATGACAGTGATTCAACACCAGAAATAGAGGTGCCAAGGAGGTATCACAAGGGTGGCAAAGGTGGTCGGCATGTCAGGGAGGAGCCCACTTCTTTGGCTCATTTGCAAGCTTGTCCACTTGCAATGAACTGTTTTCAGTACCAATCATGTTTTGAATATTGTGAGCGGATCTCACAAATCCAACATCACCGAGAACTAGTTCGCTTATTTGTCCTACATTTGCAGAATGGTCATGTAAACCTTGCTGGAGTGGATTTCACCTTGTCACCTGAGATTATTGCTCAGGCCACCGGGATACCAAATGTAGGGGAGGAGTGGAATAAGCGCCAGTAGTTAGACAGATTTCACTATGAGCCATATATCAAACCCGGGTGTATGAGGCACTTAACTGCTGTTTTTCCTTTCAGATTCCTAAGGGATGAATATGCACCGTTGATGAGACTTATTATTCGGTATTTCAGTTGCGAGCAGATTCTCACGTCTCTACACGTACCATGTCCGTTTGTTGATGCATTTCACAAGGGTATGTATGATGAATATTCCATTTTTCATGTGTTGCAACATAGAGAGAATGGTGCCTTTAGTACAAAGGAAGAGCCCAGCACATCAGCATAAAAGCATCTATCATTATGCATTGATCAAAATCATAGTGATGCATCAGTTGGCACAGGAGGGCATTACTTGGGAGGATTTTATTTCTCGTGATCTTTTCACAGCACCACAGCCACCTCCTGAGATTGTTCATAATGAGGGAGGGCCTTCACATCAGTTTGACATTCCTGAGATAGAGCATGTCAGCGCTCCAGCATGTGTGACATATCAGCGAGGACACAGGGCCTTATTTGCATCTGCACGGCGAGTATTATCTCCACATCAGGTGGAAGGGGTCTCGCCTTCTTCATCAGCACAGCGAGTGTTATCTCCACTTCGTGTAGAAGGGGCCTCGCTTTCGACAGCAGCACAGGTACAGGTACAGGATAGAGGCAAGCAACCCATGTTTGATGAGGGACCATCAGGAGATCCAGACATAGATATTATCGACCTTGATATCATCTCTCCTAGTGCGGAGCTAAAGGAGATCATTCAGCAACAGAAGGCTGAAAATCGCTTGTTGCAATAGAAATTGGAAACGGCCAATTGGACAATCAACTACTTGGAGCAGCGTAACAAACAGCTAGAAGATGAACACACTCTTGATGAGTTGCGGCGAATCCGAGAAGACCGAAACTTGGCCCGCAAGAGACCCGGTGATTTGACACCTATTGAGCAAGCGTCTATGCTCATCCGGGTGAACACTCATTTAGAGAAATTGTTAGCCAAGGCAAACAGAGACAAAGACATGCTCCGCCATATGAAGAATCATTACTGGGCCCGCGTGCATGTTTGCAAAGCGAAAATGAAGATCCTTAAGAGGCGATTGAGCAAGGCATTAAAACGGAGAAAAAGGCCCGATCCACTCCAAATTTTGGCCGAAGCCTCCTTGAAGGAGCATGGTACTTGATGAAACACCCCCAGCTCAAATCTCAAAAAATTTGGAGAAGTTTTTGTCAATTTTGAAATTTTTGTATTAAAAACAGATTTTTGCCCTCAACGCGTAGCGCGCCGCGCGCTACCCTTAAGATGGGGAGAAAGGTTTGCATTTTTGGATTTTTCATGATGAAATACATCTGCTCAGCCACTGACAAGGAATTTCATCAAGGTTTGGGTCCCCAAAAGGTCAAAAACATGCAAAAAATGACCTCACTGCCCCTTTTTGGACACACAGGTAGTAGCCTTGGGAGAATGCACTTTTGGAGGGGCAAATGGACATCAAATTGGAAAATTCCACTTGGGTTGGAAAGTAGACTCAAAGACCTTTCCAACAAGCCCACCTGATTTTAATTTGGATGCCGGGAAGTGGCTCAAAAGTGGGTTGAAAGGTGTGCTATGCGTAGGGTTTTGGGTTTTGGCGCGCTACGCATCAGGGTATTTTCCAAGTTTTTCATCTTCAGCACAGGAAAACGCAGCTATTTGACCAGTTTTGACTTTTGATGGGATTTTTCACCCTCTTTGATGTAATTAATGTATTTTCATGTTGACATGACACTTATTTACCTATTCTAGAAGATTCATTCATAAAATAGCAAAAAATTAATGAATGAATTGGTTTCCCTAGCTTATAGAGGCAAGTTGTTTTGATTGCCTAGATTGTAGTGCTTTGTTTTGAATTGGTTGAAACAGCTCCTAGGATGATGAGCTCGACCCCTAAAGGCAAGGAAATGTGTTAGCTTGCCTATATTATGTATCTTCTTAGTCATTTTCATGGTTGGACTCTTGAGGGATAAGCTTAGACTGTATTACACATTGTATCTCTGCAATTTTGGCAAAGGAAAGACCAGGGTTTTGCAGCACTATTTGGGATTCCTGTGGTTATTTGTGTTGATGGCGTGTTTCTCTCATGTACTTGTAAGTTTGTTATGTGTATCATTTTCCTACTATTCTCTTCTGCAAATTAAACAAATGAAGTGTTGAGGTAGAATTCATAATCATGTATGCTCTGCCTTTAAGTTTGTTTAATATCTATGTTTTCATCTGTTTAAGGAGAACTCCTGAAAGTTTCTCACTCTCCTTAGCTCCTCACCAGTCATATCTATCCATTCAATTCCTTTAAAGACATCAGGACGATTGCCTACCTTGCCCCAAAAAGACCTCTGCAAAAACTGTGTCACATCCCCGCACCCAAAATTGCCTTTCCCTGTTTTCCAACAAAACCCTAAAAATCTTAAATCAAACTATCTTTATCAATTTACTAGCCTAAAATCAGTATTCTTTATTGGTCATCTCAGCCCCTTTGAAGACCTTTTGCCGAGATAGACCCGGAGAGAGCCCTCTCCTGTCCTCGCAGGGCTAGCTACGAGGCTGAGCTTGGTTTGATGTTGCCTTGAGTTTTTGCCTTCCTCAGCCTGAGGCAGATTCGAGCGCTAACAGGGGTCATAAATGGCCCATGCCATGGATGATAGATTCCGGGTACTACGACAAGCACCATTAGCGAAACCGATGTGAGGAGACACCGACATCTGCAAAGCAGGAAGGCTGTTTGCAAAACAACACACCAAACCACATTGTACAAAAATGAATAACACACTATTGTACAAAAGTAGCCATGCAAGATGACCTAAGCATAGTACTTTTTGGGGGAGTCCATGCTCAAACTCGGGTAATTAATCAACAAAGATGAAAACCAGAGTTTTACTGTTGACATGAAGAGTAAGCATCGACTTGGCCAAATAATAGAGTAGAACTCATATAAGGTTGTGCCCCCATGCCCCCGGGCAAGGGAGGGTTACAAGTCGTAAGATGATAGCCCCATTGCAAGAATGGGCAATCGGTGAAAACTAGAGGAGGGAGAAAAAACCTGAATCTATGAAGAGATATAGGTGCCCTCAGTGGGAAGATCTTGATAATGTCAGGAGAAACTGATCTGTCAATAGGCAAAAGAGAAGAGAACTTGGATTTAAGAGATCTGTGGTTTGTGTCTTTTGAATTAGTGATCGGAGAATCCACAGTTTGAACATCTTTATACCAACGTTTCAAATCCCAAGTGGGATCCATCATCAGGGTTGAAGAATGATGATACAAGAAGAGCAAAAAGTTAGAATAAATACTAAGGAGGAAGAAGCTAAATGAAAAACACAGAGTCGGCTAGAAATATTAATATATTTTTATATCATTTTATTTTATTTTTATTTATTTAAATTTATAACTAATTAATATTTATAATAAAATAATTATTATAAATAATTAATAAAATAATATTCTATTGTTATACATATTAATTATTATAAATAACTAATATTTATAATAATTAATTATTATAAATAACTAATATTTATAATAATTAATTATTATAAATAACTAATATTTAAATCATATTAACTAATTAATATATATTAAATCATATTAATAGTTAGTATTTATAGCTAACTAATATAATTTTTCAAATATTAATTAATAAAATATCTAATAAATAAATTAATAAACTATTAATCTAATATTAAACAATTATAATAATTATTTAATTATTATTATATAATAATAATTAAATAAGTATTATAATAATTATTAATTAATTATTATAATAATTAATAAATTAAATTAATATAATAATTATTATTTATTAATATGATAATTATTAAATAATTTAAACTAAATTAATATATTTGAATTATATAATAGCTAATAAATAAATTAATATAATATTAATCTAATATTCTAATATTAATCAATTTAGCTTCTTCCTCCTTAGTATTCATTTAGCTTCTTCCTCCTTAGTATTTATTCTAACTTTTTGCTCTTCTTGTATCATCATTCTTCAACCCTGATGATGGATCCCACTTGGGATTTGAAACGTTGGTATAAAGATGTTCAAACTGTGGATTCTCCGATCACTAATTCAAGAGAAGAGAACTTCTCAAGACACATAGACATGACCATCGGGCCAGAACTAAGCCACGGGGATTGAGAATAAGTGTCGAGAGACGTACTCGAAATAGAATGATCAGAGGATACCGAAGGCGAAGCCGAAACAATTTCCACGTAATTAATTTCGGTGAGACTTAATGGCATAATCTCGCCCCACGTATCAACAAGATTCGGTGAAGGAATGATCCAAGGATCAGAATTGATCGAAATCATGTTGACAGAGGCAACATGAGGAGGTGGGAGTGGAAAAATGCCCATCAAGGCAGTATCTTTAAAGAGTCTTACCCCCACACTCTCGTAAGGAGCACTAGTGTGCTGGACATACGGAACATTCCCATCGGAAGAGGAAGAGGCAAATAAGGACAGTTGGTCGACTATGACTATCTTTCCTTGATGGGGAAAATGAATCACACGGAAAAGGGAGGAGACTATAGCATGCATGGCATGGGTCCAGCTCCGTTCGAGTAGAAGAATGTAGTTAAGATTAGCGTCAACGATCTCTACTTCGACGTGTAATATCTTGCCCTCCAAAGTAATGGCAAGGTAGGGAAGGACACCGAATGGTCGCGAATCACGTCCATCAAAAGCTTCCAAAGTGCTAGGGGACTGGTTCAGAGTAGCAGAACCAATTGACTTCTAACAAGCGATAGACATGATTCAGGTAGAAGCACATTCATCGATGACTGTCCTATGAATGGTTTTCTCATTGATGATTACCTGAATGAGAAAGGAAATCTGATGAGGTAAATGTGGAACACGGTTTTCTAGGTCAAAACAAGTGAGATTAGAGTCAGCTGGATCAATACCCCCAATAACCGACAATAATGATTTCTGCTGAGAAGGACAACTTTGAAGGACCTCGAGAGCAGACATAGCTGATGGCGCTTGAGCCAAATCTTCAACAATGTTATAATGTTGAGCGGCTCAAGCGTTTGGATTGTATGAGGACTTTCGTAGCACACCTCGAGAAGGTGGTCGAATGGCGAAATCAGGATTAGGTCGCTCTATATGGAGAGGACCAGAACTGGACGGGGTAGAAGAAGAAGGGGTACCTTCTTTCTCTTTCCCTACTGTCGGGGTAGGAGTTTGATAATATTTTGACCTGGTAGCCATGTTAATCGACATACTCATCATGAACACTTGTGAACCTGTGGAAGTGGATGACTGAGGCTGGTCTATCATTTGGGTCTGTTAGGATGGAAAAGGATCTTTTAGGACAGCTGGGGTCCCTTTGAGCAAACAACTAACTTCGAACCGTCTGGGACAATCCTTAGTATAGTGATCCTCCTCACAGATGATGCATGGATATTTGGGCTTCCATTGTGAAACATCACTAGCATATGACGTAGGAGGACCCTATTTCGGGGCATCGAATTTACCCTTGCCTTTGCCTGTCCTCTTACCTTTAGAGGATTTATCCGTTGCGGTAGACTGGACATCGTGAACCTCCGAGGTTTTACCAGGTCCAGATGAATTGCGAGAGAATCATTGGGAGCAGTGTTGGAGACTGGCTTCTGTTTGGAAGAATATTTTCCAGGGGTTTGAGTTACTAAACAAATTACTCCATCAACAGGAGGGTTAGCCGGAGACTTAGATGACGTCAGATCAGATGATGGTCTGGGCGCATCGGGTAACACATCATATAACGTGCCAGATTGTGAATAGATGAGGTCTAGATAATGGGCATGCATGATGGATTGTTCTTAGTGACGCATCCACCCATAGCAATGTCCTCAACAATTTTTTTGATGAATGGTTTGGTGAACCACTCAGTCAACAACTGATTGGCAATCTCATACTTAATCAGACGATGCCTACGTCTCCATTCATGGATGTGATTGGAGATGTGGGTCGCAGTTTTTTCTTGAGAAACTTTAGCAGATGGGTACCAGTTTCATAGCGAACCGACATCTGGAAATGTGTGAGAAAGGCCATGGAGAGAATGTTAAAGTCATGATAAGTATTTCGAGGTAACTCGATATACCACTTGGCTGCAACACCTGTAAGAGTTCGTTGGAAAAGTCAAAGACGAATGGAAACATCAACGTAAGAATTCGAGGAGCACCAGAGGTGATATGTCATCATGTAGGCTTGTGGATCCTCTTTTGCTTTTCCTTCAAACTTCGGACAATTGCTTGGAATCTTGGACGGAACTGGAGGCCAGTATGGAAAATGAAGAATTGGGTCATTCGTGAGTTTAGAAACATCTGGCAATTCCAGTGTAGCCAAGAATGACAATTGGGTATTGAAAGGCATTTGAGGTCGATAAGGGGGCCCAACTGGCGGGGTCCATCCCTGTTGATAAGGATTTTGTCCCCATAGTGGAGGATTTTGTCCATATGGCATTTGATTTTTCCCCCACTATAGGATTCTGACCTTGAAAGCCTTGAAACTGTCTGGCCATAAGCTGTTGATAAGTAACATACGGGTTAAAAGGCTGTTGAGCCTACTAGCCTTGGACATATGGATTTTGCACCTGATGTCCTTGAGCATAAGGGTTTTGGACCTGCTACCCCTGGACGAAAGGGTTTTGGACGTGTTGCCCTTAGACTTAAGGATTCTGCACTTGTTTCCTTTGGACATAAGTATTTTGGACTTGTTGTCCTTGGACAAAAGGAGGTTATACCTGTTTCCCTTGGACATAAGGATTTTGCGGCTGTTGCTGCAAGACTTGACCCTGGCCGTGCCCTTGCACGGGTTGACCCTGTTGATATGAGTATAAGGGTTGCTGTTGCCCAGGTTGACCTAGTTGCTACAAGGGCTGACCTTGCGGCTGTAAAGGTTGTCCCTGCGGCTGCAGGGGGTGACCTTGCGAAGGCATAGGCTAGGATGATTGCAGTGCATACTGCACTTGCAGTTGCATGGTTTGCTGCAACTGTTGCGAGGGTTCAGTTGTTGCAGTTGTCCTTGTTACGACATCATCTGGCCTTGCTGCTACATGGATGGCCCTTGTTGCAACAAAGGTTGCCCTTGCTGCTACAGGAGCTATCCTTGTTACTGCAAAGGTACTTGAATAGTTCCCGAACTGTATTTGGCCATACCCACCAGGCGCGGCGGACGGACCAGACTGGACATAAGGTCCAGGCTGAGGGATGTAGGGTGGATTAACCATCGCTTGTGAACCATATGGAACATAAGGAGGTCCCTGAACCATATTAGGCTGCTAGTACTAGATGTTACTTGACCCAGACGGACCAACAGGGTTCGGCTGTTGGTACTGGACATTACTCGATCCAACAGGACCAACAGGGTTTAGAATGGAACCCGAAGAGGGCTGGTTCATTCCAACCATGTGAGCTTGTGAGCCACTCACATTGGTTGTACCAGACATCATAGAAACATTCAGACTTTGTCCCCCAGGCGGTGGCACAACCTGTCCACTTACTGGAGGGATCAAAGAACTGACAGAGACATGACTCGAGATTGTCGGTTGAACCGAATGGGTTACTTGGACCGATGAAACAAGAGGATTTGGAATGGTGGGTTGCACCGGGACTGAAGTAACCGCAGAAAGCACCGTCTATTAGGAGGTTGGGTTTGGAATGAACGAACCTAAGGTAGGTATAGTGTCAGATGCCCAAATAGGGTTGTGATATAGCGATGAGGCAGTAGGCGTGCCTAAAACCAACTGAGCTAAATTCATGTAATTATGTGGTAACTCAGGATGAACACTGGTCGGAATGCTTCCCGTGTAAGGGAAACCTTCAGGAGGGAAAGGATATTCTTGCTTCTCGATTGTGCGTGGAGTGGAAACCTCCGAGTGACCCGGAGAGGAGATTGGGATTTCGCCTTCAGATTCCATGGGTGAAAATAGGCGATGACGGACGACCGAAGATGTTCAAGGAGATAATTCCAAAGGAATACCTGATTGATAATACAAACTGTACGAAAACTGAGGTGATATCACAACAGGATCGAACAAAGTATTCAGAGGATAAACAACCAATCCAAGCTGACCTTCAGAAGTTGGTGGATTCTCGAGAGTCTGGATAGGATTATCCAAAGATTTCGGGCCAATATCAGAAAGTGACCTAGTATCTGAAGGGGGAGGATGAGATGACAAAGGTTGAATACTCAGAACAATTCCAAGCTCAACACCTTGGTCCTCAAGCAACTGCGGCAATTCAGGAAAAGGCTCCTCAGACAATCTTTCAGACAGAGGAGAGGAAGAGGAACTAGGCGAACCAGTTGGTTCAACCATGATGATTTTGTCTCAAATAACCAGAAGAGAGATTGATTTCAAGGCTTTAAAATGTATTTAAAGGTATACTCATGATGTGGTCTAGAAAAAGACTAATAGGGATGTTATATGATTGTGGGCAACAATTTTTTAAGACGCAAAAACAAACTGGTGCTCTTTCACGTTTTAAGAGTCGAGAAAGAAGCAAAGGTGACTCTATCACTTCTGGTTTGAAACGAGCTCGAAAGGATAAGTGCTCAGGTGATCTTTTATATTTAGGGAGTCAAAATATCAAAATGACTACTCAGGATGATCTAGGCAAAAAGTATTACCAGGTAACCGTGAACTGCAAAATACCTCCCGACGAATCGAGAAGTACGCGCAAGCAATCTCCCCGAATGCTATGTTCGATGTATCACGTTTACAAGGTGGAAGAATCAACTTCCTATGGATAAAGGACTGCAACCTAGTGGGGTCTCCCTTTATATGCGCGACAGTACGGGGAGCACAAGTCTATACTAGCCCTGTCTAGTGCCGAAGTGAACGACAACTGCTAGGTTTAAAGACGTCGAAACACGTCTCTAGCCTGACCTTCTAAATGTGATTGTTAGGTTTTAAATGTGCCTTAGGTTAATTGAATACATTTTAGAGTTTATCTTGAAATTATGTCTCGGTTTTCAGGCCTTATTGATGTGACTCGAAAAACACCTATATGCAGCTAAATGAGACAAGACCCTTTGAATTCGATGAATTTTCTACACTAATGAGAGTAGAAAACACACTCAAATGCAACAAAACAAGCAATCGAAAGCAAAATGACCTTTTCACTATTTCGCTTTTGAAAACAAAATGATGAAAAACTCTTTCCAATTCCTATCTTTCCTATCAAACGCACTTCAAGTAGTCCTTTCACTAGTAAATAGAATTCATTTCTTTTCCAATGCAAATGATGATGCAACTCTAGTCTTCAATGATGCTAACTAATGTAACATATTGATTCAGCAAACTAGAATTATGTATTTTTCAATGAAATGATGGAATGAATCTTTCACAAACACTTCACACTTCAATGAAACATTTCCAATACAATCAATCACAAGCAAATGCAAAGCACAAAAGAGAATTCCTTTCAAACTAGTGAAGCAAAGACTCAACCAAAAACAAGATGAGCAATGTGATCTATGCCCGAAAAGAGACGCTCAAACAACAAACAAAACTTTTCAAACTTGTTAAATGGAAATCAAAGCAACAAAAGGACTAATCAAATGAAATGCAAGGAGCAACTTTGACTATCGACTTGACTTGCTGAGCATGCAAACAGGTGAATGGGTGACGACCTAGATGCCCTAGGGTTATACACCATCCAAGAACTCAAGAAACCAAGTGAAGAAAATGCAAATCAAACAAGCATACAAACCAAGCTAAAAGAGCTTTCCAGTTAGGGAGAACACAGTCAAAACAAGCTGAGAGATAGAAATCAAAAGGGCAAGACACACTGGCTATGATCTAGGGGAAACCCTGATCTTCACCTACAGGAATAAACGTGACTACCTAACTAACAACAAGTGCCATAAGGGGGTCAACGTGACTGTTTTTGAGAAACTCACGTTGTTCGACGCGACTGTCAGAAAAATAAACGCGCTGACCGAGGATTCAAGGAAAAAAATAAAAAATTTCAAAGGCTAAAACTAGATTTGCCACTGTAAATTTCAGGCTCAGAGCAGTAAACCAAGCAAATCAGAGAACACTAAAGGGAAATGGTGATACTAGAAAAGTTCACACAAAACCATAAAATGACAATCAATCAAATAGAAGTATTAGTATCCCAACGAAGTCACCAATTTGTGGTGCAGGTAAATTCTTAGTGTGGGCACAAACAATTCCTCTAGCTCGAGAGAGCGAGTCTAGCCACAAACAAACAATCCATGGAAAATATCCTTAAGCTAGAATCAACTAAGAGGGGCTACCTCTTAGAATGCTATTCCGCTTGGTGATGATCCTGCTTCCTCACTCTAGCTATCTACCGTTTCCTTTCTTTGAATACCTGAAACATGCAGACAAACAACAATAACAAATATGATAGCATACAATATTGTATTCAACCTACTCAATAGGTTAAGGAATATTAAGGCATAAAGATGTAAAATAACACTTCATGTAGGAAATCAATCAATAATTGTATTCATATAAATCAGAAAGAGATTACAACCAATGCCTTGATGTTGCTGGTCTCCTCCGACGTATCCGGGTTCCCACACTTCTGCTAGCATCTCATGGATAGCCCCAACAATGGAATTTTTAAGGCCTCTTCCCTCTAGTCTCAAACCAAACCAAAACACACTATTCTCCCTCAAACATACACTAGAAAGCTACAAGCTATAGATGTCTTGCTGATCATTCAAACTCACTCCAAAACTAGTTTAGCTTGGGAAAAGAAAGGTTTATATAGCTTGGATGGATGGGATATGGTTCCTCTCATCATGGGAGAAGGTCTTATCTCTTGAGTTTGTTCCATCCTAATAGGGGAAAGGAGCCCAAACTGACTTCTTCGGCTCCATCCAGCCCAACCATCTACCAGACTTCCGTTACGAAGCTTCTAGAGCTGGAAGCTTCGACTCCATATTTAAAAAACTTGCCAAAAGAGGATCATCACGACTAGAAAAAGGTTCAGTCACTCCGTACGTCACTAGTTCTAGTTTTAATCTCTTCAAGTCGGCACGAGGAGGAAACTGGTTAGTAGCGTCGGTCTTGTAAACTGGGGTTAAAGGAAGATTCTTGGGGAATGATGCAAAGGGGAATTATTCTACTCATGAAGAGGGACATACTCGGAGTTTCTTCATGATGGGAAAGCATGTAGGGTTCACTGTAGAGGTCCTCCAGGATCGTGGATGGGGAGTATAGGGACAATGACAAAATGCTGTGTAACAAGCACAACCACATTAATGAAGTGGTTGATATATGCCGATCAATGTCATTTTCCACCATTTAAAATTAATGTCACTAATTGGCATATGAAAGGTGGAAAATGGCGCTAATCAGCGTATATGAACCACTTTATTAATGTGGTTGTGCTACTTGACAATCAACGTTCATGAGGTGGATTAATAGACCATGGTTGACTATGACATTGACTAACTTTGGTTAAAAATGGTGGATGAGGGTTAATAATGGTTAACCATGGTTACTGAGGGTTGTTGTTGATTGATGATTGTTGACTATGGTTGAAGATGGCTGAAGAGGTTAACAATGGTTGACAAGGTTGACCATAGTTGAGGAGGGCTAACCATGGTTAATTGAGGTTGATCATGGTCAACCATTAATACAATAATGTATTTATTTTACATTAATGTTTGTCAACCATGGTTGATCATGGTTGATGTTACTTTAATGTCAATGTTACTATTACATTAATGATTAACGAGGGTTGGCAAAGTTGACCATGATTGACCATGGTTAACCATTAATGTAATAATGTATTTATGTTACATTACTAAACGAGTTGACCATGGCTAAACTTGGTGACCATGCTTGACTATGGTCAAGCTTGCTTGATCATGTTTGAACATGATTGACTTGGTTCAATATGGTCAAATTATGGTTGACCGTGAACATGATAGTCTATGTTGTTCATTATTGTCCATGTTGACCATGGATTGACCATATTAACCTAGGTTTAGCATAGTTGACCATATTGACCGTTGTTTAGCAAGGTTTACCATGTTTTCCATGGTTGACTATGGTTGAGCATGGACATACATGGTTGATCATGGTTGACCTTGTTTGGACATGGTTGAATTTGGTGGCCATGTTTGACCATTGTTGAGCTTGCTTTACCATGTTTGACTATTGTTGAGCTTATTCAACCATGGTTAACTATGGTCGACATATGGTTGACTATGGCAAAACATTGTAGACCAAGGTTGTTAGCATTTACATATATATGAATGTAGTTGACCATGGTTGTCAACATTTACTTATATATGAATGAAGTTGATTATGGTTGACTATGATTCCTATTTGAGCATGGTTGGTCATCTCAACCATGCTGACCACATATAACCATTGTCAATCATGTTGACCATGTACACCATTGTTGATCATGGTTTAGCCATGTTTGATCTTGGTTGAAGATGGTTGGCCATCTTGACCACTATTGGCATTATTGTTTATGATTGATTATGCTCATTCACATATGACCACAGTTGACTGTGTTTAACCTTGGTCAATTAAGGGAAGATCATGGTTGACTTAGTTAAACAAGGTTAACCATGGTTATTAATAGTTTTGTTTGTTGCATTGTGACAACATTTTTTGTCATATTCCAAAGGTGGAAAATGTTTTCAATTGACATATATCAACCATTTTATTAATGTGGTTGTGCTATATGATAACAAATGTTTGTAGAGTGGATTAGTAGACAGTGGTTGACTATGGTTGACATTGGAAAACTATGGTTAAAAATGGTTGGTTAGGGTTGAAAATGGTTTATCATGGTTGCTAAGGGTTGTTGATGGTTAACTATGATTGAAGAGGGTTGATGAGGGTTTATGAGCTTGACGAGGTTGACCATGGTTGAACATGGTTGACCTTCCCAAACAAGGTTCAACATGGTCGAAGAGGGTTGACCATGGTTGAGCATGGTGGAATGAGGTTGAACATTGTTGACCATGGTCAACCATTAATGTAACAATGTAGTTATGTGACATTTATGTTGATCATTATTACATTAATATTTGTCAACCATGGTTGACCATGATTGATGTTACATTAATGTTGCATTAATGGTTGAAGAGGGTTTCTGAGGTTGACCATGATTGACCACGTCTACTAATAATGTAACAATATATTTATGTTACATTAATGTTGACCATAGTTACATTGTTATATTAGTGTTACATTAAGGTTTACCATGGTAGATGTTACATTAATGTTATCATGGTTTATGGATGACCAAGGTTGATGATCGGGCATGGTTGACAAGGTTGTGCCTGGTTGTACTTGTTGACCATTTTTCACATTGGTTGAGCTTGTTTCGCCATGTCTACGTATGGTGGACCTTGGTAACCATGTGTAACCATGTATCATTATGGTTGATCATGGTTACACACTGACATATCCGGTCAGGTTGTCCTAGTAGGAGTTTTGCAACTAAGCCATTGTAACCAAGTATTCTTGTTGTTATTTTTTAAGTTATGTAAATTGTTGTAAATCAATTATTTTAAATGTTTTTTTATACGTTATTATCAAAGAAAAATGTTACCAACTTAATGAAAAATGTAACCTCAAAATGATAACTCTAGCCCAAAAACCTCTATTTTTGCACATACAAAAAACACCATGAAATTTAAAAGTGGTGATGTTGCATCATCTTTTTTTAGGGTTAAAATTTCAACATTTTAAAGCCATGACATTAAAAACTAAATTCATGATAATGGAAAACCTTAAAATTCCAACAATTTTCAACCATGAATTAAAACTAAATATCATGAGTACAAAATACTTTAAAATTTCAACATTTTTCAACCATGGCATTATAAACCAAATATCATGACTAGAAAAACCTTAAAAATCTACATCTAAATCAAAAAGTAATTCTACCAAGAACATTTTTTTTAAAACTAAAAATATAACTCTTTTGAGATTTTCAATGAGCCACTAAAAATGCAATATTTTTTAACTATGATTTATAAAATTGTCATAAATGTATACAAAATCATAAAAACAACCTTTAACGAAAATGATGCAATGCAAAAAAAATTAGTTGAAAATATGAAAAGTTTTAATTTAAAAAAAATAAAATTAAATGTTTAAAAAAAAACCAAGCCAAAAAAATTTAAATAAAAATACATGAGTCGAGGTGATTGCTTGTTAAAAATGAACAAATGTATAGGTTTACAACAATATGATTGCCATGCTTACCATTTATGCATCACCAAAGTCTTCATTAAAAATAGTCATAGCTACCAAAAATGGAGGCAAACAATCTTTATTTTTTTCACTTTCAGAAATAAAACCACCATGTTTATCACTGATAATTAATATTCACCATATGTGACTATATTCTCAAGCCAATCAATTTTCAAACTTGTGCAGGAAAAAGAATAAAATAAACAAAACTTTACAAATTCCTGCTCTAATAGAAGATTCATGTATTGAGAAGACATTCATGCACTCCGACTAGAAGAAATAATCCCTTATACTCGATCTGCTTCAAAAAATGATAATAGTTGACGAGATAACTTGAGATAGAAAATATATTACTTTAATGGTCCACCACAACTTGATACGAGACTAAGTTTTTTGTGATAAGAAAATGATGCAAGGGGTTGCCATCTTGTAATATAATGCTCTTGAGTACAGAGTTTTCAAAAGATTGACTAATCTTAGAAGTAAGGGGGAATAAAGAAGAGGGGACAAGAGTATATTTATAAGAATGGGAGGGTATATAAAAATAGAGATATGCAGAGGGAAAAAAAATATAATTTGGGACAGGTAAATTTTAAAGAATGGGAAGGAATAAGATATTGGGAAAATATAGATGGGAAGACACAAATAAGAATAGGGTAGATTTTAAAGAATGGAAGGGAATAAAAATAGGGAAATTCAAATAGGATGATAGAGATAGGGACCTAGGTTAAGTTTGCAAGGGAGAAAAGGGAATAAAGAAGCACGATCTAGAGTTCCAAACATGTTCATCGAATTCTGAAAATAATTGCTCTATTTGGAATATTGTTGTAACATGTTGAAATAAAAGTAGTTGTAGCGGGAACTTATGTTGACTGCATGAAAATAAGACAAATCTTCTGCCCTAAACTTGATAGGGGCAAGGTTTTTGTTGATTATTTTTTGCTGCCACCATAACCATCTATAGAGACCTACTACTTCTCAGAGACAGATTAGACATGTATACCAATTCAATCAGTGTTCCAAATTTATCAAAAAGGAATGAATCTCCCCACCAGTAACCTGGTTTTCAAGCAGACCCCCTACATAATTGCGCCAACAAGCTAGTTTTCGCAGTCATAGAATTCTTTTTTTCTCTCTTTTTTTTATTATCATTTTTTCTCTTTTTTTCTTTCTTTCTTTCTTTTTATTATATATATATATATATATATTTTTTTTTTTTTAAGAAAAGAGATTACAAAATACTCATAGTAGATCATGTATCCTCTCTGCCTACTATCTTCAAGTCTATTTGCTGCTCAATCTGCTTGATAAATTCTTCCTTGGTAATGGGATGCTGATACAACCTGAGTTTGTGTCCATTTACCAGGAAAGTAGTCCCATGGTCATCGATCGTTTTGATTTCAACAACTCCATTATCAAAGGCTCTGACCATCTCATATGGTCCCAGCCAGCATGTGTGAAACTTCCCTTTAAAATTTTTAAATTTTGAGTCAAAGAGAAGTACTCAATCCCTTGGTTGAAATTGTTTCTTCTTAATGGCATGCCACTTGTTTCGATGTTGTTGGATCAAAATAGTTTGTTGAATGGCATCTCTCCTCATTTCACCTAATTCATTTAGCTATAAGAGAGCGCTATTGTTGTGCCTCTAAAAGATTTAGACCCAATTGAACCATTGTCCTATATGTCTGGATCTGGAATTCAATCGGTAGGAGGACTTGCTTTCCATAAAACAATTCATATGGTGTATGCTCGATGGTATTTCTCCATGTAGTTCAGTATGCCCATAAATATTTTGACAGTTTGCTCACCCAATCCTTTCTATGTATATTACCTGTCTTGGTGAGGATGGTTTATATTACTTTGTTTGTGGACTCCACTTGGAAATTGGCCTGTGGATGATAAGGAGATGATTTTCGGTGTCGGATCCTGTTCTATAATTCCCTTCACAAGGTTATAAGTAAACTACGATCCATGGTCAGTAACTAATTCCCTAGGCACACCAAATCTAACAAAAATATCTTCAAATAAAAAATTAACAACAAACTTTTCGGTAGCAAAAGAAACAACTTTAGCCTCTACCCACTTAGTAACAAAATTAGTGCAAACAAGAATATACCCTTTATTTAAAGATTCAAGTGTAATTAGTCCTACAAAATCAGTGGCCCATTTTTCTAAGGGCTCTATCATCACCTATGGACACAAAGGCATTTCATCAGCTTACACAGGGTGGCCAATCTGCTGACAACTATCACATCGACCGACATACCGTTTAGCATCCTTAAATAGGGATGGCCAAAAGTAGTCTTCACAAAGTACTTTGTATGTTGTCCTCTTGTCAGCAAAGTGGCCCCACAAGGTTCATTGTGGGCTTCCTTAAGGATATCAAACATGTCTTCCTCTTGAACACATCTACGGATAACCAAATCAGCTTTGGTGTAAAAGAGTTCACCCTGAATCCAAGAATATGAAGCACTAATTTTAATGATCTTCTACTTTTCTCTAGCAGACAAATGTGGTGGTGTTTTCCCTGTAACCAAATAATTAACTATTTCTACAAACCATGGAGAGTTATTTGACGCAACAAATAAATACTCATCAGGAAATTAATCGTCAACATGAATAACTTAACCTAGATTACTAAGCCTAAATAAATAATCAACAACAACATTCAACTTACCAAGCGTGTCAATTATGGTAATATTAAATTCCTACAACAATAATAACCACCTAGTAATATGTCCACTAGTCAAGGGTTTATTCATTAAGTATTTAATTACAGAATGATCAGTGTGAACAAAAACTTCATATTCGATAATGTAATGTCGAATTTATTAATGGAAAATACTACAACTAGAAATTATTTTTGGGTTACGATGTAATTCAACTTAGCAGGGGATAGGTTTTAAATAGAAAAATAGACGACATAAGAAGCCTAATTTTCTTCTTGGCCCAAGCTGCACCAACAACAGTCTCTAAGGCATCAAAGGAGGTATGGAATGGAGGGGAGCAATTGGGTCCCCTTACTAGTTCCCCTTTCAAGTCCTCAAAGGCTCATTGGTAGACTTCATTCCAGGAGAAATAGTTGTCCTTAGCCAACAAATGAAAACGAGGAGAGGTTATCCTAGAAAAGTTCTCAAGGAACCTCCGATAATATCCTGCATGACCCATAAAACCCCTCACTTCTTGTTATGTTTTAGGCACTGGTAGGTGTGTGATAACTTCTATTTTGGACAGATATACCTATATACCATTGCTGGAGATAAGATAACCAAGGACCACTCCTATTTTGCACAAAAATCTATACTTTTTATCACTCAAAGCAAGGTGGTTCTCTTGGCACCAAGTCAACACTTTCTCTAAATTTTGGAGGGCTTACTGAAATGGATCACCAAATACTGAAAATTTGTCCATATAAACTTCCACACACTCGAGGTAAGCGAAAATTGACAAGACTACCTGTTGAAAGGTAGTAGGGGCATTACATAGTCCAAAGGGAAGCACTCAATAAGCGAATGTCCCCCAAGGACAAGTGAAGGTGGTGTTGTCTGGATCCTCTGGTGCGATTTGTATTTGGTTATAACCGCTGAAATAGTCCAAAAAAGAGAAGTATTTTTTATCCACGAGGGTATATGGTACTTGGTCAATGAAGGGAAATGGAAAGTAATATTTGAGGGTGGATTTATTTAATTCTCATAGTCGATACAAATTCACCATCTCCCATCCTTTTTTGGGAACACTACCAACAGGGAGACGCATTGGCTGTCAGATATAGGATAGATGAAGCCAATGTCTAAGAGTTTTTTAAGATCTTCTTTAAAAATATCTTGGAGTGTGGGGTTCATTCGTCTCTAAGGCTGTTAAACAAGTTGGGAACCTTCCTGGATATAAATGTGATGAGTACAAGTTTTAGGATGAATGCTCTTCATGTCCCCATAGCTCCATGTGAATACATGAAGGTGATCTTGCAACACTTTCACAAGTTGTTGTTAAGATGGGTCAAAATAAGAACTAATATGTAAGGATTTGCCTGGACTCACCTCAACAAGTGCAATGTTAGGTTTGTGAATATCTATGGTAGCTATCAATTTTTGTGACAAGGATTATGGACAACAACTTTCTTAGAAACTTGGACTAAAGATATGATGAAGTAGTTCAAAGTCCCGCAAGAGTATCCAAGTTACTGAGAAAGTCACGGGTCTGTCTCTCCTCAGTGTAATTGACATACTAATGAATTTGGTCCATCATAGAGAGGGACTAAATTTCCTCATCACTACTATCATCATCTAACCACAAAGTATCACAGAGCTCCTGAATATATATGGTAGGAGGATACATGGTGACTTTCTTCCTAGAGTCCCCATGCATAATAAACATGTCGTTGGAGCGAAAACTGATGTAAGCATTAGATGTGGCAAGTTGTGTTCGTCCCAGAATAAAGGGATGCCCCCCTAGAAGTTTTGGTTGTAGGACAATAAAGTCTGCAGGGTGTTCCCATGAATATATTGAGACAATCATCATCTAATACCCCCTCTGGTTTAATTTTAGATCGATCAACTAATTCTAACACAATGGGAGTTGGACGTATGTGAGTCAGCCCAAAATGTTCCATAGTCTGCCTGGTCATCACATTAATGGTCACTTTATGGTCAATCAAAACATTAGGGACTAGGATGCCATCAATTTGTATAGAGACAACCAAATTTATAGGATCATTATATTTATCTACAAAAGTATGTCCTGTCATGAATTCGATTGCCTTACCAACAAACTGGATAGTATGGGATTTCGCTCTCTTCCTTCTTGGCATTTTGATACATATAATAGTTTTGGCATATATGGGGATCTTTTTTTAAATCCTGGAGCAGGGAAATCTTAATACAGATGTTCCTCAGCTTAGTAGTCAGGTCAAACTTAGGGGCATGAATGAATTTCTCCAAAACCAACCTCTTCGGATAGGGAGGTGGGTTCGAAGAAGATGTTAGGGACTATGATTTTATGGGAATAGGTTGTACCTTAGTGTCATTGTTTGAATGATTAGGAATTTCCTCCTCCTCATGTCTCTTTTTTATGACAACAGATGGGGGTTTTTATTTTTGTGGTTCAATCACCTTTCCCGATCTTAGTCGAAGGTCACATAACCCAACTAGCATGATCTAATAAGTGGGGAAAGGGTGTGGCTCAGTTGAAGGAATCTATTATACCAGCTTATTATTTGGATTGGGTATTAGTTGTGCGGGCAACTGAGGTGGCATAAGAGGTGGTGGTAATGGTAATGGAGGTAGCATAGGTTGCACCTGCTGTGGAAGGGCCGTTGGTAATGAAGGTTGAACTTGCGAAAAAGATGGATATGGTGTAGAATAAGATGGATGTTATGGCATTGAGTTTGAAAATTAACGTTGTAAAGCCCCCCTCCACCATTGCTGCTAAGGGGGAGATTAACCAAAGTGTTGTGAGTACCTTGGTTACCATTGAGGGGAATAGTTCCAATTTTGATATGGGTGTTGTAATTGACCGTGAAAATTAGGAAAATAAGGTGTAGGTTCATAATGCATACCTGTACCTACCTATTGCCAAATTTTCTTCATTCCCATGGCATGCAACGATTCAGGTACTGAATTCTCCCTTCAAATATTGCTTTCAATTTTGTTATAGAGGGGAATCCTCTATAAGATATTTACCTACACACACAACACAACTTTTAATAACAAGGACATCTGTATGAAATTCGTGTAAAGGATACTTTTTCCTATATTTTGGGCAAAAAATGGACAAGGTAACATGTTCATCTTCTAATTTTATTTGAAATTTCACAGAACCTATCTGCCTTCTAAAAGTATTCATTAATCAAGTTTTCATATCGTCCATTGTACGCTCAAGTTTCATTCTAATAGCATCAAGTGTTCCATACTGAACATTTTCAAACCATTTCTTAGCCCCTACCAGAGATGAAACAATTATGTGGATATTTTCTGCAAAGATCAAAAATGTCATCTGATATCTCCTTGTGCTAGCAAATTTATAATATTCTTTAATTCATCCAAAATTCCTCTTAAAAACAAAGTCCTAATAGTGCTAGGATAAAATTTATGCTTGGTCCTTTGGAGAATATACAAAAACATTTTGAGATAATCCTCCAATATTTCTTCTTCACATTGTGCAATTGCGAAAATGTCATTCTGCATTTCACAAGTTTTACAATACTCTTGATATTTCCCTAAAAATATCTTCTCATTTGATCCTAGGTATGTATAGTGCTTCCCCCCAACCCCATAAACCAATGCAAAGCATAGTCCTTAAGGGTTGCGAGAAAGAGTTTTAATTTCCGGGCATTTGCAGAGTAATCATAACTTCTACACAAAATTTCAAACTCAAACCAAAAGGCATCAGAGTTTTCGTGCACCTTACCATGAAATTGAGGAAGAACTAAAGGCATAATATGTTTCATATGTACACTAACATTAGGTACACAAATGAAAATTCAAAAGTGAGTTCCCCTTGATCATTTCCTTCAAGACCTTTAGCTCTTCTGTGTGGATCATACTCACCAGTCCTTTCATCATTGTCATTCCTATGATTATCCATGACTTGAATTTATGAAGAAACGAAATGAAATACAAATATAAACAAAAACACAGTGCAACAATGAAACAAAACTTCTACTCATTAATAACAAAGCACTGAAAAATTGTTTACATGCAGAATGGAAATAAACTAGCTCAGGCGATGGTAACATATCTATGAGAAGAGATATGGTGGCTACTTGCCTTCTGAACTGTGTTACAATGAGGCTCTAAGGCCTATCTATTATTGAGAAACAATGGAAAACCATACAATTCCAAAAACCTAACCCTAGGAGATGAAGTGCCAAAAGTTTGTTGGCCTCGTTAGGGTAAATTGGTACATAAATTTCCCAGGGTCGTAACTTCAGCATACAATCTTCGTTTGACGTGTACGATACCTCCTTAGAAAGATCTATCTAAGGACTACAAATTTTGATTGCAAAATTATGTTATATTCTTAGGAAGCAATGGTTCCTATTGCGTTGAGTGCCTCCATGAGATGGGGAAACTTCTGCTAAAATTGGTCCCTAGTGAGCCACTTGCCTTGGTGTAGGAGCTGGCCAAATTTGGCAACTCAATACAGTTGGATCTTCCACTGGCGAGTGTTCTTGATATGTGTGTCCATTATCTGATCATATGTGGCATGTTCCATGCAGTCTACATTGAGCTTTGTTGGTGTTAGCCGTTATGTAATGTATGATGTGTCCAACAATGGGGGAAAGTATGGTGGAAGGAAGTCCACATTGACCACTAGGTGTAGGCCGAGGAATAGGGGAATGTTGAGCTCGAAAGCATTGTTTCCCACAACATTGGTGATGTTGTAAGGTTTGTATTAGAGTGGTCGGAGTTTCCGATGGGCTCTAACAAGTGTTATTTCTGCAAATGCAACCAAGATGTTGTGCCCCTGTTGGTAGATGTTCTGAATGCATTCAATAAACATGGTTTCTTTATAAGCCTCGAAATGTACATGTGCAAATTATGTCTGTGTAGTCTCATGAGGCATGGGAACATCAATCAAACATAATGGTTGAAATCCCATACCCACTTGAAAGGGACTACGGGAAGTCGAGCTATGGAGAGATTTGCTATCACTGTGTTGCACATAAGGAAGGCTCTCATCCCAGGTTCATGGATGCTTGGATTTATAATTGTGTAGTATGTGCACTATCATCTGGTTGACGACCTTTTTCTAGCCATCAGTCCGGGGATGGCATGTAGTCGACTTGGTGAGCTTGGTGTCCAATAATGTCCAAAGGCTTGACCAAAATGTGCTCAGTAACTTGCTTTCCCGATATGATATAATGGTCTGCAGGGTCCCAAAATGTACCCACACTCATTCAAAGAAGAGTTTGGCAGTGTCCTCTGCTATGATACTCTTCTTGCAAGTCGCCAATATAGCCATCTTAGGAAATTTATACATGACCACAAATATACAGTCATTCCCATGCTTGGTAGAAGGGGTGCGAGATAGATAATCCATGGATATGGATTCCAAGGGCTGACTGGGAGTAGGCAGAGGAGTGTACAGACCTTACTTCTTCATGGTTGGCTTGGCGATGACATAGGCAATGCACGATCTGATATGTTTTCCAACATCATGTCAAAATCTTGGCAAATAAAAATACTTTTGTAGTACGACCACAATTTTCTCCACACTAAAGTGTCCTGCGACCTGACTATAGTGCGCTTCCCATATTAGTTTGGCACACTCGTTTGATGGAATACAAAGGTAGCCCATGTAGCATAATAATGCATCTCAGAGGTGGAAATCTGGAACTTTCTTTCTATCCACGAGCATATGGTATGTGGTAGCGAACTTTGGATCATTCTTGTACAGTTGTGGCCATCTAGAGGTCTCGTGGCTACAAGAGTTGAGAACAATATTTAGTGCTACAACTAGGGACTAACTAAGGCAATTTGCAACATGATCCGTGTTTCCCTTCTTGTATTTAATGTTCAACTAGAATTGTTGCAGATATGTATACCACTTCTGATGGCGATCATTCTGAAACTTCCCTTGTGTCTGAATAAACTGAAGAGGTCGGTGATCTTTGTGGATGACTATCTCCTTCCCCAAGATGTAATGTTTCCATTGTTGGCAAGCCTACATCATAAAACACATCTCTTTATCATAGGTGGGGTACTTCTGAATTATATAGGTAAGTGTTTCACATGTGATAGGCCACAGACGCCCTTGTTGGGTGAGGACTTTGCAAATAGCATAGTCAGAGGCGTCTGTCTCAATTTCAAATGGTCGTTGCAGGTTTGGCATTGTGAGTACAAGTGCAGATCAGAGTCAGTGCTTCAACTCAATAAATGCCTTTTGTTGGGACTCAAACTAGGAGAACTTTTCTTTCGCTCCACCCTTGGTAACTTGACTCAAAGGCCAAGTAATATGGGAGAATCCCAACACGAACCTTGATAAGAATTGGCAAGGCCCAAAAAGTTGCAAATCTATGTTAGAGTGGTTGGGTATGGCCAATTTGAATTACTTGGATCTTAGTCGGATCCACATGCACACCTTGATCATCTATGATGTAACCCATATATTAGAACTGGTTCATGCCAAAGGTGCATTTCTCCAAGTTGCAACATAGTTTGTGATGCTGTAGGGTTTGAAGGACTTGTTGAAGGTGTTGCAAGTGCTCTTCACAAATCTTGCTGAAGATGAGGATGTCGTCAAGATATACAATCATGAACGAGTTGGTGAAGTGTCACAATATGTCATCCATCATTCTCATAAAACTTGCAAGGGAATTTGGCAACCCGAAAAGCATGACCAACCATTAAAAAAGGCCCTCCTTGGATTTGAAGGTGGTCTTCCATACATCTATTCGCTCTATTGGGACCTCATGATAGCCAAACTTCAAATCAATCTTACTGAAATACTTTCCCCCCTTGAGCTAGTCAAGAAGGTCATCAATCTGCATGATTAGATACCTATTACTGATAATTATTTTTTTTAGTGCCTGATAATCAACGTGGAGCCTCCAAGTCCCATCCTTCTTCTGTACTAGTAGAATCGGGCTCCCACAAGGTGAGGAACTTGGTCAGATGTGCCATTTTTGTAGCAACTCCTGGACCTGCTGAATGACCTCTTCATATTCTAGAATGGAGCGACAGTACACTTACCCATTGGGTAGATGTGGTTTGGGAGTTAGATCAATTGAATGCTTGACTTGACAGTGTAAGGATACCCCTATGGGTGAGGATAAGATGTCCCTATATTATTCCACAACCTTATCCACTTGTTTATGCTATGTGGAGGAACCCTTCCTGGGGGACATGGATAAGGCCACAATCTTCCCCTTACTTTGAGAGTGAATAAAAAAAAAAAAAAAAAACAAATTTCCTGGTTTGGGAGATGATCTTACTGCATTTCTTAGCAGAGATCAAAGAGATGGCAGTAGGAGGGGATACCTTTGGTATCCTATGTAACTTATTGCCTAAAGTAGTAATAATAGTGTGAGGTCTAAACTCATACACAACATGACTGTTCCACAAATATGGTTGGCCTCACAATACATCACAAACTTCAGGAGGAGCAACGTCACACAATACCTCATCTGTGAAAGGTTTGATGTTGTAGGGAAGACGACACTGCTGGCTGATGCAGAGATCTCGTCCATGGAGCCACTCGATGGTGTATGGCTACATGTGTGGTGTGGTCGGTAGGTGCAACCACTTAATGACCCCTGATGAGATGAGGCTCTTTTGGCTCCCACTATCGATAATGAACTGCAATAGAGACCCCTTCACCCACATTTGTGAGTGGAAGAGACTTTCCCCTTCCTCTGGATCTTCGGGCTCGATCTTTTGGACCTTGGTGGTGGTAACAATGGCGTTAGTATTTGAATCAATAATTTTCTTCCCTTTGTCATTCCCCTTGTTGGGATTTGACTTAGAGTTGGAACATGCATCTGACTTAGAAGCCTTCAGCTCGACCACTAATGACTACTTAGCACGACACTCACTTGTGTTGTGGGTGGTGATCTTGTGGAACTCACACCACTTCCTTGTGTCCTTCCTCGTCTTCATGGTGCTATTCTTTGTTGGTGGCTTCGATGGGTTGTCATGGGTCACCCCACCTTGGCTTTGTCCTTTGTTCTATGGTTTGGGAGAACCTTTTCCTTGATTCAGATTCACATATCCAAAGTCTCGCTTCTTCTGTTTAAATTTTTTCTTGATCTTGACAGCGTATTGGTAGGCATGCAAAGCAAGGAGATGTCCAAGAACTCCATCTCATCTTGGATGTATTTGTGTAGACAACTACGATACTTGAGTACCAGATGCCACTCCAAATCCTTGATACCCAAATGTTGGAAATAATACTTAGAGGGGGGTGAATCAGTATTATCTGATCAATAATTTTTCTTTTCTCAACCAGATTTATATACACTACTTTTGTAAAGTTAACTAGCGTGTATACGCAACTATGATTAGAGAAATCAGCGTACACCCAGAAAACTTGTGATTTAGACAATTTATCATGCGTTGATCTATAACCAGTGCATCAGTAACTTATTAAACAGAGCAATAAAAACAAAATAAACCATCACACATAAGCAACACACATGAACACCAAGATTTAAGATGGAAACCCAATGTGGGTGAAAACCACCTACTGTTGTCATCTCTGTATTCTTTTTATAATAAAAAAATATGCTTGCGATCTTGTACTGGTGCAGACTCATACCAGTATGTAGGCACCCACTTGCAGAAGGCTACAACCTTCTCTCGTTTTCCAGCTTCTACTGGAAGGGAGCTACAACTCCCTAGCTCTTCTACTAGCCAATGTGATTACTAGTACGTACACAACAAACGTACACAACAATACACATGAAGGTCTCGTTTCATCAAATTTTCATACTAGATCCATCAGAAACTTTGAAACTCAAACTGCATCAAGCAATAACCAGTTAATCTGAATAATCAGATCACTGTCACCAGAACACTGTGCTAAACCCAGGAATCAATTGCAACCACAAAAATCATGCATCAGAATGTACATGCCACTTTACTGAACCCAACCTGCGTGTATACGATACTTCCTGTAATCAAACCTGCGTATACCTTCAAAACTACTGAAACATTAAAATTCTGAATCAAGTTTGTGCCAACCAGCAATAGTCCATCTACTATCTATTTATAGAGATTTACATAGACATCAATAGAGATCACCCTTCTCACTTATACAATCAGTCAATCAGATATAAAACTCCTTATTCATTCAGTTTTACATTTAGATCTAAGAAGACTTCATTGACAGACAACAGTAAAACAACAACATTGATATGATAGATCAGTCATCCTTGAACATCAAGATTTTCTTTTGCATACGCTACTTGGAAGAGCCGAACTAGCGTGTATACACACCTTCACCAAAGCGAACCAATGTACAGATTTGCAAATACTTACTTCATAACTTCGCTGCACTTCCGAACTTCAGACAAACCCAGATCACGATATTTAAAGAATAAAACAGGTGTACATAATCAGATCTAGCCCAACCAATATCATATTATTCAATAATAAGTCATTTCAGGTCTCATGATCCTGATCCAATATTGAATTCAAGGTGCACAAAGTATTTCAGATCAAATCACAAACATAGCCCCTGCAACATAAAATATACTTCAGATAGAAGTATTCCTTAGAAACCCATACACTTGCACATTTGCTTTTTATCTAACACTTCATAAGATATTCATTCCTTGTGCCTTTAGCCCTTTGATCTTCTCCTCCTTATATACTTAGATCCTTTATCAATACCTCAGACCAAAACCACTTAGGACCAATACCTTGGACCAAATACCTAGGGTCAATACCTTGGACCAAAACTTTGGTTTTCCAACATGTACGCGCTTTTCCTCTCGTGGGAGTGTGTGTATACGTATATGCTCTTTTTGTTCTGTGGACCAACGTGTATACACTATTTTGACTAAGTGGACCTGCGTATACTTCTTAAACTACTTTACATCAACCTTTTCCTTTACCTTCTTTATTCTGATCAGTAGACCTTAGTTCCATCTTCCTGTTCTTCTGTACCACTGCCTTGTTACCTCTGAATATACCTGTTATACTGTGAGTTTCCTTTTACCAAAACTGAATTGACCTGTGAGTGAGTTTCCATCAAGAACAACACTTGTATCATAATGCCAACAATCTCCCCCTTTGGACTTGATGACAACCATGAAGGTGTTGATTACTGCAAGCTGTAGAAACTGTTAGAGATAACATGCAACACCAAAATACTCTCCCCTTTGACATCAAGGGCAAAGGGCGGACCAAGCAACTTTCCTCCTTTGATATACATTATGTTGTCCATGCTCCCCCTGAGTACATGCCAAGTCTGCAAAGATATGATTCAAAAGAATAACATGACTCTATAACTCAACTAAGTGAGTATGACCTCCTTATGACCAATGACTCATACATACATCAATCACCCAACCAAGTGGGGATATACCAAATGTTTATACATGACAGAAATACAACAAATATTACATCATCCATCCCATGCAAAGTGGGGGTACAAATTACATCATTTGTCCAATAGGACTCATTCAAATATATAAGAAGTCATATCACACCCTAGACCTTTACATGATTTAAACAAAAAATGATATAAATATCTGAAGCCATAGCTGGACTCAGCAACCATAATGCCAACAATGCAGAATGCGTGTGAAGGCTAATGCTCCCCCTGAACCTGTGCTACCTGGGCATTGTCAACAAGTCATTCATCAAGGCATCTTTGTTAGTCAGATAAAAAATTAATGAGCAAAGCATATCGTCAGACTATAATCATCAACATCAGACAGAGCACCCATATCAGAGTCTGACCCATTGTTTTTTTGTAAAAAAAAACATATACGCTTCTTTAGCCACAGAAACCCACATGTATACGCGACTATACTTCATGAAACCTGCGTATAATAACCTTCCTCTAAAAAACTAGATTTAACAACAGGATGATGCAGCAACTACTCCCAGCTTTTGTCTGAGATATTCAAATGTTTCTCTGGGCAGTGGTTTATTGAATATATCAACAACCTGTTCTTTGGGGGGAACATACTCCAATTTGACCTTTTGCTCAAGCATTTGTTCTCGTAGAAAATAGCACTTGATGGATATGTGCTTGGTCTTGGAGTGCATGACTGGATTTTTTGAAATACTGATGGCACTTGTATTATCACATAGAATGGAGATGGGTGGAGTACATGTGATCTGAATGTCTTTCAATGTTTGCATCATCCAAAGTAGTTGTGTGCAACAAGATGCAACAACCACATATTTTGATTCAGCTGTAGATAAGGCAATCAAACTTTGTTTCTTGTTGAACCATGAGACTAACCGAGAACCCATATAAAATGCACCTCCACTAGTGCTCTTTCGATCATCAACACTTCCTGCCCAATCTGCATTTGTATATGTGTGAAGAGTAAGGTTTGTATCTTTAGGATACCATAATCCAAAGTCCTGAGTTCCTTGAAGATATTTGAAGATTCTTTTCACTGCCTGGAGATGTGATTCCTTTGGATTTGCTTGGAACCTTCCAACAATTCCTACTGCATGCATGATGTCAGGTGTGGTACCTGTTAGATAAAGCAGACTTCCAATCATAGATCTGTAAGTTGGTTGGTTTACTGCTGGCGATTCATTGTTAGAGCCGAGACCACATCCTATTACCATTGGAGTACATATAGGTTTAGAATCTTCCATCCCGTACTTCTTCAAGATCTGCTTGAGATATTTGGTTTGTGAAAGAAAGATACCATATTTTGTTTGTTGTACTTGTAGACCAAGAAAATAAGTAAGTTCACCAAGTAAGGAAATTTCAAATTCTTGCTGCATTAATGAAGCAAACTTCTGACTCATGGATTCTTCATTGCTACCAAAGATGATATCATCAACATAAACAACAATAATTAGCAGTTTATCATTTTCATTCTTTGTGAATAAATTGTTATCTGTAGAACATTTTGTGAAACCTTGTTGTTGTAGATATTTGTCAAGGCGGTAATACCAAGCCCTTGGAGCTTGTTTTAGACCATATAGAGCCTTTTTGAGCTTTCATACGAGTTTTGCATCATTTCCAAGAATGGATCCTTCTAGTTGTTCAATATACACTTATTCTTCTAAATCTCCATTAAGGAAAGCTGATTTTACATCCATTTGATATACTTTGAATTTTCGAAAACTAGAAAGGGCAAGCAACATCCTTATAGCTTCAAGTCTGACAACATGTGCAAAGGTTTCTTCAAAATCTATACCTTCTTGTTGAGCATACCCTTTATAAACAATTCTTGCCTTGTTTCTAATAACTTCTCCATTTTCATTCAGCGTATTCTTAAATATCCATTTTGTTCCTATAACATTTTTATCATGAGGTCTAGGAACTAATTCCCAAGTATCATTCTTTTCTATTTGGTCTAATTCTTCATCCATGGCCTTGACCCAACATTCATCATTGCATGCTTCATGTACATTTTGAGGTTCTGTGGAGGATAGTAATGCGAGATAACTTGAGGTCCTTGTAAGAGTTCTTCTTGTCTGTACTCCAGACCCTTTTTCTCCTAGAATTTGAGATTCTGGATGATTCTTATGAACATACCTGGATGGAGTCTTTTCCCTGTCTGTTGTATCTTCTTCTGATGCTTCATTAGTTTCTTCTTCAATATCATTTTGATTTGATGCGGGAAAGCATTCCCCATGTTCCTCTGTTGATTTCATCTGTTCCAGATTTCTGCATGATTCATCAACTACAACATCAATGCTTTCAACAATTTTCCGAAGTCTTTTATTATAACATTTGTATCCTTTACTTCTGGAAGAATAACCAAGAAGAATACCTTCGTCTGCTCTAGGTTCAAACTTTCCAAGTTTTTCATCAGTCCTTTTGATAAAACATTTGCTTCCAAAAACTCTAAAGTGTTTTACAGTAGGAGGCTTACCATACCAAAGTTCATGTGGAGTTTGATTGCTATTTACCTGAACATTTGCTTTGTTGAGAATAGTCACGGCAACAAATGCAGCTTCACCCCAGAAGGTTGCAGGAGTTCCAGATTCATCTAGCATAGCTCGAGCCATTTGTTGAACTGTTCTATTCATCCTTTCTACCACACCATTTTGCTGAGGAGTTCTTGCGGTGGAGAATTTCCTTTTTATTCCATGTTGTTCACAAAAGTCAAAGAATTCATCTGATATGAATTCTCCCCCTCAATCAGATCTGAGACATTTGATTTTTTAGTCTGATTCATTTTCAAATAAAGCTTTGAAGGCTTTAAACTTTTCAAATGCTTCATCTTTATGTTTTATAAGACCTATCCAACACATCCTGGAAAAATCATCAATAAAAAAATAAAGTATTCTTCTCCACGAGGTGAATTTTTCCTTGTTGGTCCACACAAATCAGTATGGATGAGTTCAAGAGGCTTACTTGCTGACCCTTCCTTTTCAATGAAGTGAACTCTGGTTTGCTTACCGATTTGACATGGTTTGCATATGGTATTTTTTGGGATGCTGATATCTAGAAGATCACAAACTGCCTTGAGCCTGCATGCTTTTCTTATTTGAGAAAATCTTAGATGTCCCAATCTTCTATGCCACAACCAGTTTTCATCTGTTTTTCTTAGATAGCATTGTTGTTTTCCTCCTTTGAGTATGTATAAGTTGTTTGGAGTTCTTGTACCTTTGATCACGGTCTTTCCTATATCAAGTTCACGAATGACACATCTGTTTGATCAAAACACCACTTCATTTCCTTGATCACACATTTGACTGACACTCAACAGGTTATGCTTTAAACCATCTACATACATGACATTTCCAGCTTTAACCTTTTCTTTCAAGAAAATAGAACCTTTACCTTTAATGACAGCTGGAGTGTCATTTCCAAATGAGACATTCTTTTCCTTTTCTAAAGCATTATATGAATGAAGTTTCTCTTTATCACCTGTCATGTGTTTGGAGCATCCACTATCGATGTACCACTGATTTTCTTTTCCTTCCGCATATAGAGTTATACGACATCTCTCTGATTGAGATTCCTTCCTTCTCCATATCTTGGGACTTAATGGCATTTTCTCCTTTTGAAATGTTGACCGAAATTTGCTCCTGCATTCAAATTCTTCCTGACCAAAGTTGTTACAAATTGAGCATTCTATTTCATCTTCAAGAGGCGAAAAGTTATTATAGGATCTTTTATTAATTCCTGTTGTACTTCTTTGATTTCGTGCTTCTCTAGTCATGATGGTTTTGTAAGCAACACATTGAGCAACCTTGTGTCCAAAGTTATGACATGAAAAACATTGCCCATTAAAGAAGTTTCTGCGATCATAGAATTTTTTGACATTGTTTACCTATTGGTTGCGGCTTCTACTGATATTCATCCTTGGAGTAAATTGAGTATGATTTACCTAATGAGTAGTTTTAGGCCTTTGCTGACGATTGACATACTGTTCACTCGTCTTTGCTACATCAAGATAGCTTCTGGTGGAGGTTGATGGCTTCTGTGATTGAGATGATTCTTCAGTATATCCAAGACCTGTCTTTATCGGAGGAGAACACTGAACTTTGATCACGACTTTGATAATTTCATTTAAAGTTTCTGATCCTTTAGCAAATCTAAGATTGAGAGATTTTGTCTTCTCAAGATCTTTTCTTAGACCCACAATTTCACATTCTAGATTTTCATTGTGTTTTTCCCTTTTAGCAAGTTGGTGTGTCAAAGTATCTATGGTCATATTCTTTTCTTCTAAACAGATTTTGAGTTTAGTGTTTTCTTCAAGAAAATATTCCTCTTCTAATGCATCCAAAAATTCATTATTGTCATAGGCCATGAGAAGTATATAATCTTGTTCAGTTTCATCTTCATCACTATTAGATAAACAATCACTATCTTCATGTGTATAATAACTCCTTCTATTCACAACTTGTTTTCTATTTCCTTTTGCATATTCCTTCCCTTTTTCATATTTACCTTTATGAGGACATTTGGTAGCATAGTGACCAAATCTACCACAAACAAAACATTTGAAAGGTAGCTTACCTCTGAATCTTCCGGAACCCTGTTCAATCTTCTTGACAAAATTTACCTCATCTTCTTCTTCTTAAATGTGTCCTGATTCATGGCGATCTTCCTTTTCTTTTCCCTTTGCTAATGCTTTAAATGCGGCTTCTCTCATATCTGATGGACCTCATTTTCTCATTTCAAAGGCAGTTAGGATTCCATGGAGTTGAGTCATTGTAATAGTTTGAAGATCTTGTTTTTCTTCTATGGCAGACACTTTTGACTCAAATTTAGAAGACAAAGATCTCAAAATTTTCTCCACTAATGTAACTTCCTTTATCTCTTCACCCAGATTCTTCATACAATTAACAATCTCATATATAAGTAAGAAGTAACTAGAAGCACTCTCATCACTATGCATCTTAAGAGTTCATATTGAATTCTGAGAGTTTGAAGCTTAGCACGTTTTACCTCAGAGTCTCCTTCGTAGCTTTGAATGATTTTGTCCCATATTTCTTTGGCTGCCTTGAGTTACATGACTTTGACAAATTCTGATTCTTACAGACTTCCCAATAATGTATTGACAGTTTTGGCATTGGTTTTGTATAACTTCTTACATGCAGAGTCTATAGGAATTGTTGCTGGAAATTGATATCCTCCTTCTACAATTTCCCAAACATCTGCTCCAAGCGATTGTAGATAAGCTCTGGTTCTTATTTTCCAATATACTAAGTTGCTCCCATTGAAGATTGGTGGTCTGATGGATCCCATGCCTTCATGATTATTCATCTTGAAAGATCTTCCTTCAAGCGATCAAGCTTCTTCAGAAGGACCTGCTCTGATACCAATTGTTGGAAATAATACTGAGAGGGGGGTGAATCAGTATTATCTGATCAATAATTTTTCTTTTCTCAACCAGATTTATATATGCTACTTTTGTAAAGTGAACTAGCATGTATACGCAACTATGATTAGAGAAACCAGCGTACACCCATAAAACTTGTGATTTAGACAATTTATCATGTGTTGATATTTAACCAGTGCATCAGTAACTTATTAAATAGAGCAATAAAAACAAAATAAACCATCACACATAAGCAACACACATGAACACCAAGATTTAAGGTGGAAACCCAATGTGGGTGAAAACCACTTGCTGTTGTCGTCTCTGTCTTCTTTTAATAATAAGAAAATATGTTTACAATCTTGTACTGGTGCATACTCATACTAGTATGTAGGCACCCACTTGCAGAAGGCTACAACCTTCTCTCATTTTCTAGCTTCTACTGGAAGGGAGATGCAACCCATTATCTCTTGTACTAGCCAATGTGATTACTAGTACGTAGGCGCTGACCTACAGAAGGCTACAGCCTTCTCTCTTCCTCCAGGGTCCATGTTTTATAAATTTCTAGACTGGATGCTCCTAGTACACAACAATACACATGAAGGCCTCGTTTCATCAAATTTTCATACTGGACCCATCAGAAACTTTGAAACTAAAATTGCATCAACCAACAATCAATTAATCTGAACAATCAGATCACTATCACCAGAACACTGTGCTGAACCCAGGAATCAGCTGCAACCTCAAAAATCATACATCGGAATATACACGCCACTTTACTGAACCCAACCTGGGTGTATACGCTACTTCCTGTAATCAAACCTGTGTATACCTTCAAAACTACTGAAACATTAAACTTCTGAATCAACTCTGTACCAACCAGCAATAGTCCATCTACTGTCTAATTACAGAACTTTACATAGGCAGCAGCAGAGATCACCCTTCTCACTTATACAATCAGTCAATCAGATATCAAACTCCTTATTCATTCAGTTTTACATTCAAATCTAAGAAGACTTCATTGACAGACAATAGTAAAAAAACTACACTGATTTGATAGATCAATCATCCTTAAACATCGAGCTTTTCTTTTGCATACGCTACTTGGAAGAGCCGAACCAGTGTGTATACACACCTTCACCAAAGCGAACCAGCGTGTTAACACCCAGGTTGTTCCCTATGACTCCCAAGGGAATACGGCCGGGGTAACCACTAACCAATCTTTGGGTTACAGTTCCTAGCCCAACTGCAACCAGAGAGGGCTCTCTCTTTATGATTTATCTTTGTTATAGTTGTGTTTTAGGCTAGCTATGATGCTCAGGTTTTGTTTATGTTTTGGTTGAAGGATCTCTTTCAGGTCTTATGATGTAATACTTTGATGGTGAGTTTCCATTGGGCAATGGAGTCTAGATGCTGTGAGATGATCTTAAATGTTGAGTACTGTTCTAACTGCAAGGCCTGATGTGTATCTAACAGACAAATTTAAACTTGAGTGATGATATGTGTCAACCAGCAGAAATCTGTTAAGAATTTTCTGTTATGTTGGTGAAATGAAAATGAACGCAGAGCACAGGAGCAAAGTTTGAATTCCTGTGACAGTGGCCAATATGAAAGATGTATTCTGAAAGTGCAGCAGCTTAAGAATCACACTTTATATAGATTACACCTGAAGAAAACATTTATAAACAACACAGACTGAACTCAGGGTGCTCAGTGAGCAAATCCTGGGAGTTATTCTTTTTCTCTGTTGCTTAATATCGGAAATCAGATAGCGTATATGGATTTATAATAAAACAAACTAAACATGGAAAAGGTTACAGAGACTTATTGCATGGTAAGATACGCAGGGATCCAGCAGTCATGAACAGGAACAGAACATCTTCAACACATCAAACATCCATGAAATTCCATTGCTTTCCTTTATTGACTTTCAGAAAACAATTACAGCATAAGAGCCTCTTCAGGAGAAATTCACAACAACCCTTGCTATCTCATGCGAAGGGGTTTATATAGAAATATGTATACAAAATATCTCAGGTATTGAGTCATCTGAGAGAGAGAAAATATCTTCAGTAGTGTTCAGAAAGTAGGCAAGAAGTTATTACAATGTTAAATGCAACGTAAATGCCCTTTATGTCTGTCAGAGGATTGTCTTGACTTTTAAGAGTCACTGAGTCGGTTGCATTACTCTGTATTAATTCTGGAGATACGCATTTACTTTTTCCTGCGCAGTGCATTCTCGGGTTTGCCAGCTGTGGTTCCCTTTTCTGCTTTGTTGGCCGCTACATCTGCTGAGTTGGCTCAACTTTGATTTTATGATGCCTGCTGACTTTGTTGACTTTTCTTTTCATCAAAATTTGTAGGAAAAACAGAAGTTGGTGCATGAGTTACTGTTTATAAAATTCTCTGGATTGCATCTGTCCACCATTCCTGTGTAGGGAGCTGGTGCTTGAGGATGGCCTCCATTGTCTCTTCAGCTTCTGTGTATTTGAAAAAATTTGGGGCTACATCAAACAAGTGATTAATTTCATTCATTATAAAAAGTAGATTTTCTATCTTACTATAGAAAATCTGTCCTGTAATAGGCCCTGTGTCTTCTGAAGTGCTGGCCTTCTCATTGACCTGTGCTGAGGCAAAAACATTTACTCTTTTAGCATACTGTTCATGGGTGAATAATTTCCCTCCGCTGTTCAGTAAGCTAGGGAGTCCTCTACTCTGCAACACCTGAAACTTCTCCATGAACTTATTTACCTCTGTCTGCATATCCTGGGTTCTCCTGTCCAATGTCTGCACTAGACTTCTGAGAGTAAGAACCCTCTTGATCATTTGAATAGTCTCAGTTCTGTTTGTGATTCCAATGGTGGCTAACTGAGAACTTGTTTTGTGATTGAGCACATTGTTCATTCTTGTAGCAACTTCAGGCATATTTCCCAATAAGGCCCTTGATGTTCGGATTTCCCTCTGTGCCTTTGGAATGAGCTCTAGTTGCTCATGGATTGTCTCGATGTATGGCCATTGGTTGTTGATGGATTTACCAATATTGGACCATATCATTGCTCTGATCTCAGCTATGATTTTATCTAGCTTGAGCTCATTCTCAAGCTCCTTGATTCTGTCTTTAAGAGCTTTGATTTCCTTGGCCTTTTCTCCCACTTCTCTCTTTGTCTTATCATGCCTTTCATTTACCTTGGCCAGCTTTTCCTTAGTTTCATTCAGCTCTGTCATCTGGGCTTCCAAAATTTGTATTTCATTCTTTAGCTTCTGCATATCTAGGCTCTGATCTGTGCTGATGGGTGCTGCTGAAGTAGATGTGGCCGTTTGTTCAGCCTGCTGAGGTGGAGGCACAGTAGTAGGAACAGTCTCCTCAAGATTGATGACTTGAGGAGGGGGCTAAGATGTCTGCCCTTCTTGTGCTTGTTTTGATGATGCTTGTAGAGGTGCTTGTGCAGCTTCATATTGCCCCCATTTTTCTTGTGCCTTCACAAGCTCTTTGTAAATGGAAATTAGCAGGTCAGTAGAATCCTGCTCATACCTTTGCTTAGCTACCTCATCAGTCTGTGGATGGATAGTGGCTGGAATTTTGATCTTCTTTCTCAGTGCAGCCATGTCAGCATCTCTGAGTTTCAGGATCTCTTGTATCCCTTTGATGTCATTGGGATTGTGCCCAATTTCTACAATGATTTCCTCCAGGGCTCTTATCCTGTTGTCTTTGGCCTGAGAAGAGGCCCTCTCCAGTTCTAGCTGGGAAGCTGTGGCATTCAGACTGCTGGTTAGTTTGTAATTATCCAAAGTCTTGTCGGCCAATGAAGCATACACCATTTCTCCAGTTTGCTTATGCAGCTCAATTTTGTCCATAGGGTGTATGTCTTTGGCAAGTACCTCTAGGTTGGTCCTAAGGTAGTCAGCAGTGGATTGTGGCCGGAGTGCTGTAGGCATAAAGTGACTCATTGTCAATTTGCCTTCACTTACATCAAAAGCAGACATAAGTCTCTGCTGATTGGAAGGAGCCATGTTTAGCAGGTGATTGTACAATTGTACCTTGATAGGGTCACTCCTCCTCTTGATGTCTATAAACTGCTGCTTGATGCTTACTTGTCCCTCTTTCTGCTGGCTGGAGGAGCTGACCTCCCCTCCCATGGTCCTGTCTTGTTCCTGCTGGAAGGAACTTGCTGAAGTTTCTCTGCTGGGTGGGCCCATGCCCAATGCCTCTCTTATTGCTATATCCTCCTCTGGAAAATCATTGAGTCTCTGCCTTTTCTCTCCCTGGTCTACAGAGGATGTCAGGGGAGTCTCTCTGTCTCTTTTTCTAAAGACAAATGTATCCTCCTTTTGAGGGGTTTGGAGGACCGAGGCATCAAAGGTAGTGTCTTGTCTTGTAGGCCCCGTTTTTTCAGTGGTCTGAGGAGTCTCCACTGTTTCCTTTTGCTGGGCAGACTGCTCCTGCCTTTGTTCTTCTTGATGTTGTTGCTCTTGCTGTTCTGGTTCTTCTTGCTGCCCTTGCTGCAGCCCTTCTGCTTGCTGCTGTTGTTTTTGTTGCTGTTCCTGCTGTTCCTGCTCCATCTCTTTGCCTTTGCCCTTTTCTGAGATATTTTCACTAGTTCTTGTAGCTTGATGTTGGGCAGTTGAGGAAGACGCTGCTGCTCCAATTTGTGTGCCTGGCAGTGAGGTGACCTGTGAATAAAACTCAAGGTCAGCCATTTTCTTGAGGTTTCTTAGAGCTCTTTGATTAAGCTCTTCTTGAGTCACATCTTCTTCTAAAGTTCCTCTTCTCCACTTGCTTTGGTTGGCATATTTTTCTAAGTTAGGAAGGCTATAATGACCATAAGCAGATAATTTGTATTTGAGCCTCCTCATTGTAATGAAGTTATTGGGGTCATAGGGTTTCCATACGAAGCTGTATTTGAGACCAAGGCACCCAAGTATTCTATCTGCCTCTCTCCACCCTTCATCCCTTTCATTGAGAAGTAAATGGCCAAGTTGATTTCTGATTTTTAACTGTGCCTTCTTACCTTTTCCTGAAAAGTGGAGCATATCCACATAACCAAACTGCCTGAAGTATTCCAAGGCAAGTAACCTCATAGGCACAAATCTAGGTAGTTTAAATGGGGGCAACTCACACCCATATAGTCTGATAACGGTGTGGTGTTGGTAGAAATACCAATCCCCAATACTGTATGCTTTTGATAAATGCAGGAGTCTTTGCATTTCATCTGTCAATCTGGGAGGTGGTGAACCCAACAGTAGAGTCAAGGCTGGATGGATGAAAAGATCAATAAATTCGCAGTAGGTGTATGGGGAACAGCTCACTATGTGAAAAACGGATGTCCAATACACAACTGATCTCAGATTGCCCTGTGCATCTACTCTCTTCTTTGGGAAGGAGAACTTATCATGCTGGAAGTAAAGGAGCAGATGATATAGGTACGAGGTGTATCTAAATACCCTTTCTCTTGATAAATTCATCAATTGATCATGCATCTTATCTGATATGTATGTGGCATAATCATAGTGGATTGGCTTCTTTCCTGGGGAAAACATAAGCATCATTTGTAGAACAGTTTCATCCACATACTCCACTGAATCATATCCCAGGATGGGACTGATCATGTCAACAAGGTCTAAGCCCAACTGGTTGAGGTAGAGATAATGGATGGGAGGAATTTGCACAGTATCAGCTTTGATGAAAATCTGATTAAGCTTTGTGATTTGTGCCTCTGTTATCCTGGCTCCCTGTACTATTAAATCAGCTAATGATAGAGGAACCAACTTTTGATCTGTCTGGAACTGCAACATCTCCCTGATGGCTTCAGGGGTAATGAGGAACAGAATTGAGCCTGAAGAGTCCAGCACTGCCCTCTGGGATGCATCATAGTGGTCAGCAACTAAGTGTACAAGCTCAGGGAATTGATTAACCTGAGGAAGCTTGAATATTGGAAGGAATGAATCCCAAATTCCCAGGATGTCTGTCCCCCTCTCATGTTTGATCTTTATCTCATTTAGGATTTGCAAATGGAACCTGCTTCTGCTCAACATCTCCTCTGATATCTTGTAGTCCAAGTCTGCTAATGCCCTGGTGTCCAATGTTCTATTAGGGACATTCAGGGGAGCCACATTGAGGGCTATAGGAGCTACAGGGGGGTCCATGGCTCTCCTTTAGGATTTCTGTTCACCCAAGGATTGTGTTACTATGCAGAGTAACACCAACAAGGTTTCTTTGCAGAGAATGTTGGTTTTGTAAGTGAAAGGTGGAAGTAAGGCTGCAGCAGTTGAAATACTGCCTCTGTGTGATTAGGTGGGTGGCGGAAATGTTCAGAGGATGCTCTTTTGTGGTGTATTTATCTCCTGCCGGTGACGGGTTCACGATTGCGCGAACCAGTGACAGTTTTGTTTCGAATTGCCTACAATTGGCTTGACAGTAGCTTAGTGACGGCTCTGGTTCAATTTAAATGTCAACTTGATGGTATTTAACGGTGAAATTGGAGTCTTAAGGTCTGTTACTCATTGACATGCGAAATGCAGTGAAAATGGAGTTTCAGAGCTCAAATGAGGATTACCTGTAGATTTGGGTCGGTCAGAGCTTGTTGGCGCTGAGGAAATTGACGTTCCGGTGGTTAGGAAACTCTTTTCCGCGGCTGGTGCAGGTTTAAACGTAGTTTTGCATGCAGAACACAACAACGACGAATGCACAAAAATGGTAAAAAACACGAATTTTTGGCTAAAATAGACCTTTTGGTGCTTTTGGCGCGAATCCGTGCTGACGTCAGCATGACGTCATTGGTGGGGTCAAGGTCGGATGACGTCATGCTGACGTCATCGGGTGACGTGGCGGGGTCTGGTTGGTCCACAGGGGCAGTGAGATGGCAGGACAGGTGGACCAATGGCAGGGCAAGAGGCTGACGGGACAGCGTACCTGGGTGACGGAGCGATGACATGTTGCTGACGCGGCGAGGATGTAAGCGAGCGGGATGAGGAAACCGGAAACCGGCAGTGGTTTCGTATCGCACCGCTTCCGGTACGGGGGCGGTATTTGCAGTTGTACCTCCGACGCATTGTGGTGAGGGCGCGTGGCAGCGGAGTGACGTACTCAAAATACGGACGTCGGGAGATAAGTTTCGGGCAACAGATGAGCTCCGACGTCATGGTGACCGTTAGATCTGCAGAGGTTAATCGGACGGTGGTCGGATGACTGACGTGACAGGGGGATAGTACATATAACTGTCGGACGTCGGAAGGACTCCGACGCATTCAGGGCCGTCGGATCTGGAGGGCCTGATCTAACGGTCATCGGGGAGGTGACATGGGCAGTGTATACGGAAGCGGGCGGAGGCAATAAAACATGTTTTTGAACGATTTTCCAATGTATTTCCAAAAAACAAATTATGTGCGCCAACCTTGGTTATAGAGCGGAAAGAGGGTTTTATAGTTTTTTGCTCTTTGAAGCGGGTAAAGGTGGAATTTAAGCCATTTAGGGGTTTTTTATGTGCAAAAGGGGTAAAAATAGAGGAATCAGCTCATGAAGGGGAAGGGGTAGTTGGCATAGGTTCATCAACATGACCTGGTGTCATTTGATCCCTGACTCGAGACTCTATTGGCTATAATGCCAAGGGGGTGGGTATTTATAAGATTTTGGGGTTTATACACCTTGGTGTTAGTAATATTAGGGAAAAAGGTGATATAAGGGATTTATATAATAGGGTTAGTGTTAGCATGGAGTAGGGGGTAAGTGGAGGAGGAAACCATTAAGTTTATGTGAAACAAACTTGGTTTTAAGAGTAGATCAAAATGAAAAGATTTTTAGACAAGAAATGTGGCTTCTAAAGATTAAGAACCACCATGAAACCTTAGTCTTTTCCATGAATCTAAGCTGATGGGGGAATGTTAGAAATGAAATTGGAGGGGAAATGAGGGAAATTAGTCATGCTTCCTGCTGTAACCTTTTGCTTTGATGCCCACCATCACTGTTCTTGCAATGATGGGGATAACCTTTCTGCAACCCCAACTACCTACCCAGCTACTTACCTAGCATTTTTATTTCTTCTTGGAGGGTGCACTTGGACTTGCAGACCCTTATTTGCCTTTTCTTTTCTTTGGCTTTTTCTTTTGCTTTCTCTATCTACTTCTACCCTTATCTCTTCCAAGGTCCCAGATTAAGCTGTTGGGAACCTTTTCTTCTCTACCTAAACTAGCTTGTCTGCTAAGATTCAGCTGTTTGGACAGACTTCTTTCTCTATTCTATAGCATAAAATTGAACACATGGCATGATCCAGATTAAACTGTTGGATCATCCATCAAAAATTTGAAAATAAGGTCATCAACATTGAAACACTTTACACACCTTCTTGTTCTCTCGGAAATATGGGATCTTTGTGAACTCAAAGCAGAGCATATTTGGACTTTCTCTTGCCAATCATGAGATATGAAACCTATTGGTATAGGTATCCAACACAGCGTACAGATCTGCAAATACTTACTTCATAACCTCCCTGCACTTCCAGACTTTAGAAAAACCCAGATCACAATATTTAAAGAATAAAACCGATGTACATAATCAGATCTAGCCCAACCAATATCAGATTATTCAATAATAATTCATTTCAGGTCTTATGATCCTGATCCAGTATTGAATTCAAGGTGCACAAAGTATTTCAGATCAAATCACAAACATAGCCCCTACAACATAAAATATACTTCAGATAGAAGTATTCCTTAGAAACCCATACACTTGCACATTTGCTTTTTATCTAACACTTCATAAGATATTCATTCCTTGTGCAGTTAGCCCTTTGATCTTCTCCTCCTTATATACTTAGATCCTTTATCAGCACCTCGGACCAAAACCACTTAGGACCAATACCTTGGACCAAATACCTAGGGTCAATACCTTAGACCAAATACCTTGGACCAAAACCTTGGTTTTCCAACATGTACGCGCTTTTCCTCCTGTGGGAGTGCATGTATACGTATATGCTCTTTTTGTTCTGTGGACCAGCATGTATACGTTGTTTTGACTAAGTGGACCTGCGTATACTTCTTAAATTGCTTTACATCAACCTTTTCCTTTACCTTCTTTATTCTGATCAGTAGACCTTAGTTCCATCTTCCTGTTCTTCTGTATCACTACCTTGTTACCTCTGAATATACCTGTTGTACTGTGAGTTGCCTTTTACCAAAACTGAATTGACTTGTGAGTGAGTTGCCATCAAGAACAACACTTGTATCATAATGCCAACAATGGGATTTGACTCAAAGTTGGAACATGCATCTGACTTAGATGCCTTCAGCTCGACCACTAGTGACTACTTAGCACAACACTCACTTGTGTTGTGGGTGGGGATCTTGTGGAACTCACACCACTTCCTTGTGTCCTTCCTCGTCTTCATGGTGCTATTCTTTGTTGGCGGCTTCGATGGCTTGTCCTGGGTCACCCTGCCTTGGCTTTGTCCTTTGTTCTATGGTTTGGGAGAACCTTTTCCTTGATTCGGATTCACATATCCAAAGTGTCGCTTCTTCTGTTTAAATTTTTTCTCGATCTTGACAGCGTATTGGTAGGCACGCAAAGCAAGGAGATGTCCAAGAACTCCATCTCATCTTGGATGTATTTGTGTAGACAACTACGATACTTGAGTACCAGATGCCACTCCAAATCCTTGATACCCAAATGCGTGTGAAGGTCATGGAAAAAAAATTGTGAACTTTGACATGTCTTGGTCCCTTCCCTACCATGGTGTGGACCATTTTATGTACTTATCTTCATAGCTCTCGATAGGGAAATACCATTCCTTGTTGGTGTCTCAAAAATAATTCCTAGTAGGTGCGGCTAAAAATAGTGAGGGTTCCCTCTCGTTCCTCTGCTCACAATAGGTTTCCCACTAGTCCTTGATGTGGGGGGCAACTTTGAGGAGTGAAAAAGTAATATTTTCCCTATTGGAAAAATCACAAACTGAAAAATATCCTTCCAAAAAATTTAACCATTTATCTATGACATGTGCATCTATCTAACCTTCAAATATGGGAATGTCAAAGTTTACTTGTACCTTAAAGGGAGTGGTGCCTCTAAGGTGGCTTCTGGATGAATATGATTCATCTGTGGGCATCCATCGAAGGATCTGGGCAAAGTTATCCATCAGATCATTCCTTCGTCGCTTGAGGGATTCTTCAATCAATTTTGGAAGGATATCTTGCTCCCTCGTATTTGTTTTCTTCTACCATGGGAAGCCGTCAGGGTCGTACAAAGAAACGAAATGAAATATAGATATAAACATAAACACAAAGCTACAATGAAAACATAACTTTGATTCATTAATAACAAAGTATTGAAAATTGTTTACATGGAGAATGGAAATAAACTAGCTCAGGCGATGGTGGCTTATCTCTAAGAAGAGATGTGGTAGTTACATGCATTATGAACAGTGTTATAATGAGGCTCATAGGCCTAGTTATGATAGATAAATAATGGAAAACCCTAAGCATCCAAAAACCTAACCCTGAGAGACGAAGCACCAAAAATCTGAGGGCCCTATTGGCAGGGAAAATCTGAAGAACCCCCCCCAAATTTACATGTATAATAAATGGGCGAATCTCCATGGTATATAGGAAAAATGGAAGACGATTTTATAAATAATATGATATGTATATATAATTTTTTGGCGAATCTCTCACCAGGCATGGCGAATATTTTACTCAATTATAAAATCTTGTGTTTATTGAATACACAAATGAAATCATTGCATTTCTTTAAAATATCTTTTGAAATCAAAATTACCGAAATTACATATCGATAACCTAGTGGGTGTAGGATAAAATTCACCCATTCCATTTACAGAAAGCATGAGAAAACACCTAATAATATATATAAAACCAAAAAAAAATTCAAATTCATCACTTCTAGGGACCTCATAACCACCCTGCCAATACACAAGTATGTTCCTGATTGCAATTAGAAAAATTACCCAAATTGCAGTCTGTTTACTCCACTTCTAGGGACCTCGTAACCACCCTGCCAATACACAAGTATGTTCCCGTTTGCAATTAGAAAAATTACCCAAATTACAATCTATTTACTCCAACATATGTTGGAAAGTTATAGAAGGATGACTAGTGCAATCAATCCATTCCTTTTAGCCCTGGATTTGTTTCAGTTTAAAACAAAAGTATACAAATATACTTGTCCAATGTCTATGCTTTAACCATTCACCTTAAGATGTTTTTACAATATAATTTCCTAAGTCTTCAATATCATAAAAACCAACCTATACCCATCTTAACTCCACATCTACCACTCTTAGGGGGATTAAATCTATTTATTCCTCTGAGCACTTGGTAGACCCAGAATTAAGATGGATCTAAGATAGAATTTCCCCTTTAAATAGTCTATGCTCACATGAATACCATGGGTCAATACCATGGGTTATCATAAACCTAGAGCTTAAAAATTACTATTAGTAATTTATAAAAATCAATAAAATTAATAGTTCATTTTTATTTTATTTTTTATTTTAACCAAGCTAAAATGTTTAACATACATTAAATTACAAAATCCATTTTTACTCTTGATCAAATCAAATATTTTTTCACTCTATGCTAGTTTGCATATCACGATATTTGATACCTCTCGAGGGTTACTCTATGCTAGTTTGCATATCACGATATTTGATACCTCCCGGGGGTTAGTAGATCCAAAGTAAAGATGGATCTATGCTGGTTTAATTCCCCATTTAAATAGGCTACATTCCAAGTGAATACCATGGGTCAATACCATGTGCCATTTTGGTGAATACCAAAGATGGATCTATGCTGGTTTAATTCCCCATTTAAATAGGCTACATTCCAAGTGAATACCATGGGTCAATACCATGTGCCATTTTGGTGAATACCATGGGTCAATACCATGTGCCATTTTTATTTTTATTAATACTAATATTAGGGTTAATAATGTTTTTTTGCATGGTATTAATAACAATCTAGTCCATGGTATTTGTCCCATAGTATAAATATAAGGTGACTTATGGAGTAAATATAAAAAAATGTTTTATTTGTTTACCATACCTCTCGTTTATTTATATTTTTATTAATTTACCATACCATTCATAAATACAAGGTGACTTATGGAGTAAATATAAAAAAATGTTTTATTTGTTTACCATACCTCTCGCTTATTTATATTTTTATTAATTTACCATATCTCTTTTACAAATATGGTATTTGACCCATAGGATTCACTTAAATAAAACCTCTTTCTTGAGCCTCCATAAATAGAATGAGGGTTATGGACTAAATATAAAAAGAGGTTTTATTTATTTACCATGCGTCTGATTTATTTATATTTTTATTTATTTACCATACCTTTTGAGTAAATATAAAAAGACGTTTTATTTATTTATCATACCTCCACTTTACTTATATTTTTGTTTGTTTACACCCTTGCATGTATATAAGGTGACTTATGGAGTAAATATAAAAAATGCTTTATTTATTTACCATACCTCTCATTTATTTATATTTTTATTAATTTACCATACCTCTTTTATAAATATGGTATTTGAGCCTTTGGCCCATAGGATTCACTTAAATAAAACCTATTCTTGAAAATGGGCGAATGGATTCACTTAAATAAAACCTATTCTTGAAAATGGGCGAATGGAAGGTTGTAACTCCTAATTTCAAGGGCTAAATTTAACTTTTTTAACCTCTCCCTTAAAATAAGGTGGGCTATTTGAGGTGATTTGTAAAAATTTACTATGATACAAAATATTCGCCCACTAAAAATTTAAAACCCCTTAATTTCGCCAAAGGGCGAACATTCGCCCCTAAAATCACCCCTACCTATTGGGGTAAATTGGTACATTGACTTCCTTGGGTCGTAACTTTGACATCCGATACCTCGTTAGAAAGATATACCTGAGGACTACAACTTTCAACTGCAAACTCCTAGTATAGGTGACATGTTTTCCACTTTTCCAAAAAAAACGTTGTTTAGGACCTCAAAAAGGCTCTGAAAGTTCAAGACCTGAAAAACTGTCAAAATAGTAAACTATGCTACAATTAAGGAAACTTAAAGAAGCAATGTTGGTGGTCCAAGTGGAATAGGTGGGTGGCCACCAATACCCACCTGTATCAATCCATGCCTTCTCCTCCAAATAAACTAAACCCTATATTGGATGAAGGCTGAATAATTTCAACTTTAGATGCAAAAATTACCTTCTTCTCTGTTCCTGTTGTGAAACACCTGAATTGTTGCTTCCAGAATCCCACCGTAACGTAAGAGCTTGATTTGTTTGAGTTTATTTGGATTGTTGACGTGCAAGAGACCTAATCCGAGAATTATAACTTTCCAAATTATCATTTCTGGGCCTACCTTTCCTAGGTTTCTCTCCTTTACCCCTAGTCATCCATGTTTGAAAAAAGGAAAATCTAATCAGAAAAGTAGATAAAAATTATGAAAACTACTTGCCGATTTGTTGAAACATCAAATCAATCCAACTACTACAGATATTTTCAAAAAAATTGTAACTACAACAATCCCTTTAACAATGAAACTCACCCTCCTAAAATGAACAACAATAGAAGCACACTTATTGGGAAGAAAGTAACATGAAACTCACCTCTACTGTTGAAAAATAATTTGATCTTTAGTTTACGGGAATCTCTCCAAGCGTATCCCTAGCAACAACACCCAAATTTTGGGTGTTAATATTGACTTATAGATGACTCAACACTTATTTGTCAACCCAAGGTTCATAAGCTTCAAGACACAACATTGTAAATGCCAAGAGACTCCAGAAATCCCTGCAAAGTATCACTCCTTCCTCCAAACCAACATTATCAATCCTCTAAGTTCTAAAAAAAAATGATAAATTTCCAATCTCAATTCCTGCACTAATACTGTGACAACTTTATTAACAGAAATAAATAGTGATCAACTTAGGCTCTAGCTACTTCACTCGCCCAATCATCAATCAAACAAAGTCTATAGATTGAACAAATAATAAAAAATTCTGAAAAGAACACATTCCTCAATCATGCAATACCAAAAGAGTGCTTGGAAATCCACAAAAGTCTTCAAATTGTTCCTGCACTACTTCAATTCTTCACTCTTAGTGCTTTTGAAAATAAAGTGTGGTGCTACTATTTAATTAATTAAATGTATGAGTTTTCATAAAAGTTAATCACACTATGTTTCAGTCCTTCAAAGTAAAGAACATTCCAAACACTAGATCTGAAATTATGAAAGAAAGCATTGCAATGAAAAAGAAAAAACACCAGATTCTAAGATGAAACGCTAATTTCAAATAACCAATGATGAAATAATAAACCAGTCTTTGGAAAATCCTTTTTATACTACTCCACTTGAAACACCATAAATGCATGTTCCACACATGCACCAGTCAAGCAAATCAAAACACCTCAACCCAAAAGAATATAATCAACCACACATGCCGACTGCGTAAAGAACTCGTTGTAAATCTTCTAGGAACTAGGTTACACCGGCAAGCACTTTAATATGTCTCTGCAGTTAAAAAGGAAACCAAGGTTGTAATAATATAGGTCTTTAGTGACCTCAGTTCTATTTCACTCACATCCTATATCATAAGATCTTTTAAGAGAAAAAATGTACCTTCACTATCTTAGATCAAGAATGGTTTGAGAATTCCTAAGAGGAAACTTGTAAATATTGATATTAGATCCTTATGTCATTCAAGCTTTCAATCTGAAGCCACCAATACCTAGAAAAGAAAACCCTAGCGAAAATATTACTGCCACCAAGTCAACACTTAAAGATAAAAATTTTGTGCAACTGAGCTCACATAAAGATGGAACAAGGGATTTCAAAGAAAAGAGTCTTTCATATATCGATATCAATCCCAATAACATTCAAAGCTTTCAAACTTAAAACCACCAATACCCATAAAAATAACTCCGAATGAAAATAATAATGCAACCAAATCATATAAAGGAGAATAACAATTCCAGGTGTCGGTCTTCACACTACTTGACTCAAATAACAATGAAACAATAGGATCCCATCAATATCCAATGAAAACCTTCCATATCTAGGTAATAAACAATTTTAGTTCATAGATCAAGATATCTTTTTCAAAAATAAGAAAGACAGAGTATGAAAGAAAGACTATATCAAATAACAAAAATGCAAATGCTCAGATAATAAATACTCACTTCCTTTAAATCTCACACCACACAATGTTATCTATTAGAGGTGTGACAAGCTAGATTGGTTGGGCCCAAACCAACCATCTCGCACCTTTTTTTAAAAAGAGATTAAGTTACAGAGTAGGAAAAATCATTAAAAAAACGTAACAAGGATATGAAGATGTTAATTTTTCTTAGGGCTATATTGTTCTTTGCTTTAAATAATTGCATTTCATCATTTACACATTGAATTCACCCCACAACATTATAACATTATTCAACAACATATGCAATTATATATAAATAACAATATCATCATCAATGCAACAGAACATAAAGGAACAATAGAAGAAAAGCATTCACACATAGAGACACTAGGATTGGTCGAAGACCAGGGTAAAACCCCATAAGGGGGAAACCCTTTCAAATTCTTATTATTATTAGATTGTCATAAAATGTTTCAGCAAATAGAGAGTACAATGATCCATATCTTCGACCACAAAAATATCCAACAAAATCAACAAAAAAAATCCAAGAGATGAACCCAACAATGCTAATAATAAAAACCCTCATTTAGAAGCATGTGGTCAACTATCAGAATTTGCGGTGTACTGCAATCCACTGTCAAAATCAAACCCTAAGTTCCAACTGCAAATAGATAGAGATGGGTGTGCAATTGAATCCCTCCATCGCACTCATGAGCCTATGGTTGTGACGGACAATACCCTGTAGCATCCCTGCGGCTGAGAACCAAAAACCTTAATCACATATGCAAGATTCAAAGCCTGCAATTTTTAACCTGTGCGAACCAACTTCCATGAACCAACCTTAGACCTATGCAATCCAAACCAAAGAAATAAGAGTGATTGATTGACATCAAAATGAGGGTCACTTAACTTGTATTTATAGCCATTCAAGGGTGTCCAACACCTAACCTTTTTGTGCACATGGGGGTTTCCATATTAAAATATATATTTCCTTAACCAAATTAAATTTTTCCAAGGGCTAGTAGGGGTCTTCCTTGATGAGGAAGATTGTCTAAAGGAGGTAATTTGTCCCCGAGGTACCAAAATTAACACTCGCTCTTCGCTAGGGAGATATTATCGACTACAACATATGTCATATAAAAAATATCTCATTATCATCAAATGTCGTCACTACATATCTCAACTTGTCTCTGCTCATGTGCTCATCTGTGATCATTTGTATATTTCTTCTTATCTTTGTTTGTCTCTATAATTCTGCTCGTACACTAAACACTATTGAATGTAAAAGAAGAATAATTTGATATTGGAGGGGAGCCCAAGCTACCACCCTATATCCATCGAGGAGCCATTACTACCACCTAGAATCATTGCCAATGGGGAGCCCAATGGTACCACATGGGAAACATTAGAGAGCTTAACATCATGAAGCTCTACTCAACTTGGAACCACATTAGGCACATCTCAACACGAAATCAAATGAAAGTGAGGAAGGTACTAGAGGACACTCTCACCTCATGTCTATGACAGTGCGGAAGGTCCTATGGGACACTCTCACCCAATTCATCTCATAGGGGAGCATATATCTTCCAAACTCTGCTGATATTCCCAATAATGACCCTCAATATTCGTTCTGTAGAACAACTTGCACCATAAGCTTGGGTGAGATATCCAACTTACCAAAGGTAAGGATCACACACCCCCAATCCCTATCAACCCTTTCGCGAGACAGGGAATAAGCCGAACTTGTGGGTATGATGCAAATTGGGGTATACTCTGCTAGATCAAGATAGGGGAGAAACATCTTCCACCCTATGGGTGAAAATTTGGGATGATACACTATTTTCTAGAGATTCCTCAAACCCAGGAGCCCTACATCTCAATTCCTCACTCTAGGAGCTCAAATAGGGGGAAAGAGTCAGCTTAGTGTCATCGATCAACCCTTCTCTCTGTAGATCAGAAAACATCTCACTGAATATCTCAATCACATTGCCTCATATATTACCAAGAGCAACAATCATATGATTTCCTATTCATGCAGTTCATCAAATAAATTTTTATGTTAGAATAAATACATGTCACAAAAGGATATCGTATTCATCCTCCATCTCAGAGAGGCAACAACCACAAGCTTAATCTTGCCTCATATAGCAACACTGTCTCAACATATGGAGATATCTCAGTCCCAACAATATATGAGATTTTTTTCCAATCATATCCCACCTTTTATTGTCGCAATGTATCACTGTCATATCTAGAACATTCTCAAACAAATCTCTAAAGAGCTTCCTGAACCAAACTACCCCACAACTAGCCATGCTAGCAACAATGTACTCAACCTTGGTCATGCTTAAAGCTATGGGCTCCTATTTCCTGCTCCTTGAAATGCCATGGCATATTCCAAGACAAAGCACCACCCATTTGTGTTCTTTTTGTCAATAATGCTCTCCATCACAATCATCATTAGTGTTATCTGTGAAGTCATACATCCTTAGAAGTATATCTTAGACCAAGATTTATTGTCCCATGTGAATATCTCGAAAAGTTCTTGTCAACAACCCAATGTGTATTAAGCGATGTAATCATGAATTGACTCAGGTCATTCTCTGCAAAACATATATCTAGATGGATGTTACAAGGAACATCAATGCTTCAATTGAATGTTGGTTGCCAAGTCAGTTCCATCAATATCTCTACATAACTTCTTGAAATTCAATTCCATCAGGGTGTCCAAGTATTTGTATGCCAAATAACTTCACAACATATTTTCCTTTTCCAAACTTTCAATCTCAGAAAGTAGTGCATCATGCCAAGGTATTCCATCTCAATATCAGAGGCCAAATCCCTCTTAATTTGATCATTAGAGGGTTGTTACCTACCAAGAATAGATCATCAACATATAAAACCAAAATCAAAGGCATACCTTGGACCACTTTGAAGTAGAGGTTTGGATCGACACATATTTTAGGATTCACTAGGTAACTGCCAATGCAGACATGTCAGAATCAGAAATCTTGCTTCAAAATGTACAATACTTTCTGCAATCATAATACTGACCAAAATGATATTCTCAGCCTCAAACAAATTAACACAGTGCAATCAAATCAACTAAGTCTACTTATCAAGTCTTAGATGCCAAATCAAACTAATATTAAAGCCATTAAAAGTTCAAACTTTTCGGTCGAGCTGCCAGGTACATCCAAATACCAAATTACAACCTTATCTATTGTCATGTCAACAATTGTCATTTACCGAGAAATATCTAACCAAACTTTATCATTCCATCCTCATGATCATAATATGAATCATTTCTATCATTATACATCAAGGATAAGTCATATAAGTTTCATCCGTTCATTGTGAGATCCCTGCATATTGAATCACAACTATTTATACTTCAATCGATGTGCAAAATGCTAATGATGCTAATACAAAATAAATACTAAATACCATTATTAGTCATTGAAAGTCACTATGCCCACATAGCCCTACCATTTCACATCAAGGGAGATCACCATTATCAAGTACCAAATATGTTCAAAACCCTAACTTGTTATCATTGTGAATTCAATCAATCCATAAGCCAAAACATATCTATGAATTGTCAAGCATCATGACAAAATTCCAATACTACTCATCTATATTAAGTCAAGTCAATAAGCCAAATCTTCTCAAACCCTTGCAAACAACACACTGATATGCATATTTCCATCCCCTGCAAACACAAGATTAGCCAAGACATTCACATTCTCTATAATGAGTCAAATATTATGTAGCTCTTAAAAACTTCCCTGCTCATAGAACTCTCCATCGTCTACTCCATTTCTGTAGATTTGTTATACTCCTAGTGCACTCCTAGTCTTGTGCATAAGATTTTAGTTTTTGAATCCTACAAGCTCAACTGCATCAATAGGCCTTCTTCCATGTGGTTGGGAGGCTTATAACAACACCCTTAAGCCTTTCTCCTAGTGGTTGGGGCTTGGACTAGGAGAAACTTTCTCTTTCATGCCAAAACTTGCCAAAAATTATTAAACAACATCAGATGGTTATTCATGACCGAATTTCTTCCTTCAACAGTCAAGTGTTTTCTTTTCAAATAATACTAGGTGTTGATATCTCATGGAGAGTTTCTCCCTCTGAATGGGAAGCCACTTAATTCATCATCATTCAAAACATTACCATATCTATCATAATACTGTCATGCATTTGCAAAATTTTTAGATCATGCAATCAAACTATATCAGGTTCTAAAACATATATTCATCATGTTCATAACATTCAATCATCAACTAATCCATCATTACATATGAACATGACATCAAACTTTCATCAAGGGTTAGTGTCAGATACTTAGGGCATCTGGCAAGTGTATCATCATACTTCAAGGATCATAATCACTACATCACTTCTTTATCATTTTAAGTCAGGGCATCCATTCATATTTTCTAAGCTTATCAAAAACTAAACAAGTTCAACAAGAATATATTGAGTATTCATCTTATTGTTACATTTTTATCATCAAAGTTACCATGCTTATCACATGCATGAACAATAGAATCAAGTCACAATATATCAAAATCAATGTATCTAGCCTGCTTCAAGAAATCCATCATGCAAAATGTAAAATACTTTATTAATATCAAGATCACCAATATATCACATGTACCATAAATCAAACTTACTCTCATATGCATATATGAGTCATTGACGAAAATGATAATCTCATCATACATCAGGGCTTAACTTGCCTTCCAATAATGCCTCTAAATCGTAACACTGAAAAATACACCATACATACCTTGTAGTATTCATATACCTTTGCAACTTGTAAAACTTATTTGTTATTTGCAGCTGTAGTACTTGCATATTGTAATTTTCGGGTGCTTACTTTGAAATCAACTCTTTTCTACCTGCACTAGCTTTCATTTCCTACACCTTAGACGATCCTTGAAAGGATATGCTTATCACATCTCATCTAGAGGTTAAAAGTATTCAAATACTCAGATATGCATGAAGTATAAGTAATAATCAAAACAATAATTCAAAACAAGAATAGTGTCACAAGGAAATAACATAATTATGAAAGGTAATTATCTTTAACAAGGAGCGATCATCTCCCTCTTGAACTAGTGGTCAAGAGTCATTACCATCCATTATTCATATAACAATATTTCCTTGAATATATCCACCGAATTAATCAATAACAAAGGGCTAATTGAGACTCAGCCCAACTAGGGTTACATCGAACCTATCACAAGTGCTATAACATCTTCACACTGATCACGTAGGGTTTCTAGATTGTATATCTCAAACTTTTGTCATAATCTAGGATTTATTCTAAACCCTAACCTCATACTATCCATAAAACCATAATAACCAAATTGCCTAGGGTTTCCTTGAAACCCTAACATTCTTTTATGTCTCCTCCATATTCTCTTGCTTCCATTAATGGTGTCTTCATAGGGGTGATCTTAATTACTTTTCTCCAGCCGAACTCTGATGCCATGTTAATTTATCTTAGGGATATATTGTTCTTTACTTTAGATAATCCAATTTCATCATTTACACATTGAATTCATCCCATAACATTATAACATTATTCAACAACATATGAAATTATATAGAAAGAACAATATCATCATCAATGTAGCGGAACATAAAGGAACAATAAAATAAAAGCATTCACACATAGAGAACATGATTAGATGAAGACTAGGGAAAAACACCACAAGGGGGGAAACCCTTTCAAATTCTTCTTCTTAATAGATGGTCATTGAATGTTTCAACAAAGAGAGAGTACAATGATCCATATCTTCAATAGCAAAACTATCCAACTAAATGAACTAAACAACATCCAAGAGATGAACCCAACAATGCTAATAATCAAAACCATGATTCAAAAGCCTGTGGTCAACCATCATAAACTATCGAAATATACGGTCAACTGCGACCAACTTTTAAAATCAAACTCTAAGTTCCAATGACACAGAGAGAGAGATGTGTGTGTGGCTAAAACCCTCCAACCACACTCATGAGCATGTGTGCTTGTAGTTGCAATTGAAAATAACTTATAGCATCCTTGCGGCTAAGAACCAAAAACCCTAATCACATATGCAAGCTTCAGACCGTGCAATTTTAGATCTATGTGAACCAACTTCCGCAAACCAACCTCAGACGTGTGAAATCCAAACCATAGAAAGAAGAATGATTGATTGATATCCAAATGAGGGTATCTTGACTTGTATTCATAGCCATCTAAGGGTGTCCAATTTGTCTTTTGGGCTAACCTGACCCTTTTGAGCACATGGGGATTTCTATATTAAAAAATATTCCTTAACCAAATTAAATTCTTCGAAGGGTTGGTAGGGGTATTCCTTGATGAGGAAGATTGTCCAAAGGAGGGAATTTGTCCCCGAGCTTCCAAAATTAACAGAAGAGAACCTGCCATTCACCATTTCTATTAATAAAAAATAGTCTTCAGTACATTGGGAGCTCAGTAGTCCAGTCCTAGATGATCTGAGTGATACAAAATCTTTCAAACTTAACAGTACATCGAGCTAGAGTATCGCTAACCTATTCCATGTCACAACCTATATTATATAGATGTTTACATGATAAATCTTGGCCATGATCGAGCCATTCATTGTACAAAATAAGATAAAATCTAGTTACAATAGTCTTCTAACAATAGACTCTAGGTAGGACTATCAACTGGTCGCGAAGCTATCCTTATCGTCATATTGGTTTTGTTGGAAAGTAGTTACTGCATCAATGAGTTCATTTTTGAATACTAGGGCAGGGGAGGGGCGCTTGTCCTTCAATCACGATCGAAAATAATATCTGACAACTGTTGACTTTCCAGCTAGCCTTTCGCTGGCCTATTTTAACCTCCAGTCTACATCTTGATCTTTGGTGCAGGAACCCCAAAATTAGTGTAGGAATCCCAAGATAGTTGCAAATGCCTCGTGTCTAGTACAATGTTGCACTTCACAATGGTAAATGACTTATAGATATTAAAGACCCTAGTAATACAATAAATGGAAGAATTTTAACCATTTAAAGCTCATCCTACCAACTTTTTAATAATAAGCAATTCTAAACTCGTAATCTCAAGGCTACAACAAAAGAAGCACGAGAATGTGTAAATAAAGGCCACAAAACTCATGAAACAGATGGTGATAAGGGTATATCATGGGTAAAAATTAGGTCATTTTCAAAGCTCAACAAGAGGTAACAAAGATCAACAAAAATGTGTAAAACGCAAGGTGAAAGAACCGAATATTATACTGGGAAAAGGGGTAAAGCTCAACAACATTTCCAAAATGGAAGAGACAACTGTAGCTAGGCATTATGTGAATAAGAAGATGGTTATGGTTGTAATGAGGAACTGTAAAACAAATTTTTTTTTTGAATTCTCAACAAGTCGCCTCAATGTTTAATTTTGGCCAAGGGTTGGAGGGGTGGCTCATTGAATCAAAAGATGATGTGGAAAAAATTCTCTAGTGGTGATGGTGATGGGTTTCACATGCGCTCTTCTTAAAGCATTATCGACTTAATTCGATGCCCTTTTAGAAAGGCTCTAGGTGGTGCCCAATTGGGTACGTATCCTAGCCCTCACTTTAAAGTTATTGTCAGATGAGGTGTTTAGAGGAATTGAGAACATTTTGGGCTTCTACTATGAATAAGATAAGTCTTATAGGAAGATAAGATACATGGCCATGACTATAATCCTGATGGGAATTAATTTGGGTTTTGGGCTCCATGATACTATCTCAATCTAGGTCAGCTCAAGGATTCACAAACATGCACTAGAATATGAAGGGATTCTGTATAAATGCGTGAGGTGTCACTCATATTGGCACATGGGAAAAAATTGCACTCTCAGGAAGTCAAGGAAGAAGTGGGTAAAAAAATTGCCAAAGGGCTCGAACTTTGGTAGTGTGCCTTCTCCAATACCAGAGGATTAGGAGCAGGGACAAGGAAAAAAGGAGTCGAATCCTTCTCAATTCTTAGTTATTCACAAGATGTTAGATTCAAATGCACTGGTGAATGTACAAGAGCCTTCTCAGGAGCGGGATATCTATCTATAAGGTTCCCACAAATCAAAAGTGATGGTTTCTATTTCGGGTATGGATGTTTCCTCCTCTGCTCCCTCCTTTTATTTTGATGTTTATGCCCCACCTTGTAATGTTGATTCATCGTCTACTTTCGTTGTTTCTTTCCCCATTTTGGTCATTCAAAACCTTACTATTCCCCCTCCCTCCCTCACTATTCCCATTTTCCCTTCCACAAACCCTCCCAATCCTTTTTCCCCTATATCAAAACTTTCTCTTCTACTGAGTGGTCCCCATCCTCCCCTAGTCTCAACATCCTCCCATTCATACTACTTGTGATCACACTCTTCCCTGCAGGCCAAAGGACACTCACCTTTGGAAGATTTTGTCCCTAATCCTGGTGGAGGTTTAGCGTTCTAAGATTAACAATTTTCACAAACCTCTAGTCAGGGAAGAAAGTCACTTATTTATTTAGCCATAAAATAACCCTCTTCAAAGGCTAAGCTGGGGAAAAAAATCCAACCTTGGGGCACTTAGTGCTACAATCGCTGCAAAGGATTTAGGATGAGAATATTATCTTTAAATATTAGGGGATTGGCCAACCCAAAAAATATCCTAGCCCTTCAAAGATTGATCTCCGGTTAGAAAATTATATATTACAGAGAAATAGAACACATAAAATATATTGCAGAAATATAAACATAGAAAACACATAAAACAAGAGAGACACAGATATACGTGGTTCACCCAATTTGGGCTGCGTCCATGGAGAAATAGCCAGTCCTTCCTTTTATATTATCCAGCAAACTAAAGAGATACAACCTACAACAGATCCATTGTAATTCCCTCTTCGATCTCACACAATCTCCTCGCTCTTTCTCACTCAGAATATAGATCTACATAGACGCAATACAATTCCCTCATATATATTGAGGGGTTGCCTTCTAGGGCAAAAAACCCTAAATTAAATATAACTTCTACTGTCAGATATCCGCCTAATGAACAATCCAGATTGACTACGAAATTACAACATTTTACAAGGCAAATTTACATCTATTTTTAGCTTCGGGGGCACTGTCCCGATCCCCTGCTAGGGGGGTCTCCAAATAATCGTCGTCGCCCCCCCCCTGGACCCCCCTGGTGACGTACATTTTATGAATGGCATTGCCGCCACATTACAAACTAGGGTCCAATGTGGCGATACCTCTAAAAGAAGATAATTAGGCTTCACACCCACCAATCTCCCACTTGGAGACTGATTATAGCAACTCCATCACTGCTTCATTTGCTAGACAATGACTCCACTTTGGACCTGGTTGTTTCTCATCTTCCTCATCATACTTGAAGACTAATTTCTTCTCAGTTTCTCCCTGGTTACAACTTTTGTTAACATATCTGCAGGATTCTGGCTAGTGTGTATCTTTTCCAGCTTCAACTGTCCATCTTCCAACGCTGACCGTATGAAATGCTACTTGAGTTGTATATGTTTAGTCTTGGAATGAAATGCAGAGTTCTTTGCAAGGTGTATGGCACTCTGGCTGTCACTCTATAACCTGCCCAACTCTTGCTTCTTACCCAATTCATCTAGAAACCTTTGTAACCAAATCATTTCTTTACTAGTCTCTGTAGCAACAACATACTTTGCTTTCATTGTTGAGAGTACAACAACACTTTGCAGTTTTGAAACCAAACTGACAGCTGTTCCACGTATAGTAAACACATACCCTATTGTGCTCCTCCTATTATCTCTATCACCCACCATATCTGCATCAAAATATCCCTGTAGAGAATTGTTTGAACCACCAAAGCATAATGCTTGATTTGTGGTACCTCTCAAATAACTGAGAATCCCCTTCACCACCATCCAATGTTCTTTTCCTGGATTGTTCATGTACCTTCTTACAACTCCCACTGCATGTGCAATATCAGGCCTTGTGCAGACCATTGCATACATTAAGCTTCCAACTGCTGATGCATATGGAACTTTAGACATATAAGCCATTTCTTCCTGAGCCTTGGGACACACCTCCTTAGTTTGAAATGGCTAGCCAAAGGTATACTAACTGGTTTTTCATTCTGCATATTAAATATTTTCAACACCTTTTCTATGTACTCACTCTTAGAAAATGTTAATTTTCGATTCTTCCTGTCTCTAGTTATTCTCATACCAAGGATTTTTTTTGTAACGCCAAATCCTTCATTGCAAATGAGTTTGCCAATTTTTTGTTGAGCACATTTATTTCCTGCATGTTAGAACCTGCAACAAGCATGCCATCTACATACAATAACAATATAATATAGCTGCCATCATTTTGCCTTTTGAGATAAACATAATGATCAGAGTGACATCTAGTATAACCTTGTTCAGACATAAACCTATAAAATTTTAGATACCACTGCCTTGGAGCCTATTTTAAGCCATACAAGCTCTTCTTCAACCTGCACACTAGTTTCTCCTTCCATTTTACCTCATATCCTTGTGGCTGCTGCATATATATCTCTTCCTCCAAATCCCCATGGAGAAAGGTTGTCTTTACATCTAATTGCTCAAGATGCAAATCTTCAGCTGCTACTAGACTTAAGATAGTTATGATTGAAGTCATTTTAACAACAGGAGAAAATATCTCATCAAAGTCTATACCCTTTTTCTGTGCAAACCCCTTCACCACAAGTCTAGCTTTATACCTTTTTCTACCTCCATCTTCTTCCTTCAACCTGTAAACCCATTTATTCTGCAATGCTATTTTACCTGCAGGCAACCTAACTAACTCCCAAGTCTGGTTATGCACTAAAGATTCCATCTCTTCTTTCATTGCTTACTCCCACTTCTTCCTAGTTTCTACATGCATTGCTTCTTCATAACACTCTGGTTCACTAAAATCAGTCAACAATACATAATATAATGAAGGAGAGTATCGTTCAGGGGGTCTACTTATCTTGGTAGATCTTCTAACACCACTTTCAGGTGTTTGACGTGCTTGTTGTTGTTGTTTTTCTCATTGTTGATCATTATGATTTTCAGGCACCTTCACTTTTTCTGTGATGTCATCAAGAACTGTGTATTCTCTGTTTTCTTTTTCCTGTTTCTTTTCCTGCATCTGATCCTTATACAAAATCTTTTCATTGAATATGACATCTCTGCTCCTAATGATTTTGTGTTTTTCATAATCATAAAAGCGATAACCAAAATCATTAACACCATATCCAATAAACTTACATTTCTTTGATTTTTCTTCAGGCTTTGTTCTATTTTCTTTATTAATGTGGACAAAGGCTTCACAACCAAAAGTCTTTAAAAATTAGTAGTTTACCTTTTTACCTGTCCATGCCTCCTCTGGAATACCACCATCCAAGGAACTTGAAGGCCATTTGTTTATTAGATAGACATCAGTGTCTACAACATCTACCCAAAATTGTAAAGGCAATCCTGCATGCAATCTCATGCACCTTGCACGCTCCATGGTTGTTTTGTTCATCCTTTCTGACACACCATTTTCTTGTGGTGTTCCTGGAACTATCTTCTTTCTGTGAATTCCATTCTCTGAACAATACCTATCAAACTCTTTGCTGCAATATTCACCTCCATTGTCTGATCTGAGACACTTCAACCTTTTTCTTGTCGCATTTTCAACCAAAGCTTTCCATTTCTTGAAAGTATCAAATACATCATATTTATTTCGAATACAATAAATCTAGGTTTTTCTAGTTGCATCATCAATAAAAGTAACATAATAATGAGAGCTGCTGAGAGATGATACTTGAGCAGGTCCCCATATATCTGTATGCACAAGCTCTAATTTTTTGCTCTTCTTTTCTTTCCCAACTTTGAGGAACCTGACTCTCTTCTGTTTTCCATAAACACAATTCTCACAGAATTTTAAATCAACATGCTTCAAACCTTGCAACAAATTCCTTGTGTGAAGAATTTGCATCCCCTTCTCACTCATGTTCCCGAGCCTATGATGCCACAATGTCGTATCTTCTCCTGCAGAGCTTAAAGCATTAACATAATTAGAAATACCATTACATAAATACAATGTACCAACCTTTTCTCCTTTTGCTATTACTAGGGCTCCTTTAGTGACCTTTCAGGTTTAATATGTAAAAGTAGCTACACAACCTTCACCTCCCAACTGCCTTGTTGAAATCATATTTTTCTTTAGATCTGGACCATGTCTTACCTCCTTCAATAGCCATTGATTTCCATTCTACTATTTTATGAAAACTGTACCCATTCTAATGATTTTACAGGGTTTATCATCACCCAATCAAACCTGTCCAAAATCCCCTTGAACATAATCATGAAAATGTTTCCTATTAGGTGTGGCATGGAATGAGGCCCTTGAATCTACCACCCAGGCATCAATAATAATTTCTCATGAAAGAATCAAAGCATCTTGAAACACATCACCTATCACATTCGCTTCATGATTGTTTTCTTGTTGCATTTCTCCTTCTTTTACCTTCTGAGACTTGCAGTCTTTCTTCAGGTGTCCTTTCTTCCCGCATTTCCAGCACACTATCCATGATATGGCCTTGGATATGCCTTTCCTTGACTTACTTTAATATCCTGGGCTCTTTCCTCTTTCCATTTTTCTTCCCCTAGTCTCTGCAGTCAAAGCATTACCTGATGTCTCATCAGAGCTTTTCCGTCGCATTTCCTCACTAAGGATTGCACCGACAACATCATCAAACTTTAAAGTACTAGATCTAGAGACAGAGTTACTAATGGCCATAACTAAACCATTCCAACATTCTGGCAATGAGCATAGAAATAACAAAGCCCTAACTTCATCATCAAAAGTTACCCCTATAGAAATTAACTGACTGGTAACTGTATTAAATTCATTTAAATGATCAGCAATAGATCCACCTTCTAACATCTTCATATTAAATAAACGCTTCATAAGAAATACCTTATTTGAGGCCGAGGTTTTTTCATATAGTTTGGCCAATGCTGACATTAAACCCTCTATTGTTGTTTCCTTTGAAATATTAAACGCTACTGATGCTGCTAGGCACAACTTTATTGTTCCAAGTGCCTTTCTGTCGAGAATATCCCATTCTGTGTCTGTCATACTCGTTGACTTCTTTGTCTTTCCGCTCAATGGTAGGTACAAATCTTTCTGATACAGATAATCTTCCATCTGCATCTTCCACAGCTGGTAGTTTTGGCCGTTAAATTTTTCGATCCTAAACCTACCATCTTCTGCCATTGCTCCCACTCGAACTAGGAACCCTTCTCTCCTACGAGTTTATCAGCCAAATAGACCTTCGACTTTGATACCAGTTGTTAGAAAATTATATATTATAGAGCAATGGAACACATAAAATATATTGCAGAAATATAAACACAGAAAACACATAAAACAAGAGAGACACAGATATACGTGGTTCACCCAATTTGGGCTACGTCCATGGAGAAACAACCAATCCTTCCTTTTATATTATCCAGCAAACTGAAGAGATACAACCTACAATAGATCCACTGTAATTCCCTCTTCGCTCTCACACAATCTCCTCTCTCTTTCTCACTTAGAATACAAATCTACATAGACACAATACAATTCCCTGATATATAGCAAGGGGTTGCCTTCTAGGGAAAAAAACCTAAATTAAACATAACTTCTACCGTCAGATCTCTACCTAATGAACGACCCAGATTGACTATGAAATTACAACGTTTTACAAGGCAATTTTACATTTATTTTTAGCTTTGGGGGCGTTGCCCCCGATCCCCGCGGGGGGGGGCTCCAAATAATCGTTGTCGCCCCCCTAGGACCCCCCTGGCGGTGTAAATTTTACGGGCGGCGTTGCCGCCACATTACGAACTGGGGTCCAATGTGGCGATACCTCTAAAAGAAGATAATCAGGCTCCACACCCAACATCTCCTCCCTCTCTCCCAAATTCAGGAAACTATGATCTAGGGCAAAAAAGTAGAATCTGTCCTCTCATGTTTTTTTCCTCCTTGGTGCTTGCATCACACAAATGTTTATGGTAAATCAGGAGGGCTTATTACTAGTTGGTAGGCCTCTCTCCTTTACTATTCTCAGGCTTGGGCATCATGGTCATGTTTGGCTACAAATTGCATCCATAGGGATAGTGGTGTCTCATTCATTGGCTTAAATATATATGGTCCATATAATGAAAGGAAATCCTTCTGGCATAACATATTTAATATTCCTCATTTAGGAATAGATCCTATTTTCATTTGGGGGGATATAAATTTCACTATAGGTGATTCAAAAATATGGAGTACTTTGGCCTGATCTGATACTTTTGAGAATTATTTTGTGGAGAGTTTGGACTCTGTGGTGTTGGTGGACATCCTCCCTTCAAAAATCCTTCCCACTTGGTCAAGCAATAGAACTTGGAATTCTTATATAGCAAAGAGGCTAGACCATTTTCTCATCTCTGAAAGTTTATTGGATTAAAATCCGGAAATCAAATAGTAGCTTGCCTCAGGAAGAGAGTTTGACCATAAACCTGTTATCCTGGACATGGAAACAAGACCTGAAAAATCTTATGGGTCCCTTTAAATAAAATCAAGGATGGTTGGATCATCCCTTCCTCATGGAAAAAATAAAGGAGGCCTAGGTTAATTTCAATCCTTCCCTTGGATCCTCTCCTATTCAGTTCTAAGAGAATTTAAAAGAGGCGAAGAAAATAATTTCACTTTGGGAAAAGGATAAAAAACTTAAATATGAGAAACTACTCATTGGTATAGAAATAAAGTTATAAGACCTCCACTCCAAATCATATCATTCATCGATCATCGATTATCAAAAAACAACCCTAAAAACTCTTGAGGAGAAAAAAGGAACATTTTTCTTGACAAGGAAAAGGAGTGTAGATTAAAATGTAGAGTCATGTGGCTCCAGGTAGAAGATGAAAACCCAAAATTCTTTCACAAAGTTTCCAACCACAGGAAGGCCTTTCATACCACATGGGAAATTTAAAAATGTAATGGATCAAGGCTTCCAACTTTAATGACATCGATGAGGAAGGATGCAACAATTTGAAAAATATTTTCAAAATGAAAGATTAAGCTAATATTGACAAAATCCTACAAATGGTTGGTTACTTCCCTAGATTTGTTGATGAAGAAGAAAATGAGGGAGGTAACAAAAGAGGAGTTGGAACTTATGATGAAGATATTTCAAAAAGACAAAATCCCAGGCCTTGATGGTATCCCAATTGAATTATACATGGCATGCTTTGAATTCATTAGGGAGGACTTATTAGGTGTTATTAAGTACTCCAGAATAAATGGGAGAATTTTGGAAACCTTTCGCTCTCATTCCAAAATCGGACAAGCCTAATTCATTTGACCAATTCTATCCTATCTCTTTATGCAACTCTATTTGCAAAATTATCTCGGAAATTATTGCACTTCGTCTGAAGCCCATTCTTTCAGAGAACATTACCCTCAAGAAATTTCATTTTTAAGGGATATTCATATCCATGAGGCTATTGGTTTAGGTTAGGAATATCTCCATTCCTTTCACATTCAAAAACAAAAATCCATCATCTACAAAGTGGATCTTTCAAAATATTTTGACAAGGTGGACTGCCTCTACATTAAATTGATTTTACTTCATCTGGTCTTCAATCCTCAAAATATGGACTGGATATGTAGTTGTCTCAGCTCCTCTTCCATGGAACTATTAATCAATGGTTTAACTTCCCCATTCTTCAATCCTTAGAGAGCGCTTGAACATAGACTCCGGTTGTATCCTCTCCTTTTCCTCTTGGTTGTTGAAGCCCTTAGCAGAGCCATTATTGATGCAAACACAAGACATCTTTTAAAAGGAATTACAATTACTCATAATTTATCCCTCGTGCATCTACTATTTATGGATGATATCGTTATCTTCTTAGCATCAGAGTTTGGAAGCCTCCAAACTATAAATCACAATTTTGGATTCTTTCTCTTTGGCTAGAGGTATGATGATAAATCACAAGAAATCTTGTCTTCTCGGGAACACCCTTGATTAGGATGAATCCAATCTTGTCCATAGGGTTATCTTTAAGGCTCCACTACCCTTGGGAGATCCATTGAAATATATGGGTTTCTTTCTAAAACGAAATAACTACAAAAGGCAATATTGAGTATGTCTTACTACAAAAGTGGAACTTAGAATTAGAACATGGTGCAATAGATGGATTTCTAGGGTAGGAAAGCTTATTTTATGTAACTCTATTCTAGAATCTACTCCAATGTATTGCACCTCCTTAGATTAGATTCCAAATGACCTCCTTTTCCAATGCTTTGGGCACTTCCTTCCACTTCATTTGGTTCATGTTACAAATATATCAATCCCTTATTTTCATCACTAGTGTATGCATTCTAGAAAGGTTTAGAACAATACAAATTTAAACTGGCATAACCAATAAGATGGCTGCATAACTTCTACCATCAACACGTGAAATGTAAGCATAACTCCCAATGTTTATTAGTTACCATATATAATGTCCAATACATATTGAGTGCATACAAAATAGGGGCAATTATCCATTGTCTCACTAAATCCCATCAATTCAAAAGAAATGGTTACTTACAGGCATGTGTATATTATGCCTCAAATTATTTTTCATAGTTCAAATCAAAATCCTCTTTCCTTCACGCAGGGGTTCCAAATCCTGAATGCATAATTTTTGTAGCAATTTCCATTCAGAAACTTGACCACACCCAGAGGTTTCTCCAGATCTTCAACAAATCTCCAATGCTAGCCTGATCTTAATGCAAATCTAAACTCTACATGTTATTTGTGTTCCAAGTAACATTATCTAAACCTGATTCAAATTGGTCATATTCTAACAAAGGGATTGACTAATGATCCTTGTCTATCCCCATTTGGCTAATTCCCTACTTTTCAACATAATGTGTCCATTTGATAAGAACCATTGTCACAGGTGTTTCAACCATAAAAATGTGCAAGTTTTAAATGCCATTGATTCTAGTCAAACAAATCTATGCCCTTGTTCATTTATTTGATGTGTTGACCCTTATTAAACATATAAAAGCACCCAAATCTAAGCATTGATGATCGACCCGCTCTACTCTTCTTTAATCCTTCAACAAGTTAAGATCATGGTTATGTGCTTAAAACACTGACAAACGTACATGCATATTAAGTGCGTAGAAAAGCCAACCATTGCTAGAGCGCTAGATCGATTTTATTTTACAAACTGTGGAAGCTACTAGAACCACCTTCATGCTTCTATGGAAACCTAATGTTGTGACATTATTTATTCATGTGTCCAATGCACACCACTGCAAACTAGTAAGCATAAATGCCATTCGTTGCTCAAAGTGCTACAATTCAAATTTCAAGTCTATTATAGACTTAGATACGCAAGTCACTCTCGAGATTTCACACTTGCAACACATAATATACATACATACATACATATATATGTGTGTGTGTGTGCGTGTGTGTGTCTATATATATGTGTGTGTGTGTGTGTGTGTGTGTGTATGTATATATATACATACATACATACATACATACATACATATATATATATATAGATATTTTAATAACATACTTTTTCTCTTACATATGTTCAACACGAACTGCAACCACTCAATAGAGTGTTCTCCATTAATTGAAATATACATCCAGATTTACAAAAGGCCCTTATTGGCCCGATTTACATTATATGGTCCATTATGGCACTAAGTCAAACTCTTGGCTTCTCAAGCCTCACACTGCACACGTTCCTACTTATCTGACTATTAATTTTACATCATTAAATACAAAGGGAATATGAACTAATTTAGTTCAAATCCAACGAATCCTCACCTAAATTAGATCCTCTAGATCCACATTTTCCTAAAAATATCTAACTTCCCTCATTTCTCTCTAACTCACTGAAACATTCTTGACATTTATCCAGAGGAATAGATTTGATTACAATTTCCACTCCTAAATACAATTTTCTATATTTTTTTTTGAAAACATAGGGAAAACAAATAATTAAATCATTACATTCAATTAGGGAACCAACTCACTTGGCAATTGAAACTCCCTAGTCTAGTCAAAACACACTTTGGCTTGGAATTCAAATGATCCTGCATCAAATTCCTAAGTTAGAAAAATTTCATGGTATCCTAACCATGTGCTTTCATTTGCTGCTGAAATTCCTCCAGGATAAAAAAAACTAGTTTTTAACTGGTATCTCTCCTCGCTATGTTGATGTTGTCCTGCTGTCTTTTCTTCTCCAGGCTAGCAAATATTTTTTTGTTGTCATCCACTTTCTCTTCTAACACAGAGTTATTGTGTCAACTACTCTCCCTTCTTGTTTACCCTCCTCTTCTTGTTCTACCTATTTCTTCAGGGTGGTCTCCTCATCAATACACACACTTCATCAATCACTTTACCAATTTCTTCCCTTAGGTGAATTCTGTTGTTGCTCCTGCTTTCTAACTGTTGCATGTCCTACTTTGTCAAAAGAATAAAACTCTTATCAAATTATTGTTCACTCCCTTGCTGCTCACACTTGACAATACTGTTTTGGAACACAAATTCCTCTTTCTTCGGCTCTGTCTTTACAATCAGAATGTGCAGCCGTTGATTTTTTATTCATTGTTCCAAAGAGTTTAGCTCCTTATCCAATTCAATACCACTCTGAATAGTATTATCGTCCTCCATGCAGTCTTCTTTGCTTAAGTCTTCTTCCAACCATTCATCAACTCCATTTGTGCTTTATTTTTCAGGCATGATACTTCCCTTGAGCATGTTCTCATTTGCTTCTTCAATTGATGATGTTCCATACTCATTTATAATAGAAATTAAGGATTGTTCTGCTTCAATTTTTTCTTCTATAACAACTTCATAATTTTTTAAATTAACAAACAAATGCTCACATAAATCCTCCATTACAACTACCTCCTCTATGAGTCTCAATTCTTCTCCTACCTCGATAAGCACTTCATAAGATTGCTGGTCTTCATCTGTCAAACCTACAAACACACACCAAAAGTTAGATTTAAAAATATGAGGTTCTCCTTAGGTCACCTCATTTGCCTCTCCTCTAAGTTGATCTGAACTATTTTCATCGTCCCTCGGGCTACTAAGAAACTCCTCTTCAATATTCTTGCCTTCTGCATTGAGAAACCAACCCTGTTAAAAAATTTCAGTCTCATGTATGCCTCAATTTCCTTGATCTTCTTCCACAATTGCACAAGTATCTGTCCTCATATGTGTTCCTTTTTCATTTTCCCAATAGTTTCTTTGTCTCTCTCTTTTTATGTCTTTGATTGAGTTATCATCTTGAGCTATGTTATTTTGGCCAACTCCTCTTTTTTCACCATATACACTCTACACATCATTCCATTTATCCCCTCCTACCTTCCAAACAATTCTAATTCCTTCAAGAATTATTAAGCATATAGCTATAAAAAATAAACTAACCCAACCAACCATACCTCTGAGTTTCATTTCACAAAATTGAAGAGCTTCATCATGAACTCCTCTATAATTTTTTCTTCCTATGGTAGGTTCTTGGAACTTCTCATCTCCAACCTCCAATGTCATTTGTTGTCTTCCACTAGTATGGATTCACCTCTATGATATTTCCACCATTTCTTCTACCCCACCTATAAATATACAACTACACAAATAATTAAAATGAAAAAAATGAGACGGTCTAGTCTCATAACATGCCTTTAGCATCACTCCATCATCATCTTCCTCTCCAAGAATTGGTCCCTTCTCTGGTTCACAAATCACTTCTTCCACTCCACACTTAGCTATTCTAAGCGCTTCTTCCTCATCCTCTACTTTTTGCATTAATTTCTTAGTAAATTTATTCTCTAGCATGCCACTTTACTATTTTTCTCACATAAATTCCTTCAATTCTATTACCATATCCTTTTGTAGCCTTTTGGTTTGTTCCTGTAGTCGTTGCTTCATACTGCTAAGCTCTTCCCTTAGCTCAGTTAACTCTTTCTCTCTTTCTTGATCACTCATTCTCTGCCTTGTAGCCTTTGTTCTGGCTTTCTTTTCCTCCTTGATGTGGCTTTCTTCTCGACTTCTTCTTTGACTGTCTGTCATTGTCTTCATCAACCTTTATTCTGTGGATTCTCCATGCCCATTGTGAGCTGTAACCAACCCCTGCAATAGCAATATTTTCCTCACCTTCCCACACGATACCTCACCAAGATTCTTCTCTTTTTAGCTTAGTCTTTTGGTACCTTCCTGGTCCTTTCATCTAGAAACAATAAGCACTCCTTGCTCTAGGTTGTTGCAAGTCTTCTCACTATCCTTTCTTCCTAAGAAATTCCATTGTTCCCTTTGATTTAGTCTCTAGATGAAGTTTCTTTACAACACCCCTGATGCAATCTTTCTGCCACAATTTTCTTTTGAGAGCTCTGCCTGCTCCCTTCTTCTCTATTACAACTTATCTGATGCCACTTTTGTGACTGTATATCTTCCTTCTTTGGCTACCTATCTCAACAACTTCACATTAAAAAAATATTTTACCTGTCATTCACTTCTTCCAATTGCTTCTGCAATCATTAATCCTCTTTACTGGACCATGTCTCTGCATTTTAATCATTGGAAATCCAACAACCAGTCTACATTATACTAATAACAATCCATCATTAATTATCTGTCTATTCATTCTTTTAGAAAATTATTTTCAAATTTTAAAATAAATTCTTCTTATTAGGACCTCTGCAAATTTCTATATGTCATCAAACTTGCAATCTAGAGCTTCTTGTCCACTAGTTGGACCTTTCACCCTTCCTCCAAACTTGTGTTGTTGTTGTTGTTTTTTAATGTATTTAGAACTTCAAAAAGCTTTGGTACCACTTGATGCAGGCCTAAATCACTTATCAATGATTGGTCTGCTTGTATTTTCACAGGTTCCTTTTTCAATGCTTTAGGCACTTCCTTCCACTTCATTTGGTTCATGTTACAAATATATGCATCCATTATTTTTATCATTATTGTATACATTCCAAAAACGTTTAGCACAATACAAATTTAAACTGGCACAAGCACTAAATTGGTTGCATACCTTCTACCATCAACACTTGAACCATAAACACAACTCCCAATGTGTAACAGTTACCATATATAATGTCCAATAGAGATTGAGTGCATACAAAACATGGGGAATTATCCTCTATCTCAATAAATCCCATCAATTCAAAATAAATGGTTACTTACAGGCCTATGTATATTCTGCTTCCTCAAATTGTTGTTCAGAGTTCAAATCGAAATCCTCTTTCCTTCACTCAGGGTTTCTAGATCCTGAATGCATAATTATTGTAGTGATTTCCATTCAGAAACTTGACCATAACCAGAGGTTCCTCTAGATCTTCAATAGATCTCGAATGCTAGTATGACCTCAATGCAAATCTAAACACAACATGTTGTAACACGCCTCCTCTCATGTCTACCCACTTTCCTCGGCTTTCCTGGGGTAAAAATGAGTTGAGGGACTACTATGACATGACTCAACCTCCTATATAACCTTAAGGAAATGGAGTCGACAAAACAAGACCTTACTGACCTTCCTAAGGAGCTATAAGACCCACAAGAGCTAAACCACCCCTCTATGTGCCCAAACCCTGAGTCATATTACTTTTTCACAATCGAAACTCCCAGTCGCATGCACAAGCCTACATCCATGTCATTGTAGGACTCTAGTGACTCTCATAAGCTTGCAAGGGAGAGATTTGAGCCACTTTTTTAGGGCTAGTCTCCAGACCCCTGCCCATAACTTGATGAGACTTTCCAAGACAATAAATGACACCAAGACAAAGCCTCTTACACAAAACTTAGTCAAGAACTTGACCTAACCAAGCCTAAACATAATAGGCATTCCGTCAAACACATGATGAACACGAAATCTACAGGTCATTAATGCATCTCTAAACATAGAGTTCTGAAACTTATCTGAGAAACATTAATAAGGTCTAATTCCCTCTCGCAATAACTACAATAACATCTATTAGGTCATGCATTCATTAACCAACCATTTACAAGTAAAACATGATAAGATCCATAACTTGAATCTGCAATAAAAACATGATTATAACCAACATATAATGAGATAAATAACGATGATAGAACAACCATTAAAGCCACGTAATAAAAAGTATAATTAATCATGAATTATAAAGGGAAAGAGCTCTTATCATTCATATGAAAAATCCAACCAAGTCAGGGACTTCCATGTACCACCCGACCATAGATTGGGCTGAACCAAATCTTTATTTTATCCAATCACCCTCGTGCCATATTCCAATCATGAATGTGGGATCTCATGGGATAAACCAATCCATAACAAATAAGGGACTCTGAAGGTTAAACCACCTTCAACCTCACCATACTGTGATCTCACCTAAACCGGTCCCAAGATCACAAAACCAAATCGAGCTTGGATGCCTCAGAATTCCTTCACCATCCCTCGAGGAATTTTCTTGTCTCCACCCACCTATTGAGATCTTCCTAGAGAAAACCATATCCACGCCCCACCCTTGGGATTTTCCTGAGACCACCACACCCGAGTCCAAAACCTTCCAAAAATCCAAATATCAACCAAGAAAGAATCCCATCACACCATGGCTATTCGGAAATGGAAAGGCAAGGCTAGAATTACTGTTGAAACTTGGTAAAACCCATTCCAATGACAACAAATGAATCTAATACACACATGCACATACCATGCATGCTAAAACAAGCTATGAAATCATACATGCAACCTATTACCTAAAAGTATTCCTGTTGAAGTTGCTTGATCATTACTTTCCTTTGCCTTCCTTGTCCTTCCTTTCCTTTCATTGTCCTTCATTTGCTTGCTTGCTTTCCTTCTCATCTTGGTGCTCTTATCCTCTCTAAGACCAATTCCAAAAAAAAACTGACAAAAGGCTATGAACTGATCCTCAGAAGCCTTTTTATTATTAAGGCCTCTATTTTCTTCAATTCCCATTATTTTCCTTCAATTTCCTTCTCACATGAAACCTGCGACCTTTCACCTCTCTTTTCTCCTATTTTCCTTTATTTTCATAAATAAAATGCCAATAATGCCTCTTTTCCTTTCCAAATCCTTTTCCATTGCCTTTTCCAATTTCCCTTAGCCATAATAAACAACAAGTGATGCCCACTAGGATTCTTTTCCCAACATTTAGCTTGGAATACGTGTCCCATGACCTTGGTACTATTTTTCCTTTATTAACCTTTATTACATGAAATTTTAACCCAGGGCTGTTACAGACCCCTCCCCCTTAGGGGGGACACCGTCCTTGGTGTTCTATGACACCTACAACCAGCAACACCTCTGAAAACCAAAACATATTTCCCATGGAGCTTTATAACTTAGCTCGCTGCAATATTTACAATGAACAACCTACTGAAAACATGACAATCATACCGTGTATTGGAGCTTTAGAACACAACTCATTACGATATTTACAATAACAACCACATATACTTATGCACGTTTGCTTCAACTAACAAATAATCATACTGTCTATGGAGCTTTATAGATCCAACTCGATGCAATATTTACAATAATATACACATATGCACATTTGTTTTAATTGAAAAATAAAAGGATAATATGCCTACATTTGCAACAAGGGAATCTAGAGGCTCACACCTCCACCCTCAAATGTAATACCAAGATTCACCTCCTTCCCAGGAAGTCCATAATCCACTGCCAAATTCAAACCTGCATCCAATGTCCAACGCTATGATTCGTGTGTACCTATTCTCTCAGTGAACAATTACCGACTCATTGTTCCCAGGCACACTCCCAATGTGCATATGATTCCATTTGACAATGCTAATGACCAAAACAAATCCATCGCTCGACCTTCCCTTCTCAACTACACAGTCCCTTATGTAATCCGATCACCCCTTTCTGTGCAGTCTGTCAGGCCAGGAGGTAATTCCTCAAATGAGATTATATTATTCATTTAGGCTGTTCATTATTATATACATGAGGGAGTCACTGTTGAGTTTCATATCTTGATGACTCTCCATTTTCTCTATTATTTATTTACACTATTTACAGTTGTTCACCCAATCCCTATGATTAGGTGTCAATATTCCCCCCCTTAATCTGAAAGGATGTTGGTGAGTCCAAGCCTTGTTCTAAATCTTTCAAGCTTTTCTCTTCCAAGTGCTTTGGCGAAGATGTCTACAATCTGCTTATTAGTGGAACAATGGTGGAGATGGATTGTTTTGGCCTCAACATGATGTCGTATCAAATGATATTTTGTATTGATGTGCTTCGTTCGATCATGGAAATTTGGGTTCTTGGCCAACTTTATTGCCAAGGTATTGTCAATCATGAGTGGATTCGAATGTACTTGTTTTACCTACAAATCTTCCGGAATTTTCCTGAGCCACACAATTTCTTTTGTTGCCTCAGCTACTGCCACATATTCTACCTCTGTTGTGGAATCTGCTAGAACTGATTGTTTGCATGATCTCCAGGAGATAGCTCCTGATCCAAGACTCATAGCATAACCAGAAGTAGATACCCCAGTTTCTTTGTCTCCATCAAAGTCTGAATCAGAGTATCCAATCAAGCTGAAGTCGCCCACCTGTGTATACTTGAGTCCAAAGTCTTGAGTTCCCTTCAAGTACTTTAGAACTCTTTTTGCAGCAGACCAATGTCCCTCACAAGGCTTTTGCATAAACCTGGAGAGGATTCCAAAAACAAACGAAATGTCTGGTCTGGTAGTAGTTAGGTAGTTGAGACTTCCTACAAGTTGTCTATAATTTGTTGCATCCTCAAATTATTTTCCTTCAATGGATGTGAGCTTTAAGTTTTGTTCCATTGGAGTAGTCAGAGGATTGCATTCAGCCATGCCAAACCTGTTCAAAATATCTCCAATGCACTTCTTTTGAGAAAGGAATATGGACTTCGAATGTTGAGTTACTTCAATACCAAGATAGTAATGAACATAGCCCAAATCAGTCATTTCAAAACCTTTCCTCAATTCCTTCTTTATGGATGCAATGTAGCTCTCATTGTTCCCTGTCATCAAAAGATCATCTACATACACCACAAGATATACAACTGTTTTTCCAACTTTCTTGACAAACAAAGTTGCATCATCAAGATCATAATGTTTGAAATTGAGTTTTAGAAGATGCTCAGTTAGTTTTTCATACCAGGCTCGCGGTGCTTGTTTGAGGCCATACAAGAATTTCACAATTTTCATACTTTATGTTCATGTCCTTTCACAGCAAATCCTTCAGGCTGGGACATAAAAAAATTCTCTTTTAGATCTCCATTCAAGAAAGCAGTTTTTACATCCATTTGATGGACTTTCCAACCATTCTGAGTTGCTAGGGAAAAGAGTGTTCGGATGGTAGCCCATTTTGCTGTGGGGGAAAAAGTCTCCTCATAATCCACCCCTTCCTTATGTGCAAAACCTTTTTCCACAAGCTTGGCTTTGTGCTTTTCAAGTGAGACATCAACTTTATACTTGTTCTTGTAGACCCACTTGCAGTCAATTGGTTTGGTTCCCAATGGAGGATCAACTAGCTTCCAAGTGCCATTCTTTATGAAGGCATCATACTCCTTTTGCATTGCTTCTTTCCATTCATCATGAGAAGTAACTTCTTTGAAGGAAGTTGGTTCAAAATATGTAGACAAATTCAATTCACAATCATAAGAAACATCCATATCAACAGGTGAATCATAGTCATCTACATCACCTCCATTTTGTCGGGTTGAATTTCTAGTTCCCGTCTTTCCAACCTCATCAGGATGAACACTTTCAAGCGTTTTTGTCAGCCACTTTGGGGGACCTTTTTGAGATGGTCCAGGCTGCTCAGTTGATTGAGTTGGGACTGAATCAAGATTGAGTTTCCCAATTCTATCAATCACATAACTCAAAGTATCATCCGTTGTTGGAGTTTCATGCGGGAGAGAGAGTGCTTCAGAAGAAAATTCCACAGGTTGATCTAGTATAGGAATCCCCCTTTAAGATGTGGAATCTAATTATCAAATTCTCGAAATGATTTTGCATTTACGAATCTATCAAAGCGATAAAGTTGCCGCTCAACAACATTGTCAGTTTTGGATGATTCAAGAAAGATTACACATCTAGATACAACAAACTTTTTATTGACTTCATCATAGAGACGGTATGCTTTGGAGGTGTTTGAATACCCCAAGAAGATACATAGACGACTTCTTGCACCAAGTTTGTTTCTATGTACCTTTGGTATCAAGGCATAACATGTGGAACCAAAGACCCTGAGATGCTTTACAGAAGGAATGTGTCCATACAAATTTCATAAGGAGTATTATTTCTAATATAATTAGATGGACATCTATTCTTTACATGTACAACACATAGAACTGCATCAGCCCAAAACATCAATTTTACATTTTTGAAAAATGTCATGGAGCGCACCATATTTAAGATTTTCCTACTCATTCTTTCAGTTACTCCGTTCTGTTGGGGATTATAAGGCACAGTTGTTTGATGTTTGATCCATGTTGGTGAAGATAGTTTTCAAATTCATTTGAAGTGTATTCTTTTCCATTATCAGTGAAAATAGAGCCAATATGAGATTGTGCATCATTTTCAATCCATGTATGAAAGTTCTTGAATGTTTGAAAAGCATCAGATTTGTTCTTCAATAAATAAACCCAACACATTCTGGTGTAGTCATCAATAAATTTCATCTTATATTTATTTCCATTTCCAAAAGGAACAGGCATTGGACCACATAAATATGAATGAATGAGTTCAAGTTCTCTATGTGCTCTGGAATGTGAATCATGAAAAGACTGTTTGCTATGCTTTCCTAGAATGCAAGCATCACATTGCTTAAGTTTCCTAGGAATTGTAGGCAAAGCAGTAACACCATTTTTCTTTAACAAGAGGAGGTTGTCATAGTTCAAGTGTCCAAATCTAGCATGCCATAATAAACTTGATGGAAATGTACCTTCATCATAATGATAATTGTATGAGAAAATTTGTGCACGAGCAGAGGTACCCTGCAGCTTGAGAAGCCTTTCTTCTTCTATCCCTGTCATGACAAGTGAGTGGTCAGATGCTTTTCTCACCTCAACCTTGCTATCAAACATGTGAATGGAGTGTCCTTGTTGGCAGATGTGGACCAAGGACAGTAAGTTTCTCCTCAGTTGTGGGAGATATAAAACATGATGTAGAAGAAAGTCTAGAAGACCAGGCAATTTAACCCTGATTGTGCCAAGCCCTGATGGCTTGAGTTTTGATTTGTCTACAAAGTATATTGCTCCATCAACATTGTCAGTAAATTCTTCAAAAAAATCTCTTCTAAAAGTCATGTGGCAAGTTGCTCCTGAATCAAGCAACTAATCATTTTTCCAAGAAGCAAGTGAAGCATTAAATAAGTCTTCATTTACTCCAATATTACAGTGTGCCACAACATAGTGAGCGGATTCAGGTGCTTTACCTTTCTCTTTGTCATTAGTTTTACCTTTGGGTTGGTTTCTTTCCTACTCAATTCTGTCCCAAGGCAACTTGCATGTGGATGCATCATGTGATCCATCTCTTTTGCAACGTATGCAATGTAAATCTGACTTTTCTCCTTGAGAGTGTCTGCCCCCTGCCTCTGAAATTTCTTCTTCCTCTTCCTCTTCGACCACCTCTTCCTCTGGAAGAATCTTGAGCAATATTCTTCTCTCTATGTGCAAGACACACAACCTCTTCAGAAGACTGAGGAGCTGTCTTCTTCCCAAAATTTCTCTCTTTCAACATTTTTTTTCATAAGGGAGTCAAAGGTAATATCTTTGAGGTTTCCATTTGCTTGCAATGACTCAAGATAATTTGAGTAAGTGGGATAAAGTGCCTTGAGAAAAGTTATGAGAGGAATGTCCAGTTCAACATAAGTGACTTTGATATCATGCATAAAAGATTTCACTTCTAATGCAAGAGCAAGAGGATAATCATGTTGTAATTCAAGGCTGAACAATTTAATCATGAGTTGAACAACTTCAAGTGTAGAGTGCGAGTCATAGATTTCCTTTAGTTTTTGTAAGGCTTCGAAAGCATTTGAAAATGGCGAAATATGGCGACTCACCTCTTCATTTACTAATGCTGCAATCAATGCATAAGCCTTGTTGTCCTTATTTTCCCAAATGGCGAATTCCTTGTCTGAGGTAGGTTGTTTTGGTTCTTTGTCTCCATCTCCAACACACAATCCTTTCCACAGCTCATTAAAAATGAGAGTGTGTTTAATTTTCCTTGACCATTCTGGATAGTTCTCTTTCCCAGAGAGAACTACTACAACAATAGATATTAGTGAATGCATTCCCAAAAGAAATTATCCGCTTTTGATTTCCAAAACAAACACAACCTTTCTCGATATATTCTATTTAGGTGGAAAATAATTCACTATATTAATACTTTTAATGTAGAATATATTCCTCCACTCACAAATATATTTTATGATGGTTTCAACATATAAACCATATAATATATATCCAAAAAAAATACCATCCAAAATTCTCATTCTATTATCACCATTCAAAAATCTCAACGAATTTTAATACTACCACCATTTTCAAAGGAGTTGAATGCGCTTCACACCATATACATTCACCATACCTTGAACTTTTGTCTGCGGAATTGTGGCAGTGAATTTGCAACTAGTTTGAAAAATACCCCAAAAGTTTTCGACGTTGTGACAACCGGAGCTATGGGAGTGGAGCTGAGGAACAGGTGCAGATGCGATAGAATTTGGCAAGGATGATTCCTCCTTTTGCAGAAATGGTTCGTTTTGATGGGAAATGGGAATGACCATTCAACAGTCCATTGTGATAGCGTAATTGTGTGATTGTATGACCCGATGTCGGGAGGGTGTATATGGAAGTGGTGTCACGGTAAAAAAAAACACATTTATATATGGCAGGGATTTATATGCAGACTTTCAAAATATTCGTATTGAAATATCAGACCACATTTGAGATCGTAAAATATAGAGAAAATGTTGTATTTTTTAGTGTATGCAGCGTTTTTTTGAGCATATGTAGCGTTTTGATATCAGAACAGCATATGCAAGCACTTTGATATCAGACCAACAACACAATCACTCAATGCATATAAAATAATGCGTACCAACAGTCTCCAAATATTGATATAATGGAGGGTCATTTGGTCTTCTACCAAACTCAGAGTGTACTCAGTCCAACACCATGCTCCAGGGAATAATAGACTCAAATGTAGTTGCAGTTACAGTGTTGGCCATAACACCACGCTTCCAGCTATGCCACCCTTCCAGCATATAGTCGCAACACTTCTTGGTATCACATGACCATTCCACGCAACAACTGGATCCAGTCTTCACAGTAGGCAAAGCAATGCCTTAATGCAGCAAATTGACCCTTCAATGCTCCCACTGCATTTAGACTAGTGACTTCAATAATGCATAGAATCTTGCAGGGATAAGACAGAGAAATCACCAACGCAGGTGTACAGGATGCAAAGAAGGTGACAATTCTGCAAAAATAGGCAAAACATGAGGGAGTTACAAAGGGAGGAAAGGTAAAATTAGAACTGGCTCTGATACCATGTCAGGCCAGGAGTTAACTCCTCAAATGAGATTATATTATTCATTTAGGTTATTCATTATTATATACATGAGGGAGTGACTGTTGAGTTTCATCTCTCGATGACTTTCCATTTTCTCTATTATTTATTTACACTATTTACAGTTGTTCACCCAATCCCTATGATTAGGTGTCAACACAGTCACTCACCTTATAAGTTCCTCAACATCCCCTATCCCGGGCGGTCCATCCCTTGGCAAGGTTTCCTCGCATCAGAAGGTCCAAAAACGAAGGCATATCCCTGCCTCAAAACCATCATACCAGTCACAGCACGCTCATGACAATCAATGGACACTATTGGGTACCCGTGTTCCACAATGGCCCTGCTCCTGAATGTTGTACCAACATACTGCTGCTTGTTCCAATTCTTTTCACTGCTGCTGCTAAATCTTGCAGTCAGTGTCAATCACCCCAAACCAGGCATTTCTGTTATAGACATTTTTGTGCCTTACAACATTGAGCATGAAATGTCCATAATCTAAGGGATCCAAAGTCCCTAAACATGTTGTTCCTACCCCTAGAGGAACAAGGCTAACAAACCACAACAATTCACAGAAGTTCTCCACTGAAACTGCTCAAAAACAAGTCAATTCAGG